>OX940982.1:10115667-10438472 GCA_954871275.1 Leptopterna dolabrata | reverse complement strand
TGACCTATGAGGATCAGATTTCGTTCTTTGCAATCTTGGGGCTCCTAGATCAAATACCAGCAACGATCCTTTTTTTTGGTATTTTTTATCGTCCAACAAACTACTGTTCAGTTCCGATTATTAGACATTGTTTTAAGTTTTAAGAATCCTAGAATCCGAAAAAAATAAATAAATAAATCCGTTGGTCCGCCGTTCATACACGCGGGTTGGACCTGAAACGATTTGCGCAGGAACTTTCGAATTCCATGCACTTGGGCATCATTTCAAGAAACTTTTCATAATCCTAGATCAATACAAGGGCTGAAAATCGGGGTTGAAATATCGGATGGATTTCTATTGTTTGGATTTTGGGGGTGACAAGTTAAAATACAAGTTCTACGGATGTTCTATGGATTTTACCACTACAATAAAATTTTTCTTCGGGTTAGATTAGTCCGAGATCAAGTTTATGTCCATATCTATTAGAAAGAAGGACTTATTTATAATGGATATAACCTACGTCTGAAGAAATGCAATAAAACAACAGGCAATTCAAACCAGATTGTAGGATCGTAGAATGTGGGATTCAAAGGTGGAGCTACGCTCGTGTATGCAAAACTTTGTTAGTCGCCAAGGTCTTTCCGTTTGTCATATATTATCTCGAGCGTTGCTACACAGTAACACATGGATTTATATTGTTCCGTATAAGCTGCAGCCTCCAAAACTTGATGCAAAATTGGAACAATTAGTACTGACAGAAGATCTTGTCGACGTTTTGCCGTCAAATTCAACTTTTCGTCGAGGAGCGGAAGGTTTTGGCATGATTGCGTGCGCGTCTTGCATGGGCATTCTTTATGAAGCCCATCTAGTGAAGGTGAAAACGACGGAATGTGAATGTACCTCAATATCCAGCTCAAACTATTTTCAATCAGCAGTCATTTGATTTTATCTTGTTTGCTTAGTAAGCTAAAATCAGTTAAAATTTCCTGGCGTTCAAACATGCTTGATGAAGTGTCAAGATCGTCGGCCTTGGGCCGAGGGAGCGTCGGGGGGGGGGGGGGGGGGGGGGTTAATAATGATTTTTATGGGACTAAAAACACTGTGGGGCGTGATGTTTGCGGTTGGAAGAAGGGTGTGATCACGGACATGTGGGCGCAATAAAGTATAGAGTAGGTACCGATGTTAAACCTCCCACGCCAACACTCACCAAATTGGGGAGGGATGAGTAATCCACTCCCTAGCTGGCGCCATGGGAAGATGAGAAGGACCTGACTCCAACCCCTTCTCAAGAGATGTTGCTGAATATTTCATGATGGGGAGTCCGATTATTAGGTTCTATTCATACAAGTTGTAAGGAAAACCTTACAGCATATAACAGCTGCAGCAAATTCCTCAGCTACATTAGTTTACCTTTACAGCAAATCGATCTTTCTTCAAACCGTAATTATCATTCTACCTTCTCAACAAGGTACAGGTTTTCCTCATGCAAGCATAGTTGTTTGCATGTAACAAAGGTAAAAGAAATCACTGAATAGGATTGAATGTCAACATATTTCTCAACATTTCTTCATTTTTTGGGTAGTGGAACTTGCATACTTTTTGTCACTGCCACGACACTTCGTCCATATGATTTTGACTGATGTGACTGAACCACCATACACATAGCTACATGAGACCACGAGTACTTTCCATAAGTATTTTCGCCCTAAGAGGCGCCTACCTATTTAAATTTAAGATTGCACCTACGTGAAGACAAGAGTCGTTGAGTTTGCTTGATAATTGTATGGCACCTATCGGTCAATATGCAACATTTGAAGGCGACGTGAAATAGAAAAACGCAGCAAATTATCACAAAACGGTAATAACCATCATTCTTCAAATGAAATTGTCGTGAGTCCCTCCCGGAACTACAACTCCGTACACTTAAGTTCTCACCAAAAACAACCCGTAGAATTAAGTTGCTGGCAATAAACGGTAAGAGTGGGGCAACGGACGCAGGACCCGGTACACAACCTGGAGCCCCACCACCAGGGTGGTGGCTTCAGGGTCTATATAACCCCGGATCCTGCGCCATTTTCGCCATTCTACATTTCCTCTAGCTGCTGGCTACTCTCTCTCTATCATCAACCTCCTCTCTCCAAATTCAACTCACAAATTCTAACACTTCTCATTCACACAGTAAATTCACACACACACATATTTCATCAGAATTCGGTGGAGGTCTCGCCCTTAACCAATCCTGATTAAATACACTACACACCCGGTGGAGGTCCGCCCTTAACCGCTCACACACTCTTCACAAATTCACTCTTAAATTCGCTCACACACATATTTCATCAGAATATGGTGGAGGTCTCGCCCTTAACCAAACGCTGATGACACACACTACACGCTCGGTGGAGGTCCGCCCTTAACCGCAAAAACACACACACACCACTCACCAAATTTCACTCACCTAAATTCACTCAAAATTCTATTATCATCACACGCTCGGTGGAGGTTCGCCCTTAACCGCAACAACATACAAACTACACATATCAAATTCAAACCTTAAATTCAAACCTATCCAACTTCCAAACTACCTCCACCTCTCATGGTGAAATTTACATCAACATAAATTCACCATAGAAATAATATCACGGAACCTCCAATTCGATTTCGCACAGCCGTGCGTGATTATTTAATCAGGTGTCCCCTAGCAATAACTGGGCTGGATGAATTCGGTTTCATTCACGATCACGTTGACGATGTTTTTCGCGGCAAATTCAGGGCCTTAATGTGTACTAACGGCTGGTCGTACAATGCTCCGGGTGGTCTCAAAAAATTCCCAAGCTCGAATTTAAAATCGTCAACAAATTCGAGATAACGGCGCCCTGGAAACTTCAACCTCTATTTTGCACCCCCTTAGAAAATGCTGACCATAACACCGAGCTTCGCGGACCAACTAGACCCCACATGGGACCCCAAACCAAATTTAATTAATTTTCGTTCATTGTAACATACTAAGGGAAGTGCGAAATCGGCGTACGATGGGCGGACAAAAATTTGTTTATTCTATTTTCGGATTCTCCATATTTTGAAACGAAAACCATAAAATTTTGAGGGGGGTTTAGTTTTTTTTTTTTTTTGTTAATACTCGATTCCAAAGGTTCAGCATTGAAAATAATAAATCGTAATGAATACACTTTTAGAAGTATAGAACGGAGGAAAGCTCTAATTATTTAGGTATACGTGTAACGTTCCAAGAAGTGACGTGAACTACTCCAAGTCTGGACCCACCATTGATTTCAATCGAGATTCCGATAGGTATTGCTGGCAGTCAAAGGCTCCTTAAAGTGGAAAACCGTGTTCTACGAAGATGGTATTGTTGTTTTGCTGGGCTTTTGTCATTATAATATAACCTAGTTCCTTAACGTGAGTGAGAATTAGGTGAGTCTAATACATTTGCTGCTCAAGGAAACAATATAGGCCCTCCACAAACCACATTCCATAGAGTTGGCAATGATAATTATACTCAAAGTTACAGTTGATGCAACATGCAACTTCCTGTCAGTTACCAAACGCAGTGACCTTCTAATGCTTCAGTGCCCTTTTCCATCCGTTTGGGGCTCGTATATCTCAAGTGGATCAACCCCCTCCCTCGCCACACTCATTCGGTCTATTCATTGGTCTGGCTTCGCCTTCCTAAGTGCTACTAATTATAAAAGGACCATGTGTTAATTATATAGCGCCGAGTTAGTGAGCCTCTTTTTCTCCGGAGCCGCCGGGCGAAATGAATCTAAAGCCAAGAATATGATGGTAGTCCAGTTTGCGATATTTCAAAATCATTTTTATCCCGATGGAACATGACAGCAAACTTGCATGATGATCTTTAATAATGAGCGATCATAATGAAAGCATTCCAAAAGGGTGTGATAAAAAGTTCCAACAAGCTGCGACAAAAAGAGCACAAACTGTAAGGGTTGAGTTGCGTTGCGAGTTGGTTGAAGTAAACGTTTCCTCTTGGTACCGTGAAGATGATAGAAAAAACTAACGGACTTCGGAGCTGGAAGTTTTAAGGCGCTAATTAAATTTAAATCAAATTTTACGATAAAATTCGGAAACGCCGATTTTGTCACAGCAAAATCGGGTCATTTCTTTTTTTCGCAGGGTTACAGCAATTTCGGTTTAGCGTTTCTTCTCACAAAGCGCCCTAAATCGAGTACTGGAGCCAGCCGGGCAATCACATTTCATAAATATGCGGTGGAATCAAGAATTTTATAATTAATTAATTTGTTGTTATTTATTTGTGCAAATTTAAAAAGTGGTATTTATCAACAATCAAAAATAGGTAACCATAATTTTTCAAATAAAATAATCATACAGCCATGCGTGAATATAGCTGTTCCCTATCAATTAAACCTGGGCTGCAGTTATGTATACTGTATGATTCGCACTCAGATTGACGAAGCTTTTCGGTTCAAACTTCTGGGCCTATTATGGCGTCTTTAAATTGATTCAGAATCTTAGGGTTTTTGAGACCACCCGCAGCATTCCACGTCCAGCCATCAACACTATGAATCACATGAGTATGAATCACACCGGTAGGTATAGGTACATAAAATCCATATAGGTATAGGTATAGCTTCATCATCATGAGTATGAATACAGGTATAGCTTCATAAACTCCATATAGGTATAGGTGTAGGTTCATCAACATGATTATCAATCACACGGTAGGTATAGGTACATAAACTCCAGCCCAAATATCACCGATAGGGGGGAGATTAGTATGTACTCACGCATGGCTTTATGAAATGGAGTTTGTTGTTCTGAAATGTTATTTCATTGAAGAAAGGTAGTTATTTTGGATTTCGTTGATGAGTACCAACTTTTTTACAGCTACTTGTTGATAGTTAAAGTTAACGGCCAAAATATTCGTCCAAATTAAGTGAAAATTTGGGAATACGTCGAGGGTCCTTCAGAATTTCAATGACTAAAATACTGCTGTCTGGTACTCAAGTTAGGGCTCTCCTGAGGGTAGCACGAGGGTGTAATAATTTGCAGTGTTTTTTCTTCCATTTTCGGATTCTACATACCTTTATACGCAAGCCATCTTGGGTGATGGGGGGGGGGGGGGGGGAGATGTCGCTTCAAACTCGATGCCAAAGAGGTTCATGAGAGAAAATAATAAAGCAAAAATGGGCAGACAGTCTCCACCAAACTCTTTGCTGATGTGTGAAACGATAAATGCTTGACGAATTTCCCACTTCAGCTTTGTGACAAGAGTGTAACAGTGGGGGTGGACCCTCGAGAGTCCCCCTTCTAGACCAGCGAGATTATCACCGGTTAAGAAGGGATACCGGAAGAAAAAAAAATGTATCGAGAACAGCCCACACTGTTACACTCCTCCCCACATGACATACTTCTGGGTAGCAGAAGTACGAGAGGGAAAAGGGGAAATGAAAAGTAGTATGAAGTTCTGGTTCAGGAAAAGACATTTGAACAACTTCAAGGTGACTAACCTCCATCGTAATGGTACTACCTCAATAATATTTTACTGGTGGAGAACAAAGCTCCTACATACGAGTATTGGCGGAGAAAAGATGTTGTCAGAGGTTGTTGTCCAGTGAATTGTGCTCATCTGGGTGATCAACCTCCATCGTTGTGATGGAACAACTATTGGGATTGTCAATTGAGACATGGCATCAATCGCCTTCTAATGAGCTCAGTATATTTTAATTATACTGACACTCTAAAGAGGGGAATGGGGGTGGGGAAGTCAATAGATGTATGTACCTATTATCAAAGGGACAGGCTGTTAGCAAAGGAATCCATCTGGGAAACCTTCGGGCTTATCCTTTTGGTAAGCCCACAAAACGTGGATGGCGTATGGTGAAGTGATCAGCGAATACTACAGAAACACGCTCTGCTACCATGTGACAAGAGTGTAACAGTGGGGGTGGACCCTCGAGAGTCCCCCTTCTAGACCAGCGAGATTACCACCGGTTAAGAAGGGATATCGATTAGGCTTCCCCAAACCGATCCCGTCTCCACCGGAAGAAAAAATGTATCGAGAACAGCCCACACTGTTACAGCTTACTTAACAACGCTATTGTAGGCAACTGCATCATCAATCAAGAGAGAGGGCCAAACATGTTGGGGATAGCGATTCGGGTGCAAACATGGGACCGTTCGCTAGATGAATCCTGAGGTATCCGCAAGATATCGATGAAAATCCGGAATGGGCTTGCAAGTCAGAAATTTTACCACGTCAATGAACCTTGAGATTTGAATATAAACTCTCTCAACGAGTTTGTTCGACTTTACCAAAGACACACCGCTTACTGGGGAATCTCACAGTTTAACGCGTCGGCGACCACGGCGGCATACATTTCTAATGGCTTCGACGTTTCCTCACTACAGAGGACTGACTGATCTCAAGTATGACATCATTGTTTCGGAACACTATTATGCAGATCCCGTTTTTATGCAGGACCTCAGTCACGGTTCACTGGTCCGAATAACATGGTCCGTTTGGTATTCAAAGTGTCCGGTTATGCCCCGTCACATGACAACCTCTTAGACAGCGAATGTGGGGGGGGGGGGGGGGGACTTAATCAGAAAGCACGTCCGTGACAATGCACTCGAGGGGCTCAGCTTCCGATAGATCACTTTTGTCGATGGTTAATTGGTTGAAACAGGGGAGGATGTCATAGTCTCGCTTAATACACAGCTCACCTACCTACAACATGGGTTACATTACACAAGTGGAAGCTGATTCCACTCCTACTTTACTTTAGGAGACGGTAGCAAATTTTAAATAGGCCACGTTGACTATATTACTTCCTTGTACGCAAAGTACAGCAGAAGCCTTGGCCTTACTTAAAGGAGCTATGAAGGTCCAAGCGATAAGAGGAGATAGTAGTCTATTCTTATTTCGATGAAGAAAGAGTTGCCTTCCAAATCTCAAATTTCTGTCGCATTTCTAGCCACTTACGAGTATTTCTGCCCATTAGCCAAATTAGACAACCTTAGAATCGTGACCTTTTTCAAAGAGCGGACCTTTGTAATATGAGATTATTGGTTCCAAACACCCCCCACCATAACTAAGAAGAAGTTACAATTAGTTAGAGGTAAAAGACAGTCAAAACCAGAGCCCTTCAAATGCCACATTGCCATGGCGCCATAGAAAAATGCCATATTCTGCAGATTTTTTGTAAAATGCCATATTCGGCCGATTTTGGGGAAAATGCAATGTTTGTGCCATGTTTTGCCTTTTTTCGCCAAACTCCTTCAAACAAATTTAAAAAAAAAAATTTGAAGTGAAAATTTCTGAATGACATGAGGTTTCTCGAACCCTGAGGCCATTAGTGTAGAGGGATTACTAATGCCTCTAACCCTTTTGGAATGGGGTGCTTCCTCGGGTCTGGTGAGGAAGCCACTCTGAAGGAAGGCTGGGAACCTGCTGATTTACTCTGTATGAAATACGCCCCGGCAACATCAGCTGATGTGGAGAGGACTTTCTCAAAAATGAAATACCTTCTGAGTGATCGACGGCTGGGATTTTCAATGGAAAGCGTCGCCAGCACACCTGATGTTGTTATTTAATAATAATAATAATAATAATAATAATAATAATAATAATAATTAATTATTTGTATAAAGCTTTGTAAATAAAATAAATAATTTAGCATAAATAACGTGTATGTTGTGATATTATCGTCTCAGAATAGCTGGGGTGGTCGGAGAGGGTTGAAAAATAAGTGCCATATTGAGAGAAATAAGTGCCATATTTGGGCCAAAATAAGTGCCATATTGCCATATTTTTTAGGGCCCTATTTCACAAAAATAAGTGCCATATTGTGAAGGGCTCTGGTCATAACACAATTAGGGACGGCCTTGCCGCGTCGATTATTATGGAGGCGTCCCAGAAGCGAATGATATCTTATTTTCGATTTTCCCGTTTCCAGTCTATAACTTCACGCTTTACATACACTTGTAACAATATTATTATGATATGACCATGGTGGTTTGGACGGTAAAACAGTTTCATCACACTTACAGCAAGACGGGGTATCTTCGAGACCTCTGACTCCTGATGAGGACATAATATGCATATTTTCCTTTCGGAGCAAACAGAACGCAATTTCCTCAATTCCATACCACCAGATAATAAGCGATGATTAATTCCACTTCTAAATCCTATTTCTTGACTGGAGCTGAATCACCGGACGTCATCATACTATCTAGATGTTGGTCTCAACTTAAAAGGAAAAACGAAAAATGGTTTGGAGTTTCCTTGTCGTATCTTCGAGATCTCGATCCCGAAAAACTGATGAATATCCGCTAATAATATTCGCTAATATCCGATAATATCGCTGTCGTTTTTTGTTTTTCGCTATAAAGTATTTGTCAATGTCAATTTCTGTAGTCAGCAATCAATGTATTCAGCAGTAGTAAAAGGTAGAGACGGAATGTAGGTACGAGTAATTTCTTGAAATTCACACATACGTAAGTAGTAAGTGGGGCACTTCAGGACACCCTGGTAAATCCTGTCAAAAATGCTTTTGACTTAAACCCCTGATAAAACTTTTTAACACAAAACATCAGAACACATTTTCTAACACTAAACATCAGAACCAGTGACTTTTTCATTTAGTGACTTAAACCCCTGATAAAACTTTTTAACACAAAACATCAGAACACATTTTTTAACACAAAACATCAGAACCAGTGACTTTTTCATTTAGTGACTTAAATCCCTGGTAAAACTTTTCTAACACAAAACATCAAAACCAGTGACTTTTTCATTTAGTGACTTAAATCCCTGGTAAAACTTTTCTAACACAAAACATCAGAACCAGTGACTTTTTCATTTAGTAACTTTTTTTAAAATATTTTTTCATCAGAAACTCTAGTGAAACTCTAAAAAAATTTTTAATCGTAAATAAAAAAACAACCGTTCAAGCGTTAATCGCTTAGGCGTTAAAACAACCGTTCAAGCGTTCAATCGTTAATCGCTTAGGCGTTAAAACAACCGTTCAAGCGTTCAACCGTCAATCGCTTAGGCGTTAAAACAACCGTTCAAGCGTTCAACCGTCAATCGCTTAGGCGTTAAAACAACCGTTCAAGCGTTCAACCGTCAATCGCTTAGGCGTTAAAACAACCGTTCAAGCGTTTATGAAAAAAAAAATATGTTTTACTATAATAAATGTCTACTGAAAAACATTTAGAAAAACTTTTGTTGAAAATATATAACGAAAATAAGATTGAAACTGATGATTCAGAAACTGATGATCAAACTGATGATTCAGAAACTGATGATCAAACTGATGATTCAGAATTAGAACCAGAAAATCGAATTTTCCTGAGAAAATCCAAAAAAGAAATGACTGTCAAGGAAGCGAACAAAATTCGAAAACTAGAACAAGAGTTAAGAAGTGCTTTCAGAGAAGCAAGAGTGGATAAGTTTAACGAAAGAGAAACTCGAGAAAAGATGTTTGCACCCATCACAGAAAAATTAGTTGAAGTAAAAAATGCTGTGAATCAAGCTGACGAAGATCTAAAGATGCTAGAAATTGTTCCCTACATGCAAGCCCCCATGGCAACTAGTTCTCCCATCAAGAAAAGAAAACTGGTGACTTTCGGACCTACTAATACTTTTGAAATTAAACCAACGGAGGGAGCTAAATTTCGAAAATATCGGCCCCTAAATAGTCCTAAATTTGCATTTTTATTTACGATTAAAAAATTTTTTAGAGTTTCACTAGAGTTTCTGATGAAAAAATATTTTTAAATAATGAGCGAATTTTCAAAGAAATATTCGAATTAATGGCTATGGTTTTGAATAAAGGAAAACTTCGGTCTAAAATTTGGTTTTCTATGTATATTCTCTTCGTATTTATTTTAATTTGTACGTTTTGTCCATCCTGATTCTACCGTTTGTTTATTACGTAATTGTACTAAGTGCTTATTTATTTGATCGCTGTGGGTAAATTCAAGGAGTTGTACTAATCGTTTGCCTCCCCCTTTTTTGCTTCGAACTCTCGTCTTCAATTAATACTTCTCACATTTTTCAATCTGACCACTCTAAGGGGGTGGGGGTAAGAGTTTAAAGATTATCCTAGTTTTTGGTAATTTTTGCGCACTTTAAATGCTCTAATTTAAGAACGGATTTAGATATCTAAAATCCGATTTCACTATCGTGTTCAGCGTGCAAAAACCTTTAAAATGAGGGGTCACTTGTTAGAAAATAACATTTTGGGGATTTTTGGGTAATTTTTGCGCACTTTAAATGCTCTAATTTGAGAACGGATCAAGATATCTAAAATCCGATTCCACCATCGTGTTCAGCGTGCAAAAACCTTTAAAATGAGGGGTCACTTGTTGGAAAATAACATTTTGGGGATTTTTGGGTAATTTTTGCGCACTTTAAATGCTCTAATTTGAGAACGGATCAAGATATCTAAAATCCGATTCCACCATCGTGTTCAGCGTGCAAAAACCTTTAAAATGAG
The DNA here is from genome assembly GCA_954871275.1 of Leptopterna dolabrata. Classification (NCBI taxonomy): domain Eukaryota; kingdom Metazoa; phylum Arthropoda; class Insecta; order Hemiptera; family Miridae; genus Leptopterna; species Leptopterna dolabrata. Next base: position 10,427,994 of record OX940982.1, on the reverse strand, counting down.
GGGTCACTTGTTGGAAAATAACATTTTGGGGATTTTTGGGTAATTTTTGCGCACTTTAAATGCGCCAAAACCCTCCTTAGAGTAGGCCAATTTCGCCCATCTTCGAACTTAGCCTTTCGATTGCCAAGATAGATTTTTTGTGCAAATTTGAGCTGTTTATCTCAATTCTATCGAGAGTTATCGTCTGGAGTGACACATATATAAATAAATATATATATATATACATATAAAAAAGTGTTAAATTTCAGGAATCGTTTTAGAATGGTCTGAAACGGATTTCTATGAAGAAAATTTCCAAAAATTTATATTATTTAAATTTCGAAGCCATTGCAATAGCTTCATTTTCTTTGAAAATTCGCTAAAAAGTTACTAAATGAAAAAGTCACTGGTTCTGATGTTTTGTGTTAGAAAAGTTTTACCAGGGATTTAAGTCACTAAATGAAAAAGTCACTGGTTTTGATGTTTTGTGTTAGAAAAGTTTTACCAGGGATTTAAGTCACTAAATGAAAAAGTCACTGGTTCTGATGTTTTGTGTTAAAAAATGTGTTCTGATGTTTTGTGTTAAAAAGTTTTATCAGGGATTTAAGTCACTAAATGAAAAAGTCACTGGTTCTGATGTTTTGTGTTAGAAAATGTGTTCTGATGTTTTGTGTTAAAAAGTTTTATCAGGGGTTTAAGTCAAAAGCATTTTTGACAGGATTTACCAGGATTTACCAGGGTGTCCTGAAGTGCCCCACTTACTACTTACGTATGTACATAAGTAAGGATTATTGTTCCCTCAATGATCGTTATAAGTACAAACAGGTACTTCATTCTTGTCTTGTATTTACTATACAGGCTGAGGAAGGCCGTGCGTACATTGAAGAAATTGGGATTTAATTAAAGCATAAATTTAATGAATTTGATATAAGGGACATTTCACAGAGCTGGACATTTTAACGCTACCCAGCATGTATAAACTCAAATGTTAGCTTCAAGTGAAGATGAATATCGGCATTTTCATCAAAGGACCCGACCAGCACAAACACCGTACAAGATGACGCAACGACTTACGCCCTAAATACGCCAGGTTGAAGACCAAAATAGCAACAAATCCATATAGTAACAAGCTGGCTGCCGTCTTTTTAATCAACTCCAGAAACCTACAAGAGATCTGCCGATCAAATCTTTCAAAAAGACACTCAAATCAGTTTTAATTGATCAAGAGTTATATAATAATTAATGATGTAGAGGACTTTCCTCACTTTACATGCGAAAATGTTTTTATTTAATAATTGACCACGCCTAATATGTGTACCTATTCAGCATTTGCTTTTGTTTTCTTTGAAATTTATTGTACGTACAGCCGATGTTTGTATTATCTAACTATAGGCATATTACAAATAAACAATGTATTTTATTTGGCCTATTTATCTAACAGTTAGATAATGCGCCCCCTTGGGGGGCGCAAATGGTTTCCAGGGGAGGCGTGACTGGGGCCCATAAACTTGACAAAGATTTAGGAAAGTCAACCGTAATCTCTGCTTCAGATTCCATAAAAGGTTTTTCAGAGAAGAAGCGTTTGTGGAAGCGACGACTGGAGGGCCCCACACCCAGCTTCTTGTAATTCCGTCGTCTGAATGAACTTTTGGACGGTAAACCACTCGAATTATTTATGGAATGTAAAAAAACCATTTGTGAACACCTCGATAAGCTGTATGATTAAGTGTAAAGGTGGACTCATTTCCAGCCGAAATTCAAGAAGAAGCGTAGATTTGCAGAGCGATTCAACTATGAACATGGGAAGTGATTTAAGTTATATTCGAAGCAGCAGAGTTGGAGAAATTTTGGATAGAGTACCTACCATCCTATCTATCCAAATATTTCTATGGTTGCTTCGAAAATTCTCGTGCTCTTCTCTTCTACCTACCTGTATGAATCGGGATTTCACACTTTCTGACATTGAAACCTAAAACCCTAAACTGATGTCGAAAGTGACCTAAGCATCTTAGGCCACTTTCGATGCCACCGCCTTAAATCGAAAATCACTCCGAACATAGAGAAATTAGTCACTGAAAAATGAAGTCAAGTGTCACATTAACCACAGAACTAATAGTTAATAAATTAATAGAATAAAATATTATAAAATTAAAAATTTAAATTACCTACTGTTAATAAAAAGTAAGTTTAAAATTTAATATAAAGTAAGTTTAAAATTGAGTTTGAATTTGTTCATTACCATTTTTGAGGCGGGGGAGTGTATACTTACGTAGAACAAGGGAGGGGGCGCAATGGTGCTCGCATAGGGCTAGGGGGGGGGGGGGGGGCGGCCAAAAAAGGTTGGGAACCCCTGATCTAACTGCTAAGTATTTGCGTATTGGCCTCCTCGAATACTATCTACGTGTTCTTCAATGTTGTAATACGTTCAAAATTTGGGCAAGTTTTGTTAATGTCTATCAAGTGGAATATAATTACTATTCCTATTAGTGGATATAATAAAACATTGGGGCCGGGGTGTCCGAATGGGCTAGAGCGTCCGATCTTTATATCCCAGTTTGGGATAAAAGTTCGCGGCGTCTCTGGTTCTCGTCTCGGTCGGACACCAATACAAGCTCTGAAAAGCTTGCATGTGCTTACCCGACCAGCGATTATCTCTTCACCTCTGATAACAATCATGTGCAGCCTACATGGACTAAAGACTGAAATAACGAGTATTCATCGTTCGAGTAAAAACCCCCCCCTGTACAGAGATGGGCAAAATCTTACTCATGAATATGATTAGGATTTTTAATCATACGAATTTTTTCCTGTGATTAAGAATAAGATTAAAATCATAATCTGGAGTATGATTGGGATTTTAATCATACTCACGAGTATGATTAAGAATAAACTCTTAATCACAGGTATGATTAAGAATAAACTGTTAATCATAGAAAACCTATGATTAATCATGGGAAATCTATGATTAATCACGGAAAATCTGTGATTTATGTCGGATTCACGTAGTAAGGTTAGGATTTAAATCTCAATCACCTGTATAATTAAAAAATTACATTTTCATCACAGAAATTTGTGATTAATTGCAAAAAACTTGTAATTGTGAAAAATCTGTGATTGATCACGATCTGGTCGAAAGTTATAATTTTTCGATGTATTTTTCAACTGAACCCGATTTTACGTCATAAAAACACTATTTCTCAACTTCGACTTCACTTATCCCCATTTTGTATCTCATTTTCGGATTCAGCATGAAATTTCCTATAGGCGAATAGCATTTTCATTGTTAGTTACTTGTAATCAGATACATTTATTACAATAAGAACGTTAATTTTTGCAGAATTTGAAATTTTAGATAATTTTCAAAAATTAGCCTCTTTTACAAGGCTGTCTAAGGCTGCTTAAGGCTGTCATATTTCCCAAAATTTGCTCCATCTAATTCTGTTTCCAACGGTATAATCAGTTTCAATAATAGCTCATTTCTTATACCGTTACAACTGAGCAAGTGCTGAAAAACACTGTGTTGGCGAAGGAAGCAAAGGGGACTGGGATGAAGCTCGCTCGGTAATTTTGAAAACTTTTTGAACTGACAATTACTATGTGTGTGTGATGACGTAATTATCATGCGCGCTGGAGTGATTTAGTTTAATTGACATACAGTGATTTCCCTAGTAAATGCCAATTTTGATATGCGAGTACTCTTCATGCCAGTCCCCTTTGCTTCCTTCGCCAACACAGTGTTTTTCAGCACTTGCTCAGTTGTAACGGTCATAAGAAATAAGCTATTATTGAAATTGATTATACCGTTGGTAACAGTATTAGATTGAGCAAATTCTGGGCAATTCGACAGCCTCTAAGACCAGTTTTGTAAAGGAGGCTAATTTTTGAAAATTATCTAAAATTTCAAATTCTGCAAAAATTAACGTTCTTATTGTAATAAATGTATCTGATTACAAGTAACTAACAATGAAAATGCTATTCGCCTATAGGAAATTTCATGCTGAATCCGAAAATGAGATACAAAATGGGGATAAGTGAAGTCGAAGTTGAGAAATAGTGTTTTTATGACGTAAAATCGGGTTCAGTTGAAAAATACATCGAAAAATTATAACTTTCGACCAGATCGTGATCAATCACAGATTTTTCACAATTACTCACAAGTTTTTTGCAATTAATCACAAATTTCTGTGATAAAAATGTAATTTTTTAATTATACAGGTGATTGAGATTTAAATCCTAACCTTACTACGTGAATCCGACATAAATCACAGATTTCCCGTGATTAATCATAGATTTCCCGTGATTAATCATAGATTTCCCGTGATTAATCACAGGTTTTCTATGATTAATAGTTTATTCTCAATCATACCTGTGATTAAGATTTTAATCATAGTCGTACTACGTGAATCCGACATAAATCACAGATTTGCCGTGATTAATCATAGATTTCCCGTGATTAATCATAGGTTTTCTATGATTAACAGTTTATTCTTAATCATACCTGTAATTAAGATTTTATTCTTAATCATACTCGTGAGTATGATTAAAATCCAAATCATACTTGTGATTATGATTTTAATCTTATTCTCAATCACAGGAAAAAATTCGTATGATTAAAAATCCTAATCATATTCATGAGTAAGATTTTGCCCATCTCTGCCCCTGTATATACCCAATGAGGTCAAATTCAGGGTTATATTAGAAATAAATAAGTAATAATAAAAATAAAAATAATAAAAACTAATAATATTAGTGAAATTCGTACCTTAGTGAAAATATCGATCATGGATACCTACGTGGATAGGTACTTATGGATTATGGCTTACAGAAATCTGTAGCACACAATGTAGTGTTATTCTTGCATGCGAATGAATAGAGTTCAGAGTGCGTGGTGAGGGACATCAAAAGCCCATGTCAAAACTAAGCAGTAGAACGAATGTGACCTGAATTGGAAATGAAGTAGGTATAATATAGGGACTGGGGGCCTATTCACTAAAATAGATAGTGGAAAGTTTGAAAATCTCCCGCGGGAGATAGTCTCCCCTGGGAGACAGTCTTTTCCAATGTCTCCCGGGTTCGTCTATTTTACTGAATAGCTCCAGAGACCTTGAGAAAGAGATATGGATCCTAATACACGAAAATGCCATAGTATCCATGAAGTGCGAGATGTTTGTGCCCCCGGGAGTTCAATTCCTTAAAATGAACGCATTTCTTAGTAATACCTATCCAATGGGTACCTGCCTACCTCAATCCATACTTGGACATTTTTACTCACGAATCGGATAAAAGTTTAAATGAAACTGAAAAAAGTCTCAATTATAAACAGAAAAAAAAACCACAGTCATGCAGCATGGCTATAAGAGCGAATTTTCGAAGAAATAACTGATTTTATGTAAAACTGTTTTATCTCAAGAAATAACCACGTTCCTTCATCTTCAAAGTGCTCCAGTTTGGGAACGGAATGAGATATCGCAATTCTGATTTCACCATCGTGTGCAGCGTACAAAAACCTTTAAAATGAGGTGTCACTTGTCAGACTGTTTCATTTTGGGAATTTATGGGTAATTTTCCCCCCCTAAAACTCCCCCTAGAGTGACCCGATTCTGCCCATCTACGAACTTAGCCTGCCGATTGCCAAGACAGATTTTTCGTGCAAATTTGAACTTTTTATCTCAATTCTGTCGAGAGTTATCGTCTGGAATGACACACACACACACACACACACACACACACACACACACACACACACACACACACACACACACATATATATATATATATATATATATATATAATTTTTGGTGTCTTTCGGTAGTGAATTCAGGATGGTCTGAAACGGATTTTGGTATAAAAATCTTTCGGAAATTCGAGTTTTAAAAATTTTGGACCGAGAACAATAGCTTCCTTTTCTTCGAAAATTCGCTAAAAGTCGAATTAGGGGGCTTAATGCTTGTATTATATCTACACCTAATGAACGGCCACTCTTAGGTAGGTAGGTACCTCCTACCTCTACCCGCACTTGGACGTTTTTACTCATGAGTCATGAATCAATAATTATGTATATATTTTAAATTAAAATTGAAATGAAAAATTTAATCTTTATGAAATGAAAAACTTTATGATGAAAAACTTTATGAAATGAAAAAAATACACGATCAAAATTACCGATGTGGTTGCGGATGAACGAGGATATTACACGACCACTGTGAAACAAACGAGAAATAGACTCTCTCTTTCGAGGAAAGACACCTAATTAGCTGTCTCTCTGAAAGAGATCGAGAATGCCAAGATGGCCGCCAACTCTCTCTTTTAAAAGTTACTGAATAACCCTGTCATGGATACTATAAAAATCTATTTTGCCAAGAGAGAGAGTCGGACCTGAAAGAGATGTATCTTTGGCTTAGTGAATAGGCCCCCTGAACTGAATTGTGGATAAATCGATGAAAAAGAGGAGTGAGGAAAGAGGAGGAGGGGGTTGGTGGTAATTATGGACGTAAGAGATAAGTAAACAGGTAATCAAGTGATAGAATATTTACATCGTTGAAAGTTCCGCTGGATTGAAGAAATGGAAGTCAGCTCGGCATCGGTGAGCGTTCGTCGTACGGAAAGGATGACACGGCTGGGAAATGGGAGCAGCGAAAAGTACCTAAAGCTTTAAGCGGATTTCTGAAAGATATCGCTCCCGTTCGACTTGCGAGGTGTAAGAAAATGAAATGATTCCTCGGCAGGATTCGCGTTTCGAGAAAGGATCCCTCCTTCCCAGGGGGAACGGAAACTGCTAAGATGGTAAAAATGAGGCGCTTGGGAGGGATGGGGATTGGCCATGCGGGCTGTAAAGCCACAATTCATTGAGCGGCGCTATCATAGCGAAACCCGGAAGGAGAAGAAAAAGAAGAAAAAATACCAGGGTTCGGGGAGATAACTTGGAACAAACCCCGGAGGCACGTGCCCCTCCCGCCTCCATCCCACATCCAACAACCCAGGGTATATTTACAGCCTTCCCACGTGGATCGTTTTGTTTACTTCTTCCAATTTAGAAAAGCTCGCGACCGGACATTTTTCCTCTTTTTTCAAGCTGTTAGCAACAACAAATCGTGGCCGTTTTCCTGAAGCTAATTTATGACGGGGAGGGTTTGAAACAATAATGCGGTTACGAGAAGATGCTGCGCCAGATACAACAATCTCGGTCGGAGATGTGAAGGTGACTTGTGGGTGGGCAGACGGTTAACGATTTCTGATCGTTACTGATTACAAACTCGACAACAATATTTATGTCACTGTCACGTCTATAAGGTGCTGTAGGTATTGAATCGTAAAGCAAAATCACATCGTCACGCCCGTCGCTCGAAATTACCTCGTCGCCCATACGGTATTTACACAAGAGAGGTATCAAAGACGCTCAACCTATGTTATGTCCCAAGTACAGACAGGGGCGCCATTTAAGGGGGGCAGGGGGGGGGGGGGGCCTAGGCCCCCCCCCCAAGGAATTGATAAATAATGAAAATGACTACTGGAGTTATCTAGAATATCATAGCCTTCTTTTAAAAAGTTATTCTTTTAAAAAGGAATATTTTGAATGAATATTATTGGAATGTAGCAATGCTAATTTAATGAATTGAAAAAGGGTACTTTGATTTTGTTTGTATTTATTCTTTTATTGAAACTTTAAATATGTAAAAGGAAGCATAAAATTAGCCTACATCTAAATGTAATATTAATTTAAACAAATTTGCGGGGGAAAAAACCCTGGACCCCCTTTCCTTAGTAGATATATCATACCCCCCATACCCCCTGGTGTTTGCCCCCCCCCCCCCCAACAGTTTGGTGAAATGGCGCCCCTGAGTACAGATAACCGAAAAATTCGATGGCGGATTCCACCTGTCTACATCTGCAGACACCAATAAATTATGAACAAATAATTTTCATGAACAACCAACTTAGGGATTTATTCTAGAAATTGACATAGAAGTTCAAGTTCGTTTATTTTAGGTATGAAGACCGATTTAAAAAAAATATATAAATGATAGTGTTTGTAGCAAACGTTTCATAGCTGTGGCTAATGGCTGTTGCAAATTTAGAGGGGGGGGGGGATATGATTTCTTTTATCAAGATGACAACAGATTTAAAGTTCCAGTCATGCAGATGACGATTTTCTGTATGAAAGATCTGGCTAGGTATGATGTACAAAGAGATGACAGAAAAACGATCAGTACTTAAATCATTGAGGAAATGCTGAAAACATTTAAAATTAAAAGGTTGCGAAAAGTTAGGAATCCAAAAAGCGAACGGAAAAAATCAAAACAAACATTTTCACAAAGGTAAATCAGCTTCCTACTTGGTACCTACGTGACAGAAGAACATACAACTTCGTTTTGCACGCCGGAAGTTGTTCCGATTCCTGTTAATCACAGTCCCGCTGGAGTCACCATTTCTCCACCTTATTATCTAATATTTTTTGTTTCTAACATTTATTCACAGGACTAGCTAATGGCTTTTCGTTTATTATTTTCAATAATGAACCTTCGGAATTGAGCAGGAAAAAAAAAAGAAAAAAACCACAGTCATGCAGCATGGCTATAAGAGCGAATTTTCAAAGAAATAACTGATTTTATGTAAAATGTGATGTTTGGGATATCCCATTCAAATTTGGGCAGTCTTAAACTTATTGGGTGATTATTTGTATTCAAGTATGTACGTATATTGTAGTATTGGTACCTACTACAATATACGTAGGTACAGTTACGTATCCAACATACGTACAGTACGTATGTTACGTATCCAATACAGAGTAGGTATTGGATACGTAACAAATTTTTTGTTCCATTTTTTGCCGAGTAACACCTCGGTTTGTAGATTTTCCAACGCTGAACACGATGGTGAGGTCAGAATTGCGATATCTCATTCCGTTATCAGATTAGAGCAGACGAACCAGGAAGAACGTCTCAAGAAATAACCACGTTCCTTCATCTTCAAAGTGCTCCAGTTTGAGAACGGAATGAGATATCGCAATTCTGATTTCACCATCGTGTTCAGCGTACAAAAACCTTTAAAATGAGGTGTCACTTGTCAGACTGTTTCATTTTGGGAATTTATGGGTAATTTTCCCCCCCTAAAACTCCCCAAAACTCCCCCTTAGAGTGACCCGATTCTGCCCATCTACGAACTTAGCCTGTCGATTGCCAAGACAGATTTTTCATCCAAATTTGAACTTTTTATCTCAATTCTTTCGAGAGTTATCGTCTGGAATGACACATACATATTTAAATATATAAATATATAAATATATACATATAATTTTTGGTGTCTTTCGGCAGTGAATTCAGGATGGTCTGAAACGGATTTTGGTATAAAAATCTTTCGGAAATTCGAGTTTTAAAAATTTTGGACCGAGAAAAATAGCTTACTTTTCTTCGAAAATTCGCTAAAAAAGAGACCCCCCCAACAATTTGAAGGTTTCCGTTTCAAGGTTCGTAGAATCCGAAAATGGAACAAACAAATTTCGGCCCGTCCGCCGCACGCCGTACATCACACTTTCCTTAGTTACCATAAACCAAAATTAGTGAAATTTGGTTGGTAGGTCCCATTTGTGGTAGTTGGTCCCCGAATCTTGGCGTAACTGTCAGTTATCTCTACGGGGTGGAAAACAGGAGTTCGAATTTCCCGAACGCCGTAGCTCGAAAACTTTCAACAGAAATTTTTTTTACGATCTCGAATTTGGGCATTTTTTGAGACCACCCGGAGCATTGTACATCCAGCCGCTCGTTTGCACCGAAAAACTTCGTCAACAGGATCGTGAATGAAACTGTATAAATCCAGCCCAGAATCATTGCTAGGGAACACCTATCATCACCCACGACGGCTGTATAGGCGCGTCCACACTATGCGGAATGAGGGTGGGCACCCTCGTCGGATCCGAAAATGTGACCAAGTGTGGACGCGTGCGGAACGTGCGGAAGGCTACCCGACTGAGGGCGATCGCAACCGGACTCGAGTCGGTCCGGATCAAAGGAAGGCGATCCGCTTGGAATCAAAAATCACAATGTGGACGTGCCGATCGCCCCAGTCGGGTCGCTGCTCAACAAACTTTCAAAGTCAGAACATTTCGTCCTGAAAACGTTCGCGAAGCCTACGTCGTTCCTATACTCGTAGTTGAAAGCATCTACCTCATCAGGTAGCAAATCTTTCATAAATGTGCTGGCGCTGTGTCGTGAGTCCCTCCCGGGAACACTCCTCTAGTAAACTTAAGTCTTCACCAATATTCTAACGCAAAACTTAGTTCCGTCAATAAACGAAACGAGTGGGGAGACAAGCCACAGAACCCAGGGTACACAACCTGGGGCCCCACCACCAACCCCTAACAGGGGGTTGGAGGGAGAGGCCTCCCTTTTCTATAAAACCCTGGATCCTGCAGCTTTAGCTTCTTTCGACACTTCCTCTAACCAGCTCTCTCTTCTCTCCTCTACCTTGCTCTCTCTCCTCCTCTCTTAAAAGATCCTAGATGTCGGTGGTGGTCAGCCCATAACCGCCTAGGCAAAACCTCCTCTTCCAATAGATTCCAGATGTCGGTGGTGATTCGCTCATAACCGCCTGGACACCTCTCCTCCAAAAGATCCTAGATGTCGGTGGTGATTCGCTCATAACCGCCTAGGCAAACTCTACCACTCACCTCTCATCTCTCCCGAAAAGATCCTAGATGTCGGTGGTGATCCGCTCATAACCGCCTAGGCAAACTCTGTCACTCTCCTCCAACATTTCCACTCTCCCAAAAGATCGTAGATGTCGGTGGTGATCCGCTCATAACCGCCTGCGCACTTCCTCACGCCACCGTGATGAACCAATTTTAAATGCATCACACGCTGTATTTTTTCCTACCATGTCGAACACTGGGACGAACCCAAAATCTTGCGAGGGCGGACGTGGCGAATTTCACCAGCAGCAACTCCAAGCACGATTGCAGCAGCAGCTGCTAAAATTGTCTCTTCCTCGTCACTCATTATTCACAGTTCAACAATAAAATTCAATAAAGAAATTAAATTCGCTACAGTGAAATTCTACGGACCCAGGAAAACAGAACTCGAAGGAGACTGAAGGCGGACTGAGGGTGATCCACACTACTCTTGTACGTGGACGGTAAGCTGACCCGACCATTCCTATTCACCTTTTCGGATCCGACGAGGGTGCCCACCCTCATTCCGCATAGTGTGGACGCGCCTTATGAAATCGAGTTGGTTGTTCCGAGATCATCACTCGTACCGTTTCATTTGAAGAATGATGGTAACAAACGTTATGCTTCATGAATAACAACAAACAACTGATGATATAATTCTTGATTCCACATATTTATGACATGTGATTGCCTAGCTGTTTCCAGTACTGGATTTAGGGCTCTCGTGTGGGAAGTACGAGGGCAGGCATTAACCACAGAAAACAGCGATCTACGCAGAATGGGCATCTATACAGGTAAATAATAAACCGTTTAATATTTCCAGCGTTTTTCTATCATCTGTTAGGGGCATTCGAATGTTCTGGAACTTTCGTAGGTATTGAAATTCGTAAAGAAATGCCAGACGACACTTGATGGGGTACAAGTATGTTATAGCCCCGCCAATATCGATTGTATCGATTATCTCAAATACATCGATCCTTGTGGTATCGATGACGGCTCAATATGGCGTCCTGATGCCTACATCCCGGGTGCCGATATCAACTTTCAAAATGAATACGGGAAGACCATTGTAAGGACACCAAAAAATAAGAGTGACTATAACATACTTGTACCATCTATTCAGAAGTCCCAAACAACCTGCTCATTCACGGGATAGTTTCTGGGATTGTTTATCTTTTAGCGAATTTTCAAAGAAAATGAAGCTATTGCAATGGCTTCGAAATTTAAATAATATAAATTTTTGGAAATTTTCTTCATAGAAATCCGTTTCAGACCATTCTAAAACGATTCCTGGAATTTAACACTTTTTTATATGTATATATATATATATTTATTTATATATGTGTCACTCCAGACGATAACTCTCGATAGAATTGAGATAAACAGCTCAAATTTGCACAAAAAATCTATCTTGGCAATCGAAAGGCTAAGTTCGAAGATGGGCGAAATTGGCCTACTCTAAGGAGGGTTTTGGCGCATTTAAAGTGCGCAAAAATTACCCAAAAATCCCCAAAATGTTATTTTCCAACAAGTGACCCCTCATTTTAAAGGTTTTTGCACGCTGAACACGATGGTGGAATCGGATTTTAGATATCTTGATCCGTTCTCAAATTAGAGCATTTAAAGTGCGCAAAAATTACCTAAAAATCCCCAAAATGTTATTTTCTAACAAGTGACCCCTCATTTTAAAGGTTTTTGCACGCTGAACACGATGGTGGAATCGGATTTTAGATATCTTGATCCGTTCTCAAATTAGAGCATTTAAAGTGCGCAAAATTTACCCAAAAATCCCCAAAATGTTATTTTCCAACAAGTGACCCCTCATTTTAAAGGTTTTTGCACGCTGAACACGATGGTGGAATCGGATTTTAGATATCTTGATCCGTTCTCAAATTAGAGCATTTAAGGTGCGCAAAAATTACCCAAAAATCCCCAAAATGTTATTTTCTAACAAGTGACCCCTCATTTTAAAGGTTTTTGCACGCTGAACACGATAGTGAAATCGGATTTTAGATATCTAAATCCGTTCTTAAATTAGAGCATTTAAAGTGCGCAAAAATTACCCAAAACTAGGATAATCTTTAAACTCTTACCCCCACCCCCTTAGAGTGGTCAGATTGAAAAATGTGAGAAGTATTAATTGAAGACGAGAGTTCGAAGCAAAAAAGGGGGAGGCAAACGATTAGTACAACTCCTTGAATTTACCCACAGCGATCAAATAAATAAGCACTTAGTACAATTACGTAATAAACAAACGGTAGAATCAGGATGGACAAAACGTACAAATTAAAATAAATACGAAGAGAATATACATAGAAAACCAAATTTTAGACCGAAGTTTTCCTTTATTCAAAACCATAGCCATTAATTCGAATATTTCTTTGAAAATTCGCTCATTAAGTCATGCTGCATGACTGATTTTTTTTGAGATGCGAGCGCTAGCGATCATCCAGATCGCTTGACAATGCGAGCGGCGGAATGGGAACTAAACTTCTTGTACACCCACCTTCTTGTCTGATACACGTCGTCGATACCACAAGGATCGATGTATTTGAGATAATCGATACAATCGATATTGGCGGGGCTATAACATACTTGTACCCTTGATGGATTAGCACAATCGACAAGGAACCGCGTCTGGTCACTGGGCCCAGCTTCAATGGTTCTACGTTGAATTCGCGGGCAAAACTGAGATGATGCTATGAGTCATATATGGAGCAGGTGAATGAACTCCCTGGCTATTACGACAGTCGGGATGCGAGTGTGATGGTCGTGTGCCCCAACAGGCAGTAGGTGGAGGAAGGTGGGAGGACAGCTCGGGGCTATGGATCAAAATAGTATACGATACGGCGCTAGGTGTTGTCTCCTCCACCGCATCCTTGACCCACATTCTCAGGCAATTTTTTTTTTTCGGGTCCCGCCTTCGATGTTTAGATCTTTCCTTTGAAGCCTGGGAGTCCTCTCTGTTGTTTTAGGGTATTCAGATGAGGGACATCCAATTTTGGTTTATTATTTTCAATAATGAACCACTAGAATCAAGCATGAAAAAAAATTCCAACCCCCCTCAAAATTTGATGGTTTACGTTTCAAGGTCTGTAGAATCCGAAAATGCAATTAAAAAAAATTTCTGTCTGTCCGCCCTACGCCGTACTGACCACTTTTCTTAGTTACCACGAAAAAAATTGATGAAATTCGGGTTGTAGGTTCCGTTCGGGGTCTAGTTGGTCCTCGAAGCTCGGCGTTAATGTCAGTCATCTCTAAGGGGTTAAAAATAGGGGTTGAAATTTTCAAAACGCCGAAGCTCGAAAATTTTCGATAGAAGGGTATGGTTTGTATTACGTTATTAAATTTGTCTTGAGCTAAACAATTTTTTGAGACCACCCGGAGCATTGTACTTACGTCCAGCCGTTCGTGTGCACCAAAAAGCTTCGTCAACACGATCGTGAATCAAACGGTATAAATCCGGCCCGGATATCATCACTAGGGAGCACTTGATTATAATCAAGGATGGCTGTATGAAGTCGAGTTGGTTGTTCTGCGATATTATTTCATTTGATAAGTGATGGACTATTGGATTTTGTTGGTAGGTACTTCTGAAACTTGAACAAACGTTGAAGTATTATTATTGATGGGTAAATTATTAAACAATGGTAAATTATTACACAACGGCAAATTATTACACAACGGTAAATTTTTACATAACGGTAAATTATTACATAACGGTAAATTATTAAACAACGGTAAATTATTACACAACGTTTCATCTACCAAGAAGGGGCTGGATTTTGTTGATCGGTACTTTTGCAACTTGAACAACCGTTGAAGTATTATTGATGGGCAAGTTATTACACAACGGTTCATTATAGGTATTGACCACAGAAAACAGTGATCTACGCAGAAGGGGCATCTATTTCACTCCACATGAACAATTTTCGTTTAGAACTTCATTATTTGCGTTTCTTTGTGCCGTTTTAGTTACTGTTTGTCATCGGCTGTATTATTTTAGCAACATTTAACTCGTGATTTAGGTAGGTACCTAGTAACGAGTACGGGGTTAGGTACTAACCTACGGAGGATCTGCGATCCACTTAATATGTACAGAGTAGTACATATTATATTATATAGATGGGTTATCTATACAGAGAGCTGTGACCTGTAACAGAAGGGTATTCTGTACAAAATTATAAACCGTTGTGCAGGGATTTGCAGCGTTTTTTCTTTCAATTTATTTGAAACACTAGAGATTGCAATGAGACGTTTGTATCAATTCATCGAATTTCTTTGTACACCTTATGTGGTAAGCCATCTTGCAATGTGGAATAAACAAAAATATAAACCTTTAGCTTACCAACAATTTATTCAGTACAAAGCTTTTCACTCAACTTCTGGGCATCATCGGGTAGGTACTCACATAAACACAGATAAAAGTCTTTTTTTCAAACGACTTTTATCTTTGTTTATGTGAGTAGTGTTTATGATGTTGTAACAGTGTGGGCTGTTCTCGATACATTTTTTCTTCCGGTATCCCTTCTTAACCGGTGATAATCTCGCTGGTCTAGGAGGGGGGCTCTCGAGGGTCCACCCCCACTGTTACACTCTGTCACATTGTTGAGAAGTTGACTGAAAAGCTTTGTACTGAATAAATTGGTGGTAAGCTAAAGGTTTATCTTTTTGTTTATTCCACATTGCGAGACGTTTGTAGTTATTTGATCTAATTCGTTGAAATTTGATGACACCAATGGCTGCCACCGCTGATACTCGCCATAACTTGGCGGAGTCCAGTTCCTTCTATCTGCGGATGACCTCAGAATGTACCGCATGCTATCGGACTGTGATGCCCTGCAGAATAGTCTTGATTACCTACTCCAATGGTGGATTTCCTCGTGAAATTCAATTCAATTCAATTCTTTATTCAATAACATATTTAGTACAAAATGAAGAATATAATTACCGAAACATGAGAAAACCAAGTTCATGAATGGGCCCCCTAAGGTCTTGACGACCCGTCCAGGGGCTGGTTGTCACTGAACTAGCTTATTAGTTTGGATTGAGCGTGTACTTTTAGCTGGAATCAATACAGCTACAGACAATAAATATTCAACTTGAGGTTTTTTAAAATTCAATTCCCAAAAAATAAAAATAAAAAATAAAAAAAAATTCAAAAAAATGGGAATTCAAATTCAATTCCCATTCAATTCAATTTTTTTATTTTTTTTTTACTATGAATGAACCTTACAACTGATAAGTGCCCCGACATTCACAGTTTTTCTATCATCAGCAGTGGTTCGGAGCAAAAATTTTTTTTTAAATGAATGACCAGTGACCTTATTTCTATGTATTTTGTGCGTAGATTCTTCTGTTTAATATTTTTATGTTATTTGCTTATAATTTCCATTTGCTGTATTGGGCTTGCCCGTATCAAATTTAAAAAAAAATAATAATAATCCATTCCGGTTGTGGCAAGAGTATCCAAGATCCCTGTCATCCAAGATCCTTGTATACTTGTCATTCAATTCAGTTCGCTATATTAAGTAAATACGAGAGGATAAGATAATATATACATATACATATATAATACGATAAGATGGACATACACTATAAAAGTTTCAAAGGAGAAGAAAAAATGAATGAGGGAAGGTCATTGAAACTGTTTTAAGTTATTTTCTCCAAAAGCTTGGAGGTCAGCTATTCGATTCTGAGCGCGATTGAAGATCTAATTGTGTATGCGCATGGGCGACAAAAGCCGTTTTCATTATTTTTAAATGAAAGTAGGTTCCAAAGAAGGTTATTGTGCGGAGTTATTTAATATAACACACACTGCTACACAAAGGTTATAGATTGATGATATTTGTAATATATATTTTTTTAAAGTAGCGGAATACAACAAAACATATTTTCTGTCTCAAAACAGATAAAACTGGTTGTAAGTGGTTTATTTTGGACTGATGTTATCGTAAAATGTTTATTTTTAGTCACTGATGGTACAATGTTTGTCTCGAGTCTGTAGGAGAAAGTTTAAGTTTTGAGGGGATATAAGAAAAAAATACCCAGCTCAATAGTAGATCTGCGAATTTGTAGCATAAAGAAATTCGGTTCAGGATCTTCGTTTTTAGCGAATTTTCGAAGAAAAGGAAGCTATTGTTCTCGGTCCAAAATTTTTAAAACTCGAATTTCCGAAAGATTTTTATACCAAAATCCGTTTCAGACCATCCTGAATTCACTACCGAAAGACACCAAAAATTATATGTATATATATATATTTATATATTTATATATTTATATATGGATGTGTCATTCCAGACGATAACTCTCGAAAGAATTGAGATAAAAAGTTCAAATTTGCACGAAAAATCTGTCTTGGCAATCGACAGGCTAAGTTCGAAGATGAGCAGAATCGGGTCACTCTAAGGGGGAGTTTTGGGGAGTTTTAGGGGAGGGAAATTACCCATAAATTCCCAAAATGAAAAAGTCTGACAAGTGACACCTCATTTTAAAGGTTTTTGTACGCTGAACACGATGGTGAAATCAGAATTGCGATATCTCTTTCCATTCTCAAACTGGAGCACTTTGAAGATGAAGGAACGTGGTTATTTCTTGAGATGTTCTTCCTGGTTCGTCTGCTCTAATCTGATAACGGAATGGGATATCGCAATTCTGACTTCACCGTCGTGTTCAGCGTGGAAAATCTACAAACCGAGGTGTTACTCGGCAAAAAATGGAACAAAAAATTTGTTACGTATCCAAATACCTACTCTTCTGGTATTCAAAACATTTTTGATTTCCCCCTCCCCCTCCTTCCTCCCCAAATTTTACTTTGCGTAAAACTACTCCTGTTTTAATTTTGTATGGTATCAAGTTGGGAAAACATTGGCCGAAAATTAATTTTCAGAAAATTTTAGACTTAGGAGGAAGATGCCGAAAACTTCGAAAATTCGCTCTTATAGCCATGCTGCATGACTGTGGTTTTTTCATAATACGTACAATGGTGTGTTGCTAAATGGCGATTTATACAAATCTCTTGTTTTTCCGTCCAATATTGCTGGCTTGTTTAAATAGGTACATTAATTAACTCTAGATGTCTAGATACCAGGTAGATCACTTTACGTCACTTCCGTTTTGCATCGAACTGTTACTAAACATGAACAATTTTTTAGCCTGTTTAGAATTCATCTTGAGACAGCTCTAAACGTTCGCCACATTTAAGCTACGAATCCCAAGTACAGCATTTCACTCGCAGTTGGAAAGGCTAAAAGCAGTAAAACACAATTAAAAAGCAGATGGAAACAGGTGTAGATGGACGGATGGAATATCTCAATAGCTCAAGTACAGCCTTCACTTAGACCCATTGTTTCCATTTCCCATTTGGTGAGAGCAGAAAAGGAGAGATCTAGAAGAACGAAAAGGAAACATTAGACTTGAATCCTGATTACGCATGAACTGTCGTATAATCCGCTGGAGTTCCATCGAAGTTTCAATTCGCACAGACATTAATTATCAATGACGTACCGTCAGCTTACAAGTTGTCCAGACTTTTGTCATCCAAATTAAGTGAAAATTTGGGAATATGTCGAGAGTCCTACTTAGGTCATCAGCGACCATCAGAATGTCAAAAATGACTTGGTGGGATTTTCGTGGCCCCTAAATGGAGCGTCACAGCCAGAAGGGGGGGGGGGGGGGGTTAATATTTAAGTACCTACCTCACTGTAATTGCCGAACGTTAGAATTACTTCGACTTTGGAGGCATTTTTGTCGTACTGTGTGTGTGGATATATGTGTGAGCGTGCGTGGTATTCACCGGTAGGTATTCACCGCAAAACACCACTCGACTAATTACCATTCTTGTAGAAAACAGTGATCTACACAGAAGTGGCATCTATACAGGAAATACCTAAAAAACCGTTGTGTAATAATTTGCTGAGTTTTTTCCTTACCTACTGCATTGCGACCACATGTTATAATATTATGAGAATAATATTGCTTCCGAGTCTGCGAAGCAGCGGAAGCCTTGTGTTCACTTTCGTGAGCCAAAAAATTTTTGTCTTCAGAAATCAAAATTTCCACTTGCATTTTGCGTTTCAAAGCCTACTGAACAAATTTGGTTCCGTGTCTGTCGGTCTGTGGGTCTGTGAGTCTGTCTGTCCGCATTTCCTTGTTACAGCCATAACTTCCACGATTTTGAATTGATTCAGCTCAAATTTTGAAGGATGGTGCGGATAAGGCCCCTTGAGGTCCCATACAAATTTCAACATGATTGATCCAGCGGTACGCCCTGCGCATGCGCTAACGTTAAATTCAACAAACACGCATAACTTTCACAATTTTGATTCAATTCCGCTCAAATTTCCAAGGGTTGTTTGGACAAGGCCTAGTGAGTTCCAGTATGAATTTCAGCATGATCGGACCCTCGGTGCGCTCTGCGCATGCGCTGGCGTGATATAGATTCAATTTCCTTGTTACAGCCGTAGTAACCAAAGATTTCACCCAATTTCAATGTAATTCTCAGGGATTAAGCGGGTAGAGCCCATTGAGGTCCCATATAAATGTCAACATGATAGAGCCAGCGGTTCGCCCTGCGCATGCGCTAACGTGAAATTCTTCAAACACGCATAACTTTCGCAATTATGTATAATGGACGTAATGTATTATGGACGTAATGTTATGTAATATGTATATTTCATGTAATGGTATGTAATGTTATGTAATGTAATGTAATGTTATGTAATATGTATATTTCACGTTATGTAATGTTATGTAATGTAATGTAATGTAATGTTATGTTATTTTGCTTCCGAGTCTGTTCTATTTTATAATGGGTCACTCTTATTGTGACGAGGAAGCTCCTGTGCCATCACCTTGGCAGTGTATTATTCTTGTAACACCAATGGCTGCATCGCCAGTGTCTGTCTCGCTTCTATTAGAACACCCTTATGGTGACGCTGCGACTTTTTTTTTCCGACACTTTTTTCTGAAAAAGGTAATGCGCCGAATTATTGGAATAATTATTCTGCTAAAAGCGAAGATCACGAGAGACAAGAATATCTCTTGAAGCTATGAATTTGCTATAATATTCTTTCCTAGGTCGGTTAGCTGGTTTCTCAGAAAAATTTATTTTATTTTAGCAAATTTCCTCTTTTTTCACTGCAGAGTGATTCCGCTGTTGAATAAGAAGGTGGTTTTTAGGCGTTCTTCCGAGGTGGCTGTAGGACAACCAGCCAGGCGATGAAATGTACCTAACCTAATCAAATAAATGTCAAGTTGCTATGGTTACCTACCCTAATAAATGGTAACATTTGTTGTTCTTATTCATTCTCAAATCGAAAAATCCGTAGAATATTTCCCTGTTAAAATTTATAAGGTTTCTCTTTTTGAAAAAGTAGGACAGGTGGGGAAATGGGAGATGAAGAGAGAAAACGCCTTTTCCGGGCGGTTTAAAAGCCGGGAAGCTTATCAGTGAGAACACACTCGAAAATTTGAGAGTGTCGGTTTTTTTAGCTCACGTACAACACTCAGATAGAACGTGGCAGGAGGGAGGTGTGAGGGGGCGCTAAATCATTTGAATGGAGACCAGCCGAGAGTTGGTGCAATAAAGAGATATATAACGGGGTCGCAAGCTATATTGGAGATCCGTCCGAGTGATATTCGAGCTACTAGACACTAAATCCCAGCACCGCAATGGCCGTACATTCAAAGCGCTGTTACGGGTCGGTCGGGTGTTTCCAGGAGCTTTGGAGGCCGCGATTCGCCAAAACCGTCGATTAATCGTTTTTGCCCCCTGTCTGCAATCCTTTGGTTCCTGCGGGAACCCAGCGTTTTCCTATATTATACACTAGGGACCGGATTTCTATGCAATAAATTTTTTTATATATCAAAATTTATCGGAAACATTCTAAAAAAATGCGACCCAATTTTATTCGAACATTTTCCTAAAATATTATGTTGATAATTCTGAACAATATTTTCGATCACTGAGACTGTCACTGAATTGTCTTGATTCACCCGGTAATACTACCTCCTGTGTTACTACACAAATTTCTTGTGATTACAGCCATTTTCACACGGTTTCCTCACCCTAAAACAACATGGCAAACGATACCTCACAAGCCCAAGATCGCTAAAATCTCAAAAATACCTCATTTTGCATTAATTTTGCTTCCGAGTCTGCGAAGCAGCGGAAGCCTTGTGTTCACTTTCGTGAGCCAAAAATTTTTGTCATCAGAAATCAAAATTTCCACTTGCATTTTGCGTTTCAAAGCCTACTGAACAAATTTGGTTCCGTGTCTGTCGGTCTGTGGGTCTGTGAGTTTGTGAGTCTGTGAGTCTGTCCGCATTTCCTTGTTACAGCCATAACTTCCACGATTTTAAATTGATTCAGCTCAAATTTTGAGGGATGGTGCGGATAAGGCCCCTTGAGGTCCCATACAAATTTCAACATGATTGATCCAGCGGTACGCCCTGGGCATGCGCTAACGTTAAATTCAACAAACACGCATAACTTTCACAATTTTGATTCAATTTCGCTCAAATTTTCAAGGGTTGTTTGGACAAGGCCCAGTGAGTTCCAGTATGAATTTCAGCATGATCGGACCCTCGGTGCGCTCTGAGCATGCGCTGGCGTGAAATAGATTCAATTTCCTTGTTACAGCCGTAGTAACCAAAGATTTCACCCAATTTCAATGCAATTCTCAGGGATTAAGCGGGTAGGGCCCATTGAGGTCCCATATAAATTTCAACATGATAGAGCCAGCGGTTCGCCCTGCGCATGCGCTAACGTGAAATTCTTCAAACACGCATAACTTTCGCAATTATGTATAATGGACGTAATGTATTATGGACGTAATGTTATGTAATATGTATATTTCATGTAATGTTATGTAATGTTATGTTATGTAATGTAATGTTATGTAATATGTATATTTCACGTTATGTAATGTTATGTAATGTAATGTAATGTTATGTAATGCAATGTAATATGTTATTTTGCTTCCGAGTCTGTTCTATTTTATAATGGGTCACTCCGATTGTGACGAGGAAGCTCCTGTGCCATCACCTTGGCAGTGTATTTCACCTGTAACACTCCTGGGTGTTTTCTGATCGGGCTGCCGAGGTAGGGGACACAACTGGGGCCCAAATGGAGCCTGTGTGCCAAAGAACGATTTTTTTTTTTTAGACCGAAAATCAAGGTAGACACCGATGAAACAGCGGACGGACATTGCATTTTTGGGATCTACAAACCTTGAAACGTAAAAGAAAACATTTTGAGGAGGTATTAGAAAAAAAATTCCGAATCGAATTTATAGGTGTCCTATTCGGAGAAAAACAACGTGAATGAAGGAACATTAAGTCCAAGCAATAACCAAAACAAAAGCAAAATAATGAATTCTATTGGTTTTCGATGCTTTTTTACATTAAATGGTCCGATTTGAGTGAATGAAGGGAATTTGATTAAGGCAGTTCAGCTGTAAATCTGAGATCAACAGAACTGTAAACAGCGAACTAAGAATGAAAACCAAATATTTTAGTAGGTTATCTACCCACCTAAATGTTCCGTTGTTAGAGAAACGTGGGATTAATCATTATATTTTGGTTTATTATTTTCAATAATGAACCATTGGAATCGAGCATGAAAAAAAAAATTCTTACCCCCCCTCAAAATTTGATGGTTTACGTTTCAAGATATGTAGAATCCAAAACTGCAATAAAAATATTTCTGTCTGTCCGCCGTACGCCGTACGCCGTACGCCGTACACCGTACACCGTACGCCGTACGGGCCACTTTTCTTAGTTACCATGAAAAAAAATTTATGAAATTCGGGTTATAGGTTCCGTTCGGCGTCTAGTTGGTCCTCGAAGCTCGACGTTACTGTGAGTCATCTCTAAGGGGTTCAAAATAGGGGTTGAAATTTTCAAAACGCCTATACCATTTTTTTACGTAAATATTTTTACGGTTTTAAATAGTTCTTGAACTTGCGAGTTTTTTAAGACCATCCGGAGCATCGTACGTCCAGCCGTTCGTTCACAGTAAGGCCCCGAAGTTTGCACCGACAGGCATTTTCGACTCCAGTGTGAATGAAATTGTATACAATCCAAACCAAATCTCGTAACCAGAGACGCGCCCACAATAGGAATTTGTGAATACGGCCAATCATTGGTAGGGATCACCTGATTATATTGGCGGAGTATGAAGTCGAGTTGGTTGTTCTGTGATATTATTTAATTTGAAAAATGATGGCTCTTTTGGAGTTTGTTGGTAGGTAGTGAAACTTGAACAAACGTTGAAGTATTATTGATGGGTAAATTATTACTACGGTAAATCATTACTCAACGGTAAATTATTACACAACGGTTCATTATACCATCTACGTAGAAGGGGCTGGAGTTTGTTGGTAGGTACTTTTGAAACTTTTTTCACTCCTCATCAACAATTTCTTTTCAGAACTTCATTATGTGTGTTTCTTTTTGTTAGGTACTGTTTGTCATCAGCAGAATTATTTTAGCAACATTTAACTCGTGATTTAGGTAGGTACCTAGTAACGAGTACGGGGTTAGGTACTAACCTACGGAGTGTCTGCGATCTACATAATATGCATATAATAGAATAGTACATATCATATTATATAGACGGGTTATCTATACATAGAGCTGTGATCTGTAACAGAAGGGTATTCTATACAAAATAATAAACCGTTGTGCAGGGATTTGCAGCGTTTTAAAAGATGGAGCAATTAGGGGCGGCAGAGTTGAGGAGGTTGAAGACCGATCAATTCTAACAGGTAAACCTTTCTTGTACGACCTCTCGTGATTCAGCTAGTATTGAATGACTCCGTTAGATATTATTATCTTTACTACCGATCCACAAACTGATCCATTTCATTGGAGAATTTGCACATGATAAACATTACGAACTACGAATGAATGGGCGAGTATCTAACGTGAGGTCCACGACCCCCCCTGTTATCGTCAAGGCCATGCACTTCCTCTGACTTTTTGGCCCGCTCCCTCACGTTACTACGTTATCGGCGACAGCAGCATCCGGGAGGAAGAGAAGTGCAACTGACCGGATCCCCATCACGCAGCTCACACAATTCACTTCCACGCGTTATTAGGCTCAATGAAGTTTTTGCTTTCAATGGGACTTGGGACAGAAGAAGACTATTTAAACAGTCAAAAACATCTGCCTAAAAATAAAAATAAAGTACCTTCTTTGCGGAGTGAAAAACCATTAAAAATAAGGTAAATGTAACCAAAAATAATACAAAATTCTTCAAAACTGTCACACGATTGAGACTCGACAAGGAAACAGACGTTCAGTCACACCCACTTTTTTTGCTTGAGTAGAGTTCATAAATAAAACGCTGCAAAGTCCTTGTCACATGGGTTTATTATTCAATTGAACATACCTACAGAAATGTTGGCTGTTCATTTATTGTTTCTTTCATGTGAAATAATTGAAATAGCTATTTCTGATGGTTTCCACCAGTTTTGGCCCCTAAAACACGAATAAGGTACGCTCCTTTTTTTTCCACTTAATCGTCTTGATCCACCTGTTGACACTTTTGGTTCATTATTCTGTGAATAATACACCTATGTATTCGCTCAGCGAAAAAATTTTATAACACCCCCTCAAAAATTTTTCTTTCCCGTTTCAAGGTGCGTAGATTCCAAAAATGCAATGTCCGTCCGCCGTATCACGTGTTTCCAGTGTTATTCTACAAATTGATGGTGATTTCAGACGATTTCCCAGGTTTTTGACTCATAAAAAATCAACATCGGGAGCTGAACATCTGGTAGAACCTCAATTTTCTATTCTTTGGTCAAAATCGACTTCATATTCGGTCTTCTCGTCCCCAAAAACATGAAAACCGATACCTTAAAAGCTTTTACACACATTTTCACTCATAACACCCCTGGGTATATTCCGATCGGGCTGAAAAGTTTCGGGACACAACTAGGGCCCAAATGGAGCATGTGTGCGAAAGAACGATTTTTTTTTAGACCGAAAATGACGCCGGTACACGTGATACGGCGGATGGGCGGACGGACATTGCATTTTTGGAATCTAGGCACCTTGAAACGGTAAAGAAAAAATTTTGAGGGGGTGTTATACAAATTTTTTGCTGAGCGAATACATAGGTGTATTATTCACAGAATAATAAACCAAAACGGATTTCACTAAGTAATTCAGCATTGGGAAATTCTGCAAAATCATAAAAGGATTGAGACAAATGATTTTTGCGCACTGACCAAAATTGTTCAAGAATTTGTGCACACCTAAACAAATCGAGTAATGAGTATATTTTTGAAATTTGCGTAGAATCCGAATCTGCGGTGAAACTAGGGATTCCCATTTGTAATAAAAAAGTTGGTGGGCGTTGCTAAGCGTGATTTAGGTACAGGATTTTCCATAATCTTTTTAACACAGAATGTGTTTTAGCCATGGACTAACTAGCCAAAAAAGCTAACGAAATTTCGTAACGAAATCTGGGACGCTGTTATGAAAAATTTCTAATGATTTTCACGTACAACCGATTCGTTGCTACGGAACTTTAACTTCGCCAGTTATCATCGTACAAAAATCGTTCACCACTCGTTGGATAGCTCTCGATTTACCTAACCATATTACGTTAACCACTGCTTGTTTAAATAATTGTTTACACACAGGTGATCATTCTCAATCATTTATATTGTGAACACGATTGCAAGCTTTATATATAAGTAAAGACATAATTTTAAGACCAAACAACCGATAAACGAATTATCTCTTGGAGATGTAGGAGTCTTGGAGATGAAGCTCGGACTAGTTTATGTTTAACAAAATTTTTATGAAGTGCACTCGTGAGTGTGTATATAAGAAGCTGTGTATAAGGCACCACCAGTTACGACGAAACATTAGTGGGAGGAAGTTAACCAATCTTCAACCGAAGATTGAAGACGGGTTTATGTGAAACGCGTGAGCTAAAACACATTCTGTGTTTCTATAATTTCGTCCGAAGTATGTAAATAGAGGTAACCGGGGGTCCAGGGGGCTTGCCCCCGGCGAGGCGCGGAGCGCCGAGTTTTTTTAATTTTTTTTTTTTTTAACAGAACAACAAGACAGTACAATAACTCAGTGGGCACTGCATATCTCTAGTTCCATGTGGATAAAATAACCGTATGACAGAGCGATGGTACTTGGGTCGGTACAAAGCAGTGGTTCTCAAGAGTCTTCAATCATGCCACGTCCAAACAGTGCCGTTGTCTGTTGACAAACATTTATATCTGTTTGTAAAGTGGCTCGCACACGGCGCTCGGGTTGCGTCTCAATTCCGAGAGCATCATTTTGGCACATCGTTCATCACGCCCTTCCTATTCCTCCTCCCCGTTTTCACGATGCGGTTGGCTCCTTTCACATTGCCCTGGTTTTATTATTTCGGTTATAACAGCGACGTATATATAATGATTCCTCATAAGAGATATCCTGTGTTTGTCTAAAGCAACCCGTTTTACCCAAACTCCATTGGGTTCCGAAACAGAAATACATTTAGGAGGGTAAGATTGATTGTTAGAACCCTGTCTGAAATTACTTCCGACCCTTGAAACATAGCCTTAGCTTTAACAAAAATATTTATCTTCATCGTGAAAATATCCTCTTGCCCACCTGTTTTGCTGCGTTTTAGAGCTTCCTGAACATTGTTATTTGGCTGTGTCTCTCTGCATCTGCGTATCTTACCGGGCCATGCCTTACTCCTCATCAGCCAGCTTTCCAAAAAGGTATATAATTATTAAGTCGGTACTTAATAATCAGTTAGGGTCTCTGCAAGCACTAACGTGACCGTGGGGGTCAGCCGTTTCTCAGAAGTTGAAGGGAATTTAGGAACTAGCCCATGGGAACAACCTCAAAGTACTGATTCTTAGGCTCCGCAAGGGAAGGCTAGTAGGGAGAGGTTAAAAAAAAATTAAAATGTCCATAGGCACCACTGAAATTACCGGCGAATTTGAAATTTGCCAGCTTCATCAATACACTACGGCAGTCAGTGACCACCACTACCAAAATTTTCCGACCTAGCTGCTGCGTAATAAAGGGCTTCTCGAATTGCCAATGCTTCACATGTAAAACTGGATGAGGAATCGTTCAACTTGAAATGCCGGTTGCTGTTAGCTTGTGGGTCATAAAACGCACATCCACAACTGTTCCCACTTTTGGGTCCGTCCGTGTACAGGAAATATCCTTCCGGGAATCGCACGTGTATTTGCTCGTTGAAAGATGCTGTAGAAGAACCAAACGCAATGGGGTCTAGAATACAGTGGGAAAGCCTGGATTGGATCAGAGAAAAATTATGATTCGACAATGTCATGATTAGGGCTCGGATTTGAGCATAAGGGCATATTTTGCTGCTGGATAGTACACATCAAAAGAAACATTTTGGCAACAGAAACAGCCTTGTAGGGTGATTAGAACAAAAGTTATAAAATCATATAAAAGCATAAATTTGCCATTTTGAGAATAAAATCATATATAAGCATAAATCGGGGGTTTTCTTGATGAAACTCTTTTTTTTTCTTTTTTTCAAAATTTTTCGTTTTTTCCTCAGTTTTTCCTTCGAAAAATAAAAAAATCAGGAAAAAGCTGTTTAAAAGTTTACTCAAAAATGACGTTGTCAGCTCCAGCAGTTCCGTTGGCAGCGAAAGGGTTTGGGACTCACAGGTCAAGAGCTCATCGTTCGTTCAACCCTTGAACATACCTAATATTATGGAATGTGCTCTAACTTCCCATTCCGGCTTCCCTTCGCTAATCCTTTCTCGATATTTTCATGGGACTCCCAGGTCAAGAGCCCCTTTTTCGTGAGATGGAAGCTTTTTAATATGTCAAAACCCTGGAAAAATACCTAATATTGGAATATTCCTCAACTACTCGTACCCATTCTCACTCCCCCTCTCCTATTGAGCCAGGGATTACGGCTGAGCGGTGGTGGGAGTAGGAGGAGTTGAAATCAAGGTATATAAAGTTTTGCAAGTCATCCTTCATGGATTATTTGAAAACGTACTGTGCTCGGAAAAGTTACTATTCTCTCTTGCAAAATGCCGAAAGTGAAGGAGTCCCATGGCGACCTACTTCGTCGTTGTGCTAAGGATCCAGGTTTTTCATACGACGGGAAAATACTCTTCGGCGAACCATGCGGAAAACCTTTTTTTGAGGTTCGAGCATATAAAAGCATAAATTTCACGTTTTAGAAATCGATCGAGCATAAATAAAGGTTTTATTGAGCATATCGCTCCGAGCCCTAGTCATGATAATCAGCCAACGCCGCAAAACTCGAAGCAAGGGGAGGTGATAGTTTGGACATCCAATAATTGCATACTAAATTGTGTTCGTTAAGTATACGTATCTTAGCAAGTAAGCCGGTTGGAGAGGCCAATACGCGCAGTAAAAATCTGTCCGATAACATTTGCCGGCGTAAATGAAGATTACAGAACGATCCCACTCGAAATTTAGGTAGTGCACTTTAGTGCATTTTCCTCTCTGTTGCCTACGTAACAGCAGCATGATGCTTAGCTTTGAATAATCAATTACACCGGCTGGCACTCACTTCAGGGCTGTATAGCACCATTCCCCAGCTCCAGATATGTACTAGATATGCAATCATTTCGGCTTAAAAATTTGAATCTGATTTGGAATTACACCAAATAGAAAACAAATAGAACTCGGTGAATTGTTGGGAACTGTTACAATAATTCCTACTCGAAATACCTTTTCATTCAGAAGTTGCAAGGAAACTTTATTTCATCGAATTTGGCCCTTTCCGCGTAAGACGACGGCGAAGGCTTATGACTACACATGACCCAAGTATTTTAGAGACGATTCTCTTTTTAGACCAAAGTCCAAAACGAACAGAAACAAATTACCTAAACCAAGTCAAAGTTGCCTTGGCAGTTCCCACGTGACGCAAACCCCCCTCGTCATTGATGGAAGGTCGGGAGCATCATTCTAGGAAGACGGACTGCTCTACATTAACTTTTTTCTCATCATTAGGGCGATATCAGTCACAAAAAAGAAACAGATAATCATCTGACACTGAGCGAACGGGTTGACGCTTCTCCTCGGAGGCCGAGTGATGGAAATGTGCACAGGACTGGCACAAGTCCAGAAAGCCCGTAGATGAAGCTGCGCCAATTCGCTCGTATCGAATGACGGCACGCCCTGCAATGCTGCAATATTAACAGATTGATATCGACGAGTGTTCAAAGATAGGAGGGAATCGAGAAATAGTATCTACAGGGGCGGATCCAGAATTTTTTTTCGGAGGGGGTCACAGGCTAGAACAATATAATAAATAACAAAAAATAACAAAATAACCAAACGATCAATACATACCGAATTTTCAACCTTATGCCTAAACTCGTCCAATTTGTCTACTTACAAAATTAATTGTATTTATTTATAAAATTCATTGTTTATGTAAAAAATATTTTTCAATACCTATCTATTAATTATTTAACTGATAAATGTATTTATTTTCAATTTTCTTCTAAAAAAGTGTCCTAATGTGTTTTCAAACAAATTGGCGCATTTTATGGCAGCGTAGCTAACTTCAGAGTTTGCAAATCAAAACATTGAAACCACAGCAATCTATTGTTGATCTCAGTGAGTTCAGTATCGTTTTTACTGAATTTGGCAGGAAAGAAAACGAGAACGAAACAAAAACAAGATAATAATTAACAAAAATAAGAAGAAATAAACAAGGTGTAATTTGACGGATACACCAAGGTAAATTTATTGACATAATTGTATATAAAGTAACATTGGTAGCACCAAGTGTACGATTGTATTCGACTAATTTTGACATTTTTGATCAAATCTTTTTATATTTTTTATAGTTCTTTTTTGATTTCACAAAAACTGGGTTCGTTTTCGTTTGGTTTTTTTTTTGTTTTCGGGTTTGTGAACAATTCGTTCAGCTCTGCTTTTTGAAATGCAGGCTGATTCTGGGGGGGGTCATGACCCCTGTGACCCCCCCCTTGGATCCGCGCCTGAGTATCTATAGCCGTCTGTTATGCAGGAAAGAAGTTAAGTAGGTACGATTTGCCAGCCCATTCGGCTTTCTTTGATTGAAATTCCAGCAGGCCGGTACATCCCTCCTACATAAATACCCTATAAATACCTTATAAAAATGTTTGGAAGGACAGTTCTGTGTTCACCGTTGATTCCACCGTAAAAGGAACCTACTTACTTGCACCGTAAGTGGTTTAATTTGAATGGCTACGATGCTTTTGCATCTTAAGTAAGTAATGAATATAAAATCGTAATTCCATCGGTCTGTACATTGATTATAACCACGAAACGTCATGCTTCTTTCCCGTGATATTTTAACGAACAGGGAACATCATATCCACGCATCAAGGAATGTGGAGGTGTTACCTTTTTACTTGCCAACTTCGGAGGTTGAGAAGATACTTTTACAGATAGAACGTTATGCTATAGATTCGGAAACGACGGGCAATGTTATCCCAAATAGGGGCCTAATTTAGATACAGCCTAGTAGGTACAGTTTAGTGTACGGCAATGAACAGAAACTCATACATACCTACTCTTACTATGCATGATTGGTTTGAATTACTAAATAGATAGGCAAATACGGGTACATTCCCGCCCTTTCAAGTTCTAGGATGTTATGCGTTACCAATAATATCCTGTGCAATGCACGGGCCATCCATCCCTTCGTCAAATAAGCAACAACGAAATTTGAATCGCAAGAAAGGGCTGAAAGGGGTTGGGGTGTACTACGCACTGTAGCAATAAGGTAGTATAATATGTAGAAGTACCTACCGGATAAGGCGAACAAAGCTTGGGTTTCTACTTTTAAATTCTTCTTATTAGGTACTTCCATTCATAAGAATATTCATTCACGCAATGTAACTACATAAAACGTGACTTCATTGATGTTTGCAGCTGCACAGCTCGATCGGAATAAATAGTTCTATTCTTCCATTCACGCAGTCTTGTGTTTCTAGACCTATTTACTATGGTGCGCAACGCGGGAGTGTTTCTGCGATAATTTTAGAGTCCTCCTCAACGACTAGTCACACTTAACTACCACATGCTCGGAAGCCCTCTTTCGTCGATCCAACAATCTTCCCAACCATTTTTACACGCAGTTTTATCTCAAAATTCCATACATATTCCATTTTGCTTCCGAGTCTGCGAAGCAGTGTGGAAAGTGAAGCCTTGTGTTCACTTTCGTGAGCCAAAAAATTTTTGTCATCAGAAATCAAAATTTCCACTTGCATTTTGCGTTTCAAAGCCTACTGAACAAATTTGGTTCCGTGTCTGTCGGTCTGTGGGTCTGTGAGTCTGTGAGTCTGTCCGCATTTCCTTGTTACAGCCTTAACTTCCACGATGTTGAATTGATTCAGCTCAAATTTTGAGGGATGGTGCGGATAAGGCCCCTTGAGGTCCCATACAAATTTCAACATGATTGATCCAGCGGTACGCCCTGCGCATGCGCTAACGTTAAATTCAACAAACACGCATAACTTTCACAATTTTGATTCAATTTCGCTCAAATTTTCAAGGGTTGTTTGGACAAGGCCTAGTGAGTTCCAGTATGAATTTCAGCATTATCGGACCCTCTGTGCGCTCTGCGCATGCGCTGGCGTGAAATAGATTCAATTTCCTTGTTACAGCCGTAGTAACCAAAGATTTCACCCAATTGCAATGCAATTCTCAGGGATTAAGCGGGTAGGGCCCATTGAGGTCCCATATAAATTTCAACATGATAGAGCCAGCGGTTCGCCCTGCGCATGCGCTAACGTGAAATTCTTCAAACACGCATAACTTTCGCAATTATGTATAATGGACGTAGGTAATGTATTATGGACGTAATGTTATGTAATATGTATATTTCATGTAATGTTATGTAATGTAATGTAATGTTATGTAATATGTATATTTCATGTAATGTTATGTAATGTAATGTTATGTAATATGTATATTTCACGTTATGTAATGTAATGTAATGTTATGTAATGTTATGTAATGTTATTTTGCTTCCGAGGCTGTTCTATTTTATAATGGGTCACTCTGATTGTGACAAGGAAGCTCCTGTGCCATCACCTTGGCAGTGTATTTCATTTCGGTTGGTTTACGCTGTTTTAAGGCAGTTGCCACTATCTTATCAACTCTCCCTAGGCCCCCCGACGCACTGGAATCCTTGAGTAGGTATTTTAAGTTCGGCATTTTTTAGACAAACACAGACATTATGACGGACGATAAATCTCGAAATGCCAGTTCTTTCAGGAGGATGAGCGACTAACTATGTCTTTGTTACCTATGTCTTCTTAATGTTGAAGATGGTTCACTTGTTATGGTTGGTTCAAGACCGATCAATTTCCTCAGTTACCCAACGATAGCTTCGCCTGGCTTTGTGCGAACGTGCGTTACAGAACAAGAAAAACCACTAAAAACCTTAAATTCCCAATGGGATCGCTCTTCAGATCGCGGCTGAGACCTATACAAATGTATCCAACATTCCAAATAGAAATCCATGAATCAGCGGTATTCAATCTAGGTATATCTTTCATGAGACAAAGCTTGATCAAGTTAATAGTTACAATAATAAGTAGTTATACTGGTGATAACTTGGACGTTTCTCATGGAAATTTCCAAGCTTCATACGATTCGGACGGTATAGGTAGGTATGTACGTGGTATAATGATGTGCCAACAAAGATACAGATAAATTTACAGATGAACATTCGCATAAAAAATAAAAAAAAATTTAAAAAACCAATTTTCGTAAAATTATATAATTTTTTCGTGATTTTAGCAATTTTTACCGATTTTTGACCAACTCTTTTTTGAGAAGGCTATTTTCATCAACGACAGGTAGTCCCTCCGTCGTGAACCACCATCCCACACAATGCCAGGTGAACTAATATTGATTTTGGCCCTTAATGCCAATTTTTGACCCCTATAAATCCAGATTTCATCCCTATTTTGCATGAAAAACAAATGAAATGGTATTTTTCCGTCTTTACTCACTATTCCATACCACTTTCGGTGGTTTTATATGAATTGTTTGCTATTTTAGCCGATGTAACCTATTTTTGACCCCTAAAAACTCAAATCTGACACCCAGAATTTTTGAAATTACTCATCTTGAACTCGTCCTTTTGTTTGGCAATACGAAAGTCTTGGCGAAATTTGGAATTTGTATCATGTACCCAAGGACAGATGTTGTCTGGAGTGACATATCTATATATATGTGTGTGTGTGTGTTTTGCTGAAATCTAGGGATGAAAAAAAACACAGGATAAAAATATAATAGTCTATTTCCACGTAAACGTTACGTGGAAAGTTACGTGGAATTAGTTTTTTGCTATGGATTTCCACTACTCCGTCGCAAGTGATTTAAGTTATTTTCTAGGGATCAGTTCAGGGTGCTCTGAAATGGATTTTCCTATTTAAAAAATTTCATATATTCTCAAAATTTTGTACCAATTGCAATAGCGCCATTTTCTTTAAAAATTCGCTAGAAAATAGGCGAGGATTCATGAATGAATTTTGTTGATCATGTCTCTGAACTTGAGGACTGTTGTGATCGGCTGCTCCACAACCAATGTAATGTACATACATGTTGTACCTCAGAGTGGGGACCCCCCGACCCCCCTCTGATCATGTCAGGGGCCTATAAAGAGCCGAGGGGCCAACAAATACATAACCATTCTCAAGCTAACTTTCGGCCTCGTCTGTTCCATCCTTAATCACTACAAGGACAATAGAAGTGGATTCAAGCTGGTAGATTTTTCTGACACCATCGATTCACACTTGACATGTGTTTTCATCGTCTTTTAGGGACAACCTTCACACATCATTTTAACACATAACTACCTAAATTATCACAACTGGATGAAACTTGGAAACGGCTGTGGGAAGCATCAACCTTTACACCACCGTTAAACTTATTAGAGTTGACACTACTAACTTGATCTAACATTGAGCGATCGTCGATACAATATTAATATTATTTCGACCTGCGCTCATAAGCGCTATTAGGACTCAAGTCGGTTATGAAGAAGACGGAACTTCGACTCATCGTGACTCATCGCGGTCAACAGATGCGGTTGCGAACATTCCGCGAAGTTTTGTTCTCATCAGTGGGAAATCACGGAGGATGGGGTTTCGTGATTCCTCGAGATGTCCAGCTGTGAGTCACCTGAAGATCATTCAGCTCGTCAAACTGATGCACCAAACAATGACTGGCGCCGCAGGTGTTTCACATCCGTTCCATTTGTTCCAGCTGGTTACCTGTGACTTCGCCACACCCTCTTCCACTATAAACCTCAGCACTGAACTAGTAGGTACCTACCAAGAGTCACCACACAGTCTATATTAAAAATGTTGCTAAGATTTCCATTCAAAATGAATGTTCACATGCTTTGATGTTGAATTTCTTGTAAGCCACCTTTCAAATTATCAACAACCCTCAAAATAATTTGCTATTATTACTTTTTATTATTTATTTTTTTCCCAGTTTCAAGCATGTAAACTACCTAAAAGTTATTAGAGAGTTTCAAGCATGTAAACTCTCTAAAAGTTATTAGACCCCAAAAGGGTTTGTTATTCAGTAAGTACCTACTCGAAAATTATAGTTGGGTTTTGTAGACGTTTCTTAAATCTCCCTCCAATCGTGGACAATTTTACTCCATTATATTACAACGTCTTAGTGAGACAAAATTACATTTTGAACTTTCGGTTTACGATTTTCGGAACCGACCAAGAAAGAGTTGAACACTCTCACAAAATTGACTCACTGGTTCACATTTCAAGAAAATAATTGTTGATAGGTACTTTTGCAACTTGAACAACCGTTGAAGTATTGTTGATGGGTAAATTATTACACAATGGATTATTACACAACGGTAAATTATTACACAACGGCTCATCTACCCAGAAGGGGCTGGATTTTTTTGGTAGGTACTTTTGCAACTTGAACAACCGTTGAAGTATTATTGATGGGTAAATTATTACACAATGGCAAATTATTACACCACGGTAAATTATTACACAACGGTAAATTATTACACAACGGCTCATCTACCAAGAAGGGGCTCGATTTTGTTGATAGGTACTTTCGCAACTTGAACAACCGTTGAAGTATTATTGATGGTCAAATTATTACACAACGGTTCATTATTCTATCTCCGTAGAAGGGGAACCTATACAGGTAAATTATTACACAACGGTTTAGGTAGGTACCTAGTAACGAGTGCGGGGTTAGGTACTAACCTACGGAGGGTCCGCGATCTACATAATATGTGTAGAATAGTACATATGTTATATAGAAGGGTTATCTATACGGAGACCTGTGATCTGTAACGAGGACCAACTAGACCCCGAACGGAACCTATAACCCGAATTTCATCAATTTTGTTTCATGGTAATTAAGAAAAGTGGCCAGTACGGCGTACGGCGGACAGACAGAAATATTTTTATTGCAGTTTTGGATTCTACATACCTTGAAACGTAAACCATCAAATTTTGAGGGGGGTAAGAATTTTTGTTTTCTTGCTCGATTCCAATGGTTCATTATTGAAAATAATAAACCAAAAGAGAACTCTTCTCATCTTAGAACACATGTTTTTTGGGAGAAACATGAGTAGGAATCCGTCGGCAGAATTACGGCACACTTTTCATTAGCTGTGAACATGGAACTAGAAAGAGAAGTATATAAATATGACCTTCTCTGTAGTTCCAATACCGTAAGGAACAAATAGACTTGAGTTTGAATTCGGAGAGACTATCTAGTAAAGAAAATTTATTAAAGATATGGTAATTTCGGGTGTATGTAGACTTTTCCAGATAAAGACGACATAGCTGATACAGTGAGTTCGACGATATCCACCTGCTACAAACTCTGTAAAAGTTTATGTAATCTGAAATAGCTATGGATACTTTGCTGTTACTACAGTGTAGGTAAATGTACATTTTGGGTCTTAGGAGTTCATTCCATTCATCGGTCTGTCGCCCCCTGTCACCCAACGGAAGAAAGCGGCGAAAGGAAAACCCTGACAGGAATATTAAAACTCTAGTCGTATCGACTTGGAACAGTTCCAAAACCTTGGAAGCCGCTCCAGGGAACTAATCCGCGTCTGCAAAACGGGAAACCTCTTCAACTGCGATCGCCTAATTAGTTTATGATTAATTAACTCCCAATCCCGGTAAGTGCTACGGATACGCGGCTTTCCTTCACTGCAGAGGGCGAATGGATATTTATTCCGGGTTTCCTTGAACTAGTTTTTTCTCATTGTGCAAACAGCAATAGTCCACGCGAACCTCGCGAATAAATTTCCCTCGAGGGCTGGGAATTGTCGAGCTGGGTGAATGCTTCAGCTTTTTCATGCGAGCGATAATGAAAAGGGAATATATCACCAGGGTACCGAAAGAAAAGAAAAAGTCCGAAAATATCCTTAAATAGATGTAAAACCAGGCTTTACAGAAATTAATCCACATAGGTACCAAGGTTGTCTTGTCTGCCGAAAATGCAAAAAGTAGGAGCACCAGTGAGGCCAGTTGTATCATAAATTGGCGCTCCTGCTTATAAGTTGGCGAAAAAGTTAAATAGTTTGTTTAGAAGCAAAATTCGATTTCGTCCACAACATACTGTTCTAAATTCTTACGATTTGGTTAGTAAAATTAAGGATATTCAAGGGCCTCCAAATGCTAAAGTTGCATCTTTTGACGCGGTCAGCCTCTTTACCAACAATGTTGATAGATGTGAAGATATTGTTAATAGGTTGATTCAAGATTCTAATTTAAATTTGTTTGAAAAAGATGAATTGCGTAATTTAACATCTGTTTGTATGGATCAGGATTATTTCTTATTCGATGGGAAATACTATAATCAACCAGGGGTTGCAATGGGACCTTCATTATCTCCATTATTTGCAGATATTTATATGGATTTTCTTGAAAAACAATTTTTTTGGAAAATGTAAATCAGATAGCCTCCTTTATTGGTATAGATATTTAGACGATATCATCGTTCTTTGGAAAGGGACTGAAAGACAACTTGGTTCATATCATACAAAACTAATAACGTAGATCCATTCATTAACTTCACCTTAGAATTCGGATGAAGTCACCTAAATTTTCTTGGTCTTCCCATTTCGTTGAATAATGGAAAACAAGAGTTTTCCATAAATAGGAAACATACTTATAGCAATATTACCATTCATAGTACTTTAAATCATCCAGTAGTCCACAAACATCCTGCTTTCCATGGTATGATTAACAAAGCTTTATCAATACAGATGAGTGAACAGAATTTTGCTAAAGAAAAGTTAACTATTAAAAGTATAGCGGCGAGTGAAGGCTATCAGGGAGATCTCAGTGATACGATATGGAATAGGGTTCTTAGGGAAAACAGTAGGGAAGGAATGTCAAACCTGGTTATTAGGGAAGCTACGACTGAGGAGAAGATTCGGATCAGTATACCGTATTATGGAAAAATTTCGGATAAAATTGGTGAAAATTAACTTCTAAAGGGTTCAAAGTAGGATATAAAACTAAAAATAATCTCAGATCTTCATTAAGATCAGTTAAATATAAAATTAATGTTCAAGATAGGAAGTTTAGAGAAAGAATAAAGGAACATGAAAAAGATTTCAGTGATAGTAAGGGTGATTCGGCCTTTGCACGTCACTTGAATGAATCCAGTCATAGCTTCAACTTTCTTACAGACACACTTTTTGTTGTTCTGCCTAAAAGGGAGCTTGTTGGGTGCACTTGAAAAATTCGAAATTATTAAGAGTGATAGGTTGGGTAAATCTCTGAATGATGTAATTCCTTTAAGTTTTTCTCCATTATTGCGTTCATTTCTTTAACAGCTTGCTTCCTCCCCTCCCCCACTTTAAACAATACCGTCTTACTACTTTTTGGCATTCACTTCCAGGGCCAATCAGTGATTGTGCAATCAGTCAATGTCCTTGGATATGCCAATATAAGGGGACAGAACCACCTATTCCTAGGTGATGGACGTATCTGAAAATTCAAACATGAAGTTGTGTGGTTATGCTGCGGGAATGGAACATTTTATGCCGGCTAGTTCGCCGAATACGAATAGGTACCTGAAGGTTGAAAACGTGTAAAATCAGGGGCATTCTGTTAATATTGGTCACGTTTCTAGATCATTTCAGCTCTTGTTCTGATTTTTCTGCGGTATTTCTGTCTCGCCATTTCCAACCGTAGCTTGTTTACGAAAAAGCTGGGTTCCATCCCTCCCACAAATTCATCCGGCGTCGAATTCTGCGAAGCTTTTGTCGGAATGTGAACAATGGTCTTCGCTCACTCTCCAATATTCGGCAATTTGCAAAGGGGCTTCACTGTATACAGTTTCCTTCAGCATTTTACCAGCATTCTTCAACTCTGTTGGAGTTGTTTGAATTGGCTCTACAAATGCTAAACAAAAGTTTTTTTTTAAATAGTCGATATATTTGTTATATCAGTAACAAAACAACTGAGCTTAGCCCATCAAGTTAGTTTGCTATATTATTCAACTGTTTGTCTCTCGCGAGCAACGCGAAACATGAACACATGAATCCGGAAGTTCTTCGACTCATAGACAACAGCAACGTCACCCGGAGGCTTTCGACCTTGTGATGTGACAATGTGACAAGTGTTGTGATTGAGTGTTCTCTTGAGTTACAGCCACTCTGCTAAACAGAAGTGACAATCTTTCCAACGCAGGTTATTCGCTCCGGATTTATTACTTATAAAGATTAGTACCTACCTATAAAACGGAGAAAATATCCAGCGGCGCCGTACATTTCCGGTTCTCTCGCCAATCGAAATTATTCTTACACCCGAAACTGGGATCTGATCACCACAGCTTTACTGCCGAAAATTTTTTTTTTTCATCGCCAACTATCTCAAATATAAATTACGTGACGGTGGAAACGAAACTGTACGGAAATTATTAGTAGGAGATGAATAATAGGCTGCCCGGTGATAACCTTTCAAATGATCCCAAGAGCCCTTGAAGCTCTAGTGGTCCGAAAAGAATTCATTGCCAACTCCCGAGCTCTATCTCATTTCTTCCTCCAAGACACAATAAGAGATTTTTGTAGCTAGCTGGATTACCCGAACGTTGCTCATGACTGTAATTTCCAAAGATTAGGTAGTACCCAGTGCGATTGCAAAAGCGCTGCTAAAACATCAACAATGGTGTATTACTTATTTCCTTTATAAAAGGGTATAAGGATAATCTCGGGCCAAACATCAAAGATGGATTCCATACTAGAACTGATTTCCAACAATAAAAATGTCTCCGTCGACGTCCCCCCTTATCACCCCTTAAACCCTTGATATTACGGGTTTTTTGTTATAATGGGGGAGGGGGATAATTATATGTTTTTCGTGTTTCAATTTTATTAAATGAAAATGGCAAGAACCCACCTCTCTTGTTTACAAGGCTGAGCTCACAAAGAAGTTTTCCCATGACTGTGTGTGAGATTTGTACTACGTTAATTTCGAATAGCAACGGTGAACAACTTCAAGCGTTTGCATTTACGTCTATTTCTCAACTATCGGCTAGACCATCAACCGGTGTTACCGCACTCATAGCCATTAAAAATAAATTCACAGCTATCTTTCCAACAGTATCCTTAGTAACTAAACTATTATAAAAATACAAGGATACTGTTGGAAAGATAGCTATGGATTTCTTTTTAATGGCTATGAGTGCGGTAACACTGGTTGATAGAACAGTTTAGTATCGGTAAACAGCTATTTCAGGCTGGACGTCCAACTGTCTATATAAACTAAAGAAGTTACGGCTAGTCGTGACACACAAAATCTTAAATCACCAAAAAACCCGGATAATCAAGGATTTTCAAGAAAATGTCATCGGCATTAATTTTTAGTTGAAAATTTGTTCTAGCATCGATCTCTGGTGTTTGGCAACAGATAATCTGGACACCCTGCATAAGAGAAATGTTGAATCAGTATTTTTGACATGGATATGTCTTTTGGCTGGGGGTCAAGGAATTTTTAAACGACATATATTATTTTTCGCGACACGAAATTCCGCGACATGGTAGGAGCACTTTAGATTATTATTAACTCGAAAAGTGAAGGCTAGGTAGATCCACCCTATTAACCGTAATGCACAGGGTCCAGATCAGCTGAGTGGCTCCCAGATCTAATTTCCGCCCTATTAACCGTAAGAAGTTGAAATTCGGCATGTTTTTTATAGATTTATATACCTAACGTAGATTAAAGAACAGTTTCTTAGCGTAAGCAGTTCTGTGACGTGAACGTTGCTATTTCTCTCAATAACCCAACGAAAATTATGTTCATGGGCTAGAAGCACTTTAACCAAGTCTGGGTTTCAGTCTGGGTTCGTTAGCTAACAAGGAGGCCATGGATGTTTCCCAAATACCATTACCGAACTTCGCGGCATACGGAAATTACGACAGTTTGTGGGACTGGATTAAAGTTGAAGTAACGTGGGAACTTCGCACGAGAGCCCATAGTCACTGTTAAAC
Source organism: Leptopterna dolabrata (assembly GCA_954871275.1). NCBI lineage: Eukaryota > Metazoa > Arthropoda > Insecta > Hemiptera > Miridae > Leptopterna > Leptopterna dolabrata. Next base: position 10,387,833 of record OX940982.1, on the reverse strand, counting down.
GTAGGATACAGGCATTTAAACGTTGCCATTAATAAGACGGCGTTTATAAGCCACTGCTGGAGGTTAGTGTCGTCCATACTGACCGACTATGTGGAACGGATAAGGAAAAGTTACGGAGGCGACGTTGCTCGATGTAGAAACTTCGGTCGATGATCGATTGCTAGTCGGAAAAATACGCTGGTTCTCCTGGGTCGGGGGAAATTTATTGCTTCGGAGAGGGAACAAAACTGGGGGCCGAAACACTGGAAAACAGGAGTTTCTGCGGTGCAGTGAACTAAAATATATAATGCTGATGGCGGAAAATCGTTTCTGATATCCCATATTCTGGCATCCCAAAAACAACTAATCTAGAGTAACCCATGAATTAAACTCAACGCAAAATGAGATCGGAAAGTTTGCGTCACTTTTTGCACAAATGCAGATGGAAGGTACAGGGTAGCGCAATAGGATCGGACACATTTTGAATTGTTCTGAAATCGTCAATTTTGAAGATATCGGGATGAAATAAAGCTTAAAATGTCGAGTAATTAAGGGAGTTATTAGTCATTACTTAGTCTTCTTGATTGTGAAAAATGATATCCATCAAATGCCTTCCTTGCTGAGCGTAACGGTGAATTCTGAGCGTTATGTGAGGATGATCGAGGATTTTCTCATTCCACTTGAGCATAACGATTATGACACGGACAGCATGTGGTTTCAGCAGGATGGGGCCACAACCCCCTCACGGCAAGAGTTTCGATGCAGGTTGTTCACGCTCATTTCCCAGGGCACATGATTTCGCGTTTCGGAGATGTCCCGAGGCCCCCAACCTCACCTGATATGACAGTCTGCGATTTCTTTTTGTGGGGCTACCTGAAAGCCAGGGTTTACGCCAACAAACCCCCTAACCTTCAGGAGTTGAAGACATCAATACAGGCTGAAATCGCCTCGATCCCGACCGATATGCTTGAGCAAGCCATGCGGAACTTCCGTGACCGACTTCAAGAATGCATCGCTCAGCAAGGAAGGCATTTGATGGATATCATTTTTCACAATATTAAGATGACTAAGTTGTAAATAAACTCCCTTAATTACTCGACATTTTAAGCTTTATTTCATCCCGATATCTTCAAAATTGACGATTTCAGAACAATTCAAAATGTGTCCAATCCTATTGCGCCACCCTGTATTTCTGGCACAGAAGGATTCGGTGCAATTAGCCACAGCAAAACCTGTAGACTAACCTAGCTTCACCCTTCCCTTGAATTCCAAAATTACATACCTACCTCAACTAGCCCAGTGATTGGAAAACTCATGGTAGTTCTATATTTAGGATTACAGAATAGTGAAAGGAGAGGGTTAGTGGTCAAAATCGGTAAATCTACATTATTTAAATCTGAGTCCGACGAATGTATCTTAGCAAAAAATCCATCATTTTGAAATACCAAACGGAGATTTCTCCGACCGTCACATGTGGGTTTCAAAAATGGAGTTCCAAAGTTGGTTCCCCAAAATTGTGTTTCAATTGCTTCACTTGAGCTGGAAAGCTGTGATATTATTATACATAATAAATATGATTCGAGGGAAGACTCGTTATAAGACTGCCTTCCTCATTTCTTGTGCAGAGAGGTAATCTGACCAACAACCAATTACAAATTATTAAAATACAACGAGTCGGATAGAAGAAATTAAAGGTCAACGGCACAAGAATTAGCAATACATCACAGTTTTCAACCCACCTGTTGTTTTCGTGATTAGGGCTAAGGGGGAAAAAGGCAGACTTTTGTTCCAAATCTATGTGAATTCGACGTTTTCAGCTTCATTACTGTCATTTTTTGAAGCTCTAAACATTCTTCGAAGTGCCTAACTCGAAAACCAAGGAATTCTGCTACAAATCAAACATACGAGTATATTGAAAAAGTAAACGAGTAAAATAGACGAGATTTTTACCATTTTAAACTTCTAGTTCAATCCAGTCCAGGCGAAGTCTGCATAAATATATATTCTAATATCCACCATTATGTTCGTCCACCGTCACAATTACAGCTCGATTCGTCCACTATGTCGACAGCAGCACAAAAGTCGTGTCTGCGGAAAACCTACCGTTGGCAAAATGGCCAAAATCATTTCAAGTTGAAATTGGCCGATATTGACGTCAATTTTGAGTTTCAATAGAAATTTCACGGAGGAAGATGATAACGTCCCCTCTCTGCCAGACTAGCGTAACTATTTTTCCTCCCACAAACTCGCGTAACTGCAAAAACGCAACTTTTCAGGAGAACAAAAACAAACTTTGATGCTGCATGTAAAATCCAATTTTTTGTGGTTTTTTCTGTTGTTTTTTTTTAATGAGCCACAAATTTTATCTAGTTTGCGGTGATCAAGGATTTTGCGGACAATTTTTCAAATAACGACGAATAAAGACCAAAATTAAACCATAAGGGGCAGTTTCGCAAGTTTGTCAGATTGATATTTCACACCAACCATTATTCTAGAGTAATAAACTAACGAATAAGAAATAACGATGGATGAAACAATAGAAAAATAATGATGTATTTATCTGCCAACAGCAGTTTTTTAAAAATTCCAACCGAAAATCACAGAAACTAAAACATAGGTATTCACATAAAATACGTAATTAAACTGAAGTTTCTCCATCAGGGTCACTTTCGTTCATATCGGGTTCTGGGAGAGATTCCCTGACATTTGAGGAGTCAGGTAGACTTCCATAGAAACTACATATGATACGCTCTTGGAACTCTTGGAACTTACCGTATCAATCATCTTCACATCAACTGCATGTACTTGTGGGGAGGGCTGATTTCTGGTAGCTAGCTCCACAAGCATCTTCCCGCGAGACCCCATAATGAATCAAAAATTAAAACTACTTAGAACTTCGGAGAACTGAGAATCGTAGAAATTCAATGAGGATCGAGAAACTAATTCGGCTATCATGGCTAATAATTACACGTGAACAGACAGCTGAATGGCGCTAGAATGAACAAAAGACGACAGTTTCGTCATTTTGTCTGTGTAAAAACAGCAGTTTATTAATAAGCGGAACGAACGTTTCGGCTGATTCGTTAGTTTGTCAGAGTGGACAATGTACGTAGTTGCTATGGCAAGGAACCAAAGTGCAGATACGCTAGTTGACCAAAGTGGGAATTACGCTAGTTGCAGATAGGTGAATTAAAAAACAGCTGGAGGAAGAAAACTAAGGGAACTAGGGCCATGAAATTTTCACATAGTGTAGAGATCAACTACCTTAACCTTTTGAAGCTATAAGTCGATTTTCGCTGATTTTGCAGTTTCGCGAGTTTGTGGGAGGAAAAAAAGTTACGCTAGTCTGTCAGAGAGGGGACGTAAGATTTGTCTGCTTCTGACGGCAGAAATACCTGCTCTTTTATCATTCACGCATTTCTTCCAACAAAAGAAGAGGTGTCCCCTCAAAATTTAGATATATAGAGGTACTGAGGTAAATTTAGTTAGGTGTAGGTACTGATATAATCTAGCAACATCCAGCACTTTTCGAGTAGGCAAAGTTCGGCAAAGTTGAAATACGGGTAGGTACGTTGGTCCCGTTGTACTTTGTGTCAATAAAGGATACATCGCTCGACAGCATTGTTCTGCTATCCTTTACTTTGTCTTTGGAGGCCTTTCTCGTGGTCTCTACGAGATGATAAAAAACGAGGGTCGACTCATAAAGGACGTCGGACAACGAAAGAGTATTCTTCAATGAGTTAGTCAGCCGACTATTGTACGACGATCTATTGTTCACTTCCACACCACTGCATAATACTCATAACTGAAGAATTCGAAGGACCTCTTCAACAGTTCTGTTTCTTTCCGGTTATGGTTGCCATGCTATGGAACATTCACCGATGACTAAAACCGCGGCACAAGGCGTCACCTCCAACCTGTCGACTAAACAGTCTCTCACATCAGGCCAAGAGAACAGAAATTATTCATAGGGAAAACTATAGGTCATGTAGGTAGCTACTGAATTGTGGAAGAGGACAGCTCCAATAAGCGGACGAAAGGAAATTTTTTTTCTCGGTTGGTTCATGGTTCTTTCGATAAGATATGGTGGTTATAAGGAAATGCATTGGACTCGGTGGAAGTTTGTGTTCCTTGACGTTTGAAAATAGAAACGTTGATTTTAGAAGACATTAATTTGCCTCCACTTATATAATATGACATTATTGACATACAAACTCTACCTTCGGTAGCGTTCAAGCAAACATCCCGGGTAGAACTAGCTGCTGCCACTACTACTACTACTACTACTATTATGTGGTACTTTACTATTTTTTGGCACTACTGCTTATGTGTTTTATTAAGTGGTTTTAAGGATCTGTCTCGCTCTTGGTCGGAAGTGGGCAACAACTCAGATTACACCTGGGGTATTCTAGTTCGAGTTGATTTCAGTAGTTCAATATATTCTCGGTTGAAAGTGAAAGAAACTAATCAATCTACCATCCGAACTAAAACGAAATAAATCACTCGCGAATAAATCGTGGAAACCCATTTCAAATAATTCGGAGTCATTGAAAAGTTGTCTATGTCCACTAATACACGAAAAACGGGAAAAATACACTGTTATACCGGTTAAGTTAATATAACTTATTGTTTTTTACTGATGATGGTTTTGATCACCGAAACCAGTATAAGTGTATTGCGCTTTTCAATAACTCCGTTTTACTCTGAATCTACCATCCCTTCGACGTGTTAGGGACCTACTGGGGTTGTTTTCCGTGACAGGTGATACGCCTATCAACTCATACACATGCAACCCTAGTGAGCATGGCCTAAGGTCGTGTAAATCTAGATAAAGAAACCTATTATGATCGAGCAAGTTGGTCGAAATCGTCTGAACGATCTGCATGATCGTCTTTCCGAAACTCGGTGGAATATGTCTAGTTTGGACTAGATCCGTTTGCAAGCCGTTCCCCCACACAGATAAGACGATCTCACCTGAACCAAAAAATTTGAACAGCACCTACAAAAATCTGTACAGGGACCTACTCCCACCAGTCCGAAGAAGAAGGTCGGTGACGTCACATCTTAATTCCAACATCAATCCTCACAAATTGAGGACCCTTCGTACAGCAACATCATGGAAAGGTCTGGCTGAGATGTTTCATATAGGAAAAAGAACATGGGCACATCAATACACTGTTCCCGTATTATTTTAGCCTTATGCCTGTCGGATTCAGGGAAACCTAGTCGCTATTCTGTTAGCGTTTTATTCAGATGAAACCCCGTAGGCGGTCGACCTATCTGACACGGCTGAACATCCAGGCTGAGCGCAGAAAGAACCGGGGAAGGGGTGGCTCGTGAAGGTCTAATTAAACTTTTTTGCCGTTTTAATTCCCCGTGAAATTGTCCCTACCAATCATCAAACCAGCCCTCTCAGTGGGGCGTAAAAGTACTAATTTATTACGCTTGTCACGAGGAGCCACGGGGATTTCATTTAGGTTAGTCGGAGAGGGGGTTATGGTACTTAGGTCGCGCGAATAACAATGGTGGCTTCCCTCAACTGAGACAGGCTGTTTTGAGGTTGAAACCGCGTATTTGTCACATAAGCTGGTAGTTTGATTAGGAACGCCAGAGGGCCACATTTTTACAATTTCTGACGGTCGATTTTCAGGGAATTTTGATGGAAATAAGAAATCACAACCAACGGTTACGATAGTTTGAACTTGAATAGTACGCACACGATTTATTGAAATACTTTCCATAACAAAACAAACGAAAGCACTAAAGGACGAATCCAAGCCTTTATAAACCTATTACATTTTTCAATACCTAGGTATGTACATTATAATACTCGTGTCGTGGTATCCTCCCAGAACCACAACCTTACTCTATAGCGGCCCATACACGCTCAGTTTAACTGTGCAGTTTGTCTGTGCAGATAACTGTGCAAAAAACTGTACAGTTATCTGAACTGAAGGTTTGTGGGCTTCGTCAGTTTTCTACTCAGTCTCTCTCAGTTCTCTCCATTTTTCGTGTAGGCAGGTGAGAGGGCGTACACTGCAGAACGGAGAGGCGACAGAACTGCCCGAACTGTGCGATTAACTGAGGTAACTGCGCAGTTTGCCGGTGCAAAGTAGAAACATTTGCCCAGTCCAGCGGCCTGCTCAAAAGCCTGCAGGAACTGCACAGTTTCCTCAGGTAATCGCTCAGACATGACGTCACACGTGATAAACTGCGCTGATAATTGACTGATTCCGCTCAAGGCGGTTACAAATTCATCTAATTATAATCGGAAAACTTGTTAGATAAAACTTACTCTCAAGAAGTAGAATTTTTCACGAAGTATGCAACTGTAATTTGGTAACTATCCTTCTCCTTCTTACCTGTAATAAAAACGATCCGTAAGTTGATAATTCATAATTAAAAGCATCAACACGATGAAGGAAGGGTTATCAGGGGAAGAACTGAAGAAAAGGTTTTACACAACATTTTCTCTCATTTCATACAGGCTTACATGAAAGGGTTCATAGGGCACATGAACGAGCTCTAGTACCTACGTACTGAAAGAATTTCGTGTCCGATCAACAATATTTGAATAACTGATAGATGAACAGACACATGATCCGTCTCGTTTGCTCCTAGCGATCAACCTGTTTCGTGGAAGCATCTATAAAATTTTTATTTATACCTATCGTTATTGAAAACATTTGGTGTCTCATCAACAACAGTGTTGAAATCATTGACAAATGAATGGGTACATGTTCTGACTCGTGTTCTGCGACACGAAGTCCCGACAACGAACTTGTCCACGTCAAAAAAATCCAACATATCCATTATTCTTCAAATAAAACAAAATCACGGAACAATAAACCCGGTTTCAAGAAAGCATGCATGGTTATAATAAGCTGTTCCTCATCAATGATATCTGAGCTGGAGGTATGTATATCGTATACCGAAGCTTTTCGGTTCAAACTTCCGGGCTTTACTGTGAACGAACGGCTTCGTACAATGCTTCGGGTGGTCTCAAAAAATCTTAAAGTTCGGAATCAATTTAAAGGGTCATAAAAATTGAAAGCTTCGGGACGCTGCGAACTACAACTCTATATAAATATGCTTTCATCATTTTTTTCTAAAATGTTTTCATTTTTGAAGAGCAGAGTAAAGCGTACTGATGTGATGTGAAGAAACTTAATGTAGTCGCCGAGCTTTTCGACATTGGTATCTAATTTTTTAAAAATCATGTTTACATAACTGTAGGGCTCAAGTTGGTATCGTTCGACGCAAAATTTGATTGTCTTCAACTTTGCTTTTACATAACAGCAGACCTGATTGGTTCCGGAAGGCAAAAATGATTGCGCAGTTTTTTTTTCCAAGAACATGGTAGCCAGGGCGACGGCAAATTGCCACCCGGTGGAGGAAAAAGTCGAAAACCTGTTGTAAAGTGACACCTACGGTGATGCGTACTGTGGTAAAGTGCCACCTGCAGCCAAGAACCCAACATGAAGAAAATTGGAGCGAGTCCCAGACTGTTCTCGGGGCGCCTATCGCAAAAATAATGTTTTCTCGCTATAACAATAAAGCTCATCTTGCTGAATTGATAGGAACCGATGATGAATATTTTGCTTCTGCCTGATGAAGTGCCGGAGGTAAGAAGTACGTGTTTGAACAATAATTAAGTAACTCAAGACCAAGATTCCCTCCGGCTGTGTGGGCATCAAAAATTAGCGAAACTAACAAGACGACCAACGCATGTGAGACATTTCATTCACATTTCACTGAACAGTTCGTACCAGCTCACCCGAATATCTATGTGCTTTTAAATGTGTGCAAATTATAAAATTAATTAAATGTAGCAAAAATACTAGTGCCATCGACGGGTCAGGTTGCGACTTCGCAAGTTCCCATACTAAAAAGAAACAACGATGGGCCCAACGACTAATAGACCCTTATGAAGACGACGAAATATCTATTTATGAATTTGACGAAAGAATTTCCACGAAACTATACCCACACATTGATACTGATGTTCCGTAACAATTATGATTGATCTCTAGCCGTTTTAGCTACCTAATTTTTGATGACCTCGTTGTTATACTGCATAAATAAAATGTAAAACCATAGCACTTTGTGCACTTTGGCAACCATGCCACTTTGCCGTAGCACTTTACGATTACTGAGAGGGTGGCAGTCTTCCAGAACATAAGTGCCTGGGTGGGAGTTTACAACCTCCCGGTAGCCAAATAACATATTTCAGGTATGTATAGGACCTTATTATCAGAATCAACCGTGTTTCCCTGCCATGGAGCGATATTACGCAAGTTTGGCAAACACAGTTAATATTATAACGTATGATTCTAAGGAAGCACTCAGTGTTTGAGATGAGCTCGTGTTGGGCTCTGGCCACACGAAACCCAGAAACCCGAAGCCACGAATTTCCAAAATGCGGATCTATTTGGACGACAGGATTTTGTCCGCGATAGGTTTCGATTTTTGACCACTGTGCTCCACTGTCCTGCAGCAAATACAGATTGAAAAATACAGACCCACAGACATCATCTTAACAAAAAAGACGTTCCGAAGAACAATGATGTGAGCCAAAATTAACGGCCAAGGACAACTGAATATCCGCAAGACAGATCCCTTCACGCCAGGAAATGTTGGGTCTCACGTAATTCATAATTCACAGTTTCGCGTTACAGTGGGAGGAAGCCGAAAAGGGGATTTGCATTATCGCGAAGGCTTTGTTTGTCTCAGGGGAGGACTCCAAGAATATTATCTTGCCTCGGCAAACTCACAAGTCAGGTATCCCCGATAAATCGAGACCACGGCATTGTCTCCTCGGGCGAGTACTAATCAAGAGCAAAACCTCCTCGTTCCTGTAAATTAGGTTTGAAACTGCCGGGATGTTTGTGCGGGTTGGTACCGCCGGGGTCCGCCAGTTTGGGCTAATTAAAATGGGACATAGGTCGACCCTCCGGTCCTGGCCCTAAGCCCTAAAGATCCGCAGGCACCCGATTCAGGAACACGGGTGTTACTAACGCGGTGGTGGTGGAATGCAACTTTCGTTTTAATTACGCGGGTTTCATTACACAAGAAGAACAGCTAACATTCAATGGTCACGGGTGAACGATCGATAAGATACATAAAACTAGGAGGGAGACGGAATTCGCAAATTTGAAGAACCTCCGCTGACCCTTCCCTAAAGGCGCATTTACACGATGCCAGTAGACGATCCAGTAGACTGGCGCCCGCAAGCTGGAGCAAACTGGAAGCCAGCTGACTGGCGCCAGTATCGGTTCAGACGTAGCCAATTCAACTGGCTCCAGTTGACCAAAAATGATGTAGGCGATTGCGTCATCAAGGCTATCGCGCTTTCAATTAAGGGAGTATTTGCGCGATTTGTGCCGTGATTTTGTGCGAGAATCATCAGAAGTGCTCCTAGAAGAACTCTCTACACACAGAGTGTGGACGAGGGAATGGATTTTGAGGAGAAATTCGTCTGGGGCCTCATGTCAGCTGCTTCAGGAATTAAGATCAGAAGACCCTTCTGAATATAGAGATCTGCTGAGAATTTCCCCTGAAACGTTTGATGAGCTTCTGCTTCACTACACTACACTGCAACTGGAGGGCCAACTGGACTGGAACGCCTCCTGTGATTCACACGATTCCAGTGAGTCACGCCACCTCGAATTATCGGTGGTGGGGGGAACTGGACTGGCCTGAAACCTACTCATGAGGCCAGTCGACTGGAGCGACTTTTTTCCACTGGACTGGCACGTCACTGGAGGCCAGTGGTGTTTACACGACGCCAGTTACTGGCGCTAGTTCGCTGGCGCCAGTCAGCTGGACTGCTCACTGGCATCGTGTAAATGCGGCATAACAAAGGGCACGGTATGAGTACACAGCGGTGACGAAAGTGTGTCTAAACATGTACCAGAACACCCGTAGCGTGCTAGGTCATACGTTCGCCGTATGTACGGGTACAACCGAGCGAAATTTTGCCTAGCGATTATAAAGAAGAAATGGACATAGGGCTGCGTTGGTCTTTCGGGCTTCCATAGTTCTTGAATCCTGACCAAGTAAGCGACGCATTTTGCGAATGGATCTTGTGTGGATTAGCCCCAAATTGTCAAACCTTTTTCCAGATAATGATTGACTGACATTAAGTAGGTATCTATTTTCTATGTTATAAACTTGCCATCATAGTTATATTCGTACAATAGTAATACTTTTTGCCAAATTTTCAATGTAGTTATTTGGTCTCCTTAATCTTATTTTGTCCGCTGATGCGATTTTCGGTCTCTGAGTGCCAGGCCAGCAATTCGGTCTTTTATTTCATTGACTTTAAACGTGCCATTATACTGTGATTAATGCATAATGTGGTCAACTTTTTCATACCTCCTTATCTATCATTGCCTCAACGCTGGTCTACTAGTACAACCTGGAAGTACTCATGCCATGCGCGTTCGGGTGTACTCGTACATATTTTTCCAGGTGTACTCTTACAAAAAACCCTCTACACCACCAAATTGTGAAACAGTTAAACAATAAATAATCACCGCAGGCTCGCATCGTGTGGGTACTGGGTAGTTTCATTGAAAAGGGCGAGTTTCATAGGGAAGGCACAGCTGAAACAATTATCTTAGTGCTGAGCGATACGACACAGGGGCGTTCACGGGAGCCCATCGCGTGCGCCCAAGAACGCACGGAAGGCCCGTCGCCGACGTCAGAGCTGAAGGGAACTTGATATGTTTGCCGTGCCTTTCCATCACAGTTCCCAGCTCCCCAGGTCCCATAACCCAGGAGGAAATTCTACGAAGGGCGGGCAACCCCAAAAAACACCCGAACGATGTTTGCCGCAGCTGCCGCCACGTCCTCTCGATTTATTCGGCGACCTGACCCTTTTAGCAAATGCTCTCCGTGGGCCTGGACTGGAAAATTAATAAACTTTACTTTCCATGCTTTTTTTCTACTCTCGGTTTTAGGCAAATACATTCCTTCCAACGATGACTCCACGGCTTTCAACCTGGAGCCAGAACTCGTCACTCCCAGGGCAATTTCAGGGATTCACTTCATGAATGCTCCATACCGAAACCTAGCATAATCATTAAGGACTGATCCGCCCAAAAACATATTTTTATTGAACGCTCTACCCACTCCTTCACTGAACAATGCAGAAAGTTAATGTAGGAAATGAGTAACTAAACTACTAATCCTCCGAAAAACTGTGTGAGGACTCCTCCTTCATTGAACAAAGCAGAATGTTACGGAAGCTTTAATGTAGGAAATGGGTACCTAAACTACTAATCATCCGAAAAATTGTGAGAGGATAGCGCCGTCCCTGACCCCGCCCATTCAACTACCTCTCGTCTTCACCTGTTACTACCTCGTTACCTGTTGGATTAGAGAATCCAGGTCAAGAACCAAGTGACTTACACTTTGTATGTTTCGAGAGATATTCACTTCTATTGAATTTATTTTTTATCGACCAATCGTTAGTTTTAGCGCAAGTTTCGTGGGGAAATTAGGATCTATCGGAACAAAACCCATTGTGACTTAGCTCAAAGTGAACACCATCTTAAAATTGGGTTTGAAACGAGGCATCTTGTTTGTTTTAGATTGCATGTAAAATTAGGGATTGGAATTTGCACATTTTGCATACGTGTTTTTTATCGTGAGTATATCGTTCTACTTTTCCGTTTTGAGGGTATCTGACGCGTTTAGCGTGTGTTAAATCGAAATCTAAATAGCATATTTTTTTGGATTCCGGAGATTTTTGGATATTTTGGCCGTTTGCATATTTCTGAATTTTTAATCAAAATTAGTGAATTTCCCTATTTTTCGACATTCCAATCGCCAAATCCTCCGAGATATGTGTTTCTGAAAGGGTTCAGGGATGTTCTTAGGGCATTCACCGTTTAATCGGTGTACCTGTTACGGTTTAGGCGCGCCCTTACCATTTATCCCTGACTGGGATTGCCTTTCACTTTTGGGCTATAAATACGTCACAATTTACAATCAAAAAATCAATTAAAAATGATGATGATTGATTTTTGAAAAAATCAATTGTGATCCAGTGCTATAATTGTGATAGCGAGTGACTTTTAGCGAATTTTCAAAGAAAATGAAGCTATTGCAATGGCTTCGAAATTTAAATAATATAAATTTTTGGAAATTTTCTTCATAGAAATCCGTTTCAGACCATTCTAAAACGATTCCTGAAATTTAACACTTTTTTATATGTATATATATATATATTTATTTATATATGTGTCACTCCAGACGATAACTCTCGATAGAATTGAGATAAACAGCTCAAATTTGCACAAAAAATCTATCTTGGCAATCGAAAGGCTAAGTTCGAAGATGGGCGAAATTGGCCTACTCTAAGGAGGGTTTTGGCGCATTTAAAGTGCGCAAAAATTACCCAAAAATCCCCAAAATGTTATTTTCCAACAAGTGACCCCTCATTTCAAAGGTTTTTGCACGCTGAACACGATGGTGGAATCGGATTTTAGATATCTTGATCCGTTCTCAAATTAGAGCATTTAAAGTGCGCAATAATTACCCAAAAATCCCCAAAATGTTATTTTCTAACAAGTGACCCCTCATTTTAAAGGTTTTTGCACGCTGAACACGATGGTGGAATCGGATTTTAGATATCTTGATTCGTTCTCAAATTAGAGCATTTAAAGTGCGCAAAAATTACCCAAAAATCCCCAAAATGTTATTTTCCAACAAGTGACCCCTCATTTTAAAGGTTTTTGCACGCTGAACACGATGGTGGAATCGGATTTTAGATATCTTGATCCGTTCTCAAATTAGAGCATTTAAAGTGCGCAAAAATTACCCAAAAATCCCCAAAATGTTATTTTCCAACAAGTGACCCCTCATTTTAAAGGTTTTTGCACGCTGAACACGATGGTGGAATCGGATTTTAGATATCTTGATCCGTTCTCAAATTAGAGCATTTAAAGTGCGCAAAAATTACCCAAAAATCCCCAAAATGTTATTTTCTAACAAGTGACCCCTCATTTTAAAGGTTTTTGCACGCTGAACACGATAGTGAAATCGGATTTTAGATATCTAAATCCGTTCTTAAATTAGAGCATTTAAAGTGCGCAAAAATTACCCAAAACTAGGATAATCTTTAAACTCTTACCCCCCCCCCCCCCACCCCCTTAGAGTGGTCAGATTGAAATATGTGAGAAGTATTAATTGAAGACGAGAGTTCGAAGCAAAAAAGGGGGAGGCAAACGATTAGTACAACTCCTTGAATTTACCCACAGCGATCAAATAAATAAGCACTTAGTACAATTACGTAATAAACAAACGGTAGAATCAGGATGGACAAAACGTACAAATTAAAATAAATACGAAGAGAATATACATAAAAAACCAAATTTTAGACCGAAGTTTTCCTTTATTCAAAACCATAGCCATTAATTCGAATATTTCTTTGAAAATTCGCTCATTAAGTCATGCTGCATGACTGGTTTTTTTTTGTATAAATTTAGTATAAATAAAATAATAAATGTTTTGTAAATATTGTATAGTCGAGAAAAAAAGGTGTCTACATTTTCATTCCATTTTCTTCCTTGATTCTTTTCTATAATTTTTTAAGGACGCGCTACCTGTAAGTCTCACAGCAAAATTTTGTTCATTTTAGAAATATTTTAAAATTTTTTTAAGCGTAATTTTGCTTGGGGTGCATATTTTGCCCATTTCGAGTGCATATTTTGGCCAAATTTTGCGTATATAATTCCAGTCCCTAGTCATAATAGTCGGTAAAGACGTTGGATACTTGCGGGTTCTTCGTAAGTGTTGGTAGAATTATACCTCTGAGTTTCTCCCTAACTCAGGCAACCATCCCTCATCGAATTTAACGACGTGGAGAATCGTTTGTAATCCTGCCATCAACGTTCAGATCACCTTCTGTTGGAGGTTTCTATTTCACTATGTGATTCTGACATACGTACAGGAAAAGTGGAGTGAGTTGCCGAGCACCTGAGGATGCCACCTGGTGGGCACTAAAATCCCGGCGTGTCGCTGTAAAGAAAGGAGTCGATCGCACAAGATTCCTTATGAGGTTGTGGTCGTCACCTTGTAAGGAAAAGGTCGGCTTTGGCATTTGTCTAACCCGTCGTCCTGCTAACTAGGCTGCCGCATGTCCTTCGATTGGAGGACTGTTCTTCTACTTGTGGGCATGCTACCTTTTTCACTGGCTAGAATAGAAGATGGTGACGAGAACACATGGAGCATGTTTCGGTTTGTTGCGATGCGGTGTAATGTTCATTATGGATACTTTTTTGGCTATGATACGCGGCAAGTTTGATTATTAGGGACGACCATTCTGAAGCGTCCGAAGGCTCTAGTTTTCGATTTGGCACTTTGCAAAACAAAATCCCAACATTTGATCCATAAATAAAGAGATCATCCCATATTATGTTTAAGCACTAGCTCATTTCTTATGTTTAAGCACTCTAAAAACACAGCTGGCGAGAGTAGGATTGGTTGGGACAGTTTTTTCTCAGTGCCAAGAGAGCGACCGCAAAACAATAAATTTTCGTTTTATATCCAAGGATTTCACCTAATCTATTTTAGACAGTTATGATCAAGATTATGTGTTTCTGATTTTTTTCCAAAACCAACTTCTAAATTCCATCGGTTGGGTGACACGTTCCAAAACTCCAAAACCTCCAATGGTGCAACCTGGTTTAACTATCTGTCAAAAACATCGGTGTTTAATTTATATCTATTTACCAAATAATCCCGTACGTACCAGAACTCGTACTCTACGTAGCAGAGTGCATATAAAGTTTTGTATGACGGAGTGTATCGTAACCAGTCCTTGAATTCATTTCATTTCTGTACGAGAGTTCGAACAGCTGAAATATTGGAATGCATAAATGTACACTATAGACGAACCCTTGGATCTTGAGGAACCAATTGACATAATAGGCTGTATTATGATCGTGCTTATTATTAGAATAACAAACTCCATCTCGCTAAACAGCTAACATCATGTCTGCTCTTTGTAGATAACTTTTCTTACAGCTTAACTTGAGGTTAATAAAGAAATGACTTTCCTACTTCGTAGGTAATAAATGTATTGTAAATGCTTCATTAATTCAAACACTCAGGCCCGGTTTCACCACCTCTAGTTAAGGTGATGGTTAAGCCTGACTATCGGATAGGTGGGAGAAGAGTCAAAAGTAGCGTTTCACCAAACCAATGATGGCGCTAACTTTTAGTTGATACAAACGTTAACTACCAGATATTTAACTATCGCTTCATCTGGTAGTTACAGCTAAACAACTGATAAGGCTTATTATCACAACATCTGATATAATTTATTGTAATCATTTTTTACGACATCGGTGATCGGTTGGTGATGAACGACCAGGAGGCCCTAGTTGTGTCCCGAAACTTTGCAGCCCGATCGGAATATACCCAGGGGTGTTATAAGTGAAAATGGGTATAAAAATAGGTACTTTTTGTGTTTTAGTAACATGTTAGTAACATGAGCTTTTGAGGTATCTTTTTCCATGTTTTTGGGGACGAGAAGACCGAATATGAAGTCGATTTTGACCAGAGTGGAAAATCGAGCTCCCAAAATTGATTTTTTATGAGTCAAAAACTTGGGAAATCGTCTGAAATCACCATCAATTTCTATATTAGAGAGTTCCTAAGAGATAAGTTCATTAGGGAACGGCCATATCTTTTGGCCACATCTAAGGCGAGCAGCTAAGATGCTAACTTTGGATGCTAACCAATAAGTCCGGTTTGACAGAAGTGGTGGGGGTAGGAGTGAATTAAAAAGTAACGTCACTTAACTTGGCACAACGCGAAATCCATTCAGCTTCAGTAGGTATACTAGTATCCGTAGGTATACTCACTTTTTTATCCTAAGTTGATATCGCAACAATCTAGCAAATTCTTTGAAAGACGCTTGGAGTAACTTTGAAAGACGCTGGCGATGGCGAGGACCGACGACACATGACGCGTTAAAAAAAAAACGACAAAACGCGGCAAAAAGCTGTGCACTGTTACCCCTGAGTAAGGTTAAAGACGATTCCTAAAGTTTGTGCCCTGGGAGATAACGCGCCTTATGTATAAGGCCGAATAAGTCGAACTTAAGGAAATAAGTTTGAACTTGGGCGACGCGCATGCGCAGTTGAGATAAATCCGAACACATCTTCCCGACTTTAGTCTTTAGGAACTCTCTATTAACACTAGAAGAAGTGTCAACACGTGGATCAAGACGATTAAATGGCACTACCAATGATCAAATATAAATTGGAAAGAAAATCAAAAAGAGCGTACCTACCTAATTTGTGTTTTGGGGGCCAAGATTGGTGGAAACCATCAGAAATAGCCATTTCAATTATTTCACATGAAAGAAACAATAAATGAACAGCCAACATTTCTGTAGGTCTGTATGTCCAATAGAATAATAAACCCATGTGACAAGGACTTTGCAGCGTTTTTTACAATCTTTTTCAAATTATTATATTTTGTTCAGTTGTTCAACTGTCCGCATAATGTTTATGTGGGCAATCCTTTTCCAACAGTCTTACTTCTCTTTCCAAGTCACAGATCAATCTTCTTGTTCTCAGTCACATCCTGATATTTTCGCACTAATTCCACCTATAAATGTTCTTCGTCTCCACTCCAATTCACGTTCCGGCTTCTTCGTTTATTTTCAACAGCATTCATCTTGTAATATTTAATTTATTAATTTAATATTTAATTTATTAGCATTCACTTTTTTTTTAAATTGTCACCTCAATATTATAAATTAATGTCAGCTCAGTAGACCCTTTGCCGCAAAAATGACCCGCCTTGTCATCAGATGATTGATAACACTTGATAACACAGCTGTTTTCCTGTCTGGGTGTAGATTCATGGCGGCTAATCCTAACTAGAGGCGCTAACTTGAAGTTAGGCTAACCATCACATTGGTGAAACGCTGGGTGTTCTTCGTTACTCCCCCCCATTTTCAAACGCTCGTCGCTTCATGAAATTCTAACAGAAATTTGAGGTTGAGGTGATTTTCGGAATCTTCAGTTCGTCTAGTTTTTGATGTGTGTGTTCATATTTTGATGCAACAACTTTGTACAAGCGAAATTCGCCGTGAAAAAAAGTGGGGGGGAGTATCGAAGTATTTGCCATGTCAAATCCTTCGGTACTCCCCCCCACGGTGAAAACAGTATTTTCGACAACCAATATCGCGTCTCAACCTCTTAACTTTCGATCAAAGGATTTCATCGCTCTATATCTCATACCTGCACGTCCTCACACCCCCGTTCCTGTGAATTGTTGTTGTTTAGAGATAGGTAAGCTGTTGCATTGATGTGGGATGCTATGTCGTTTTTGAGATGCGAGCGCAGCGAGCATCCAGACGACTAATCTATCATCAGCATCAGACGACTGTAGGTCAACGTTCGAGAATTAGTGGGGTGTATAGATTAGTGGTCTGGATGCTCGCTGCGCTCGCATCTCAAAAACGACATAACATCCCACATCAATCCAACAGTAAACATATAGATTAGTGGGGTGTATAGATTAGTGGTCTGGATGCTCGCTGCGCTCGCATCTCAAAAAAGACATAACATCCCACATCAATCCAACAGTAAACATATAGATTAGTGGGGTGTATAGAAAGATATTTTTTCAACATAATCGAACACCCTCTTCATGTACAATAAAATAATTATACAAATCCTGTAGTCGAAAATACTTTTTTCACCGTGGGGGGGAGTACCGAAGAATTTGACATGGCAAATACTTCGATACTCCCCCCCACTTTTTTCGATTGAATAATTCACTTTTACTATCTAATTCTGGTAAATTGAGGTTAATTAGACATAAAACTAGACAAACTGAAGATTCCAAAAATCACCTCAACATCAAATTTTTGTTAGAATTTCATTTTTTTGTTGTTGTTTGAAAATGGGGGGGAGTAACGAAGAACACCCGAAACGCTTTTATCTGTAACCTTCAGTTTGTTGGTAACTGTTGGTGAGGGGTAACCTTCAGTTAGCTAGGAATATGGTGAAACCGGGCCTCAATATACCGGCTGGTTGTCTAGCAACACATAACAACAACAAAATAAATCATTTAAAAACAAATTAGGTAGGACCGTAAGTCTTTTTACAACCTGAGATATGAAGTTTATGTAGAAGTACATTTCCGTACAACATCCGAATCTTACTTGTCTGATGGAGACCATGCAAGCCATAACTTATGAAATAGTTTGTATAAAATACTGTAAATGGTACCTACTTCGAACCCTAGAAAGCTGAGAAATTGGAAACTAACTTCCTTTCAAGTACCACTACCATTTCGGTATCTTTAGATTTTTTTTTTTTAGTTTGGCCCACCTGCTGATTTCCATAAAACCGTCGGTGCCCGATTTTATTAAAATAAAATGTGTTCAACAAAAGTTAAGTATTGAAGGTTAATAATGTATAATTATACTGACGCCAAACACATTGATGGTTTCTATTTTCTATTTCTCACCCCTAATTCACCTACCGAAAAATAGGTGTATTATTTTTTTTAAATTCTCATAATTCCTAATTGGGTCGTTCTACGCTTATTCTGATTTTTCATGTAACAAGGCATTTCCCAGCCCCGTAGAATGGGAAAGTAATAAATAAATTATCTATCATTTACTACTAAATCCAGGCTTTGCGGGTGACCTTGTTTCAGTCATTCAAATCATTAATTAGTGACAGTAATTAAACATTTAATTACCTGAATGTCACTACCCTGGTGTGTCACACGCCTAAGTTGGAATATTCACATACATGAAATATATAGCGTTTTCGGATTTTCATTACCAAAACAACGGGATCACGCCACAGTTATGATGTAGTTTATGTATGTATTGTAAAATTTCAATTGGTCATTCACTTTTGATTCTGGATGAGAAAATGTGTTTGTTACAAAGTTTTGTGTCACTTTCCTGTCTATTGAGGAAACAGCCCCCCCCCCTTCCCTGTGGGGGGGAAAAATTCGGGTAAAAATCAAGTTGGCAGCAGTGATTTGTCACAGGTGGCCTCTGGGTTTGTTTTCCTTTTTTAGTGTTGTGTACGCCCTTGGAGATCCAACTTGGTACACGATAACTGGTATGCAATTTTCATATCTGTCACCTTCCTGTGCTCTGTATTTTCGTATTCATTTATTTTTTTTTCTTTTCCCCTTCCATCATGCCATAGGTTTACTGAAGCAGTATTCGCGTACTAAATTCCAATCCTGTACTACCAGCGGTTTGGAAGCTATGTGCAGAAAACCCCAAACAAGTCACTTTCCTGTGTGTCACTTTCCTGTCTTTTGATGATTTTCATGTAGACAGGAAAATGAAAATCAAGACAGGGTAGTGACATGACTTCACTTGGGTAACTTATTCAAGCCTAATTTTGACGTTTTTTCACAGCTAGCGGGTGTGCTACCTACTGGGTACCTCAAGGCAACTTTGGGAATTTCAGATATAGGTACATGAGGGTAGTTATTCTTGGTTTCTAGTAAAATCACTACCCTGGAACTATATTTCCTTTATGGTCACTCCCCTGCCTACCATTTTTTTTAAATTGGCAATATTTCATGTTCTGGTATGAATTAAGCTCGCATATTAATAACTGACATCATATGATCCCTCCTGAAGAGACTGAACTGAAAAAATCGTGAGTGTGAAAAGTTTTAAGAAACGAAAATATCAGGGGTCTCAAAACCACTCTAAGCGTAGAATGACCCAATTAGTGATTATGGCGTTTATGATGGATAAGTACTTGGGTTAACTTCCACATGTAGCAGCAAAGACATTTTAAATACCTAGTCGATAAGTTTAAATTGGATCAGGGAACACAAAAAGCCTTTGCTTTCGGATTGGTTCGGTTTCGGAATTGAATATTTTTAGGACCGTTCCTCCTCCGCCTCAACGAAACGAGCTGTGCGGAATATTACACCAGTCCAGCCCATCTGGGCTTTGGGGCCAGTCCACGCCCTCCAAGCAACGACCCCCACAAACACCACACCCACACTATTCACCTATACGATTTTCCCTGATAATAGGTAATTAGTAAACCTATATATTACCAATCATGATAATGGTTCGTATAATTTCATGTTATAACCACCCTCGCTAATCGCCAGGAGGTGTTCGAAAACTCCGTTCCGAGCATGTTCCTGCCGCCGTGTTCATTACAAGTGGAATGTAGGAGGCCTTTGCCCTTTTTTTGTTTTTGTTTTTCAACATCTGCCGTTCAACTCAATTAGAACGCTTTGTTCCTATGACTAACGCCCTTTTGTCTGAACGAAGCGGGTGATCGCGACGGCTATTATACCATATCGCATCACTGCTTGGCAGCTGACTTATGGATCGGTTTTGTTGATTGGAGGACTGGATCCGGCAATATGCGAGTCCCATATCATTTTCTACGCGACCTACTGGAAGTGTTTCTACCACCACGACGTGTTCTGCTCTTTTTTGGAGTACTTGCACGAGTACGCCGCCTCGCGATCTTTAGCGCCGTGGAAGCGGTATAAGCACGTACACCTTCACATTTTTGTATTGCGTTGGAAGCGAGGGATATCCCCGTTTTTCAACCCCCTGAAACTCCTATGAAAGGGGAAAAAACACTTGGGCCTACGTTGGGAGTCACGTCTCGGGGATACTGTCAAAGGTTACGACCTCTGGGTGTACAGTCACTTCTCACTATTACATCGCCTTATTATCATTTAATCCCAGTAGCTATGGTGCAATGGTCATGACAAACCCCGAGCACGAACACTTATAGGCTCCTCGCCTAATGACCCAGCATCTGCTAGGCTCGGCTCATGAGCCTTCTCCTCGGTCTCTTGGTTACAAATTTTGTTTTTTAACCCTTCCTAAAACTAAAACGCTGCAAAGTCCTTGTCACATGGGTTTATTATTCTACTGGACACACCTACTATTATGTTGGCTGTTCATTTATTGTTTCTTTAATGTGAAATAATTGAAATAGCCCTACGAACCAATTTTGGAAATTGGGGGTAACTTAACTACCAATTTTGGCCCCCAAAACACGAATTAGGTACGCTCCTTTTTTTCCAAATTATCTTTGATCATTGATAGTGCCATTTAATCGTCTTGATCCACTTTTTCTAGTGTTATTATACAAATTTATGATAATTTCATACGATTTCCCAGGTTTTTGACTCATAAAAATTCAATTCTGAGAGCTGAACATTTGATACAACCTCAATTTTCCACTCTTTGGACAAAATCGACTTCATATTCGGTCTTCTCGTCCCAAAAAACATGAAAAACGATACGTCAAAAGCTCATGCTACTAACATGTTACTAAAACACAAAAAGTACCTATTTTAATACACATTTTCATTCATAACACCCCTAAGTATATTCTGATCAGGCTGCAAAGTTTCGGGACACAACTAGGGCCCGAATGGAGCATGTGTGCGAAAGAACGACTTTTTTGGACCTAAAATGAAGCTGGTACACGTGATACGGCGGACGGGCATTGTATTCTTGGAATCTACGCACCTTGAAACGGAAAAGAACCAATTTTGAGGGGGTGTTAAAAAAATGTTTTGCTGAGCGAATACATAGGTGTATTATTCACAGAATAATAAACTAAAATGGGCTATCCAGAGCAGCGGGGATTGTTGGACTTGAGCTGATAGAATCCGGCAAATACTTGATAAAATCTCGTCCATAGGAAAGTCAAACCAGAAGAGCCCAAGTTCCTAAGTGAACGTATATAGCAGTTATGCATGAATTTCTGGCGTTTTCTGTGTGCTTCAGTGCAAGAATTGATCCTGCTGCGTATGATGTAAAAGATGGCACACTATTTGGAATTTCGAAGCGCCTGGCAAGCGTCTACCAGGTGGCACATCGGTATGTGATTTACAGTGGTACCTAACCCAAGCCCCCCCCCCCTCCTCACCATTTTTCATTCCTGCTGCTCATGGTAAGATCTGGTACCAACTGACGTTTCAAAAGAGCCTAGTTTTGCCGCGCCAACGCTATTTCAACCACATACCACCATAATAACTCTTTTGGTTTATTATTCTGTGAATAATACACCTATGTATTCGGTCAGCAAAAAATTTTTACAACACCCCCTCAAAATTTTTTCTTTTCCGTTTCAAGGTGCCTAGATTCAAAAATTGCAATGTCCGTCCGCCGTCCGCCGTACGCCGTCCGCCATATCACGTGTACCGGCTTCATTTTCGGTCTAAAAAAGTCGTTCTTTCGCAAACATGCTCCATTTGGGCCCTAGTTGTGTCCCGAAACTTTTCAGCCCGATTGGAATATACCCAGGGATGTTATGAGTGAAAATGTGTATAAAAATAGGTACTTTTTGCGTTTTAGCAACATGTTAGTAACATGAGCTTTTGAGGTATCTTTTTCCATGTTTTTGAGGACGAGAAGACCGAATATGAAGTCGATTTTGACCAAAGACGCGGAAATTGAGGTTTTACCAAAGGTTCAGCTCCCAAAATTGGTTTTTTATGAGTCAAAAACCTGGAAAACTGTCTGAAATCACCATCAATGTGTATAATAACATTGGAAAAAGTGTGAGCAGGTGAATCAAGGCCATTAAATGGCACTACCAATGATCAAAGATGATCTGAAAAAAAAAAGCGTACCTATTTCATGTTTTGGGAGCCAAAATTGGTGGAAATCATCAGAAATAGCTATTTCAATCATTCCACATGAAAGAAACAATAAATTTAACAGCCAAAAAGAATCTCTAGAACTCCAATAGAATAATAAACCCATGTGACAAGGACTTAGCAGCGTTTTTTGGCTCGACCCGGGTCGCCCCTTCTGAGGGGGTCGAATCCAAGACACAAAGCTGCGAATTCTTCCACAAAGATTTGCTACTTTCTTTAGACATTAACCAGGATCACTGTTCCGTACACAATACCCTTGGAACCACCCACAATCACTTTCACCTAAGAACGGTAAGGTGGGATGGGCCATAGACGACGATTTTGCTTCCGATCCTACCAAGGTCGCGGAAGCCTTGTAATCACTTTTGGAAGGAAAACTCGGCGCTGCGCGTCTCGCCTGGACCCCCTGTTGGTTTTCGCTTAGAGCCTACGGCTAAAATTCAAGAAACATGGAACATGCTTTAGCCGCGCGTTCTTATTCTCTGTGCAAGTGATAACCCAACGAATGGAAAACGATTTTTGTTCGATGAAAATGAAACCATTTATAACATCAATTTACATAGTTATAGTATGAAACTACAAAATAAATACCAAGAACAAATACGAAATAAATTCGTGATAAATCAAGAGCTTTCCAACGAACGGAAAACGATTTGCTAAAATAATTACAAACCAAAATCAATGAAATTAGATTTGGGGTCTAATTTGGGGTCGTCTAGATGGTCCTCGAAGCTTGACGTGTCTGTCAGTAATCTATAAGGGGTGAAAAACAGGAGGTGAAATAGTTGAAAGAGTAAAAACTTTCATTAGAAGGGTTTTTGTGACGTTTTATAATTTATTCCGAACTCTATGATTTTTGATCTCCTCCCGGAGCATTTCAGTCACAGAGGCAGCTGAAGATTGAACAGAAAAGCTTCGCCAGCATGATTGTGCGTGTATCATACGGTAGGTAGGCGTAAATAATCCCAGCCGAGATACCATGGCTAGGAGACCCTCAAGGGAACCCTCAATGTAACCCTCAAGGGAACTCACAAGACAACCCTCAGGGGAACCCTCAAGGGAACCCTCAAGGGGACCCTCGAGGGAACCCTCAAGGTTAAAATTTCGTGACACTTTTTTGTGACATTTTTCGGCTAGTTAGTCCAAGGCTAAAGCATGTTCCATGCTAAAATGTGTTTATCAAAATTTCCGCTCGCTTTCAACCCGTTTTCAACAAACGGTTCCATGCCTGTCAGTGTGACAGACAGAAACTTAAGAAAGTGAAAGATAATGTATCCTATATGATCCCATACGATTTAGTCAATTTCACATGCGCAAACGTGAAGTTCTTCGCCTATAGCTATGCGAAGGAACAGCCGAAGTAATCGTCGTAATAACCTCATTTGGAGGGCAGCATTGGGTTAGGCTTCCTCAGAAGGTCCGATGTGAATTTAATCAAAATCTAACCGTAAGTTTCGCCTCAAACCCAAAATCCTTGCCGCACGCATAAGCAAATTCGGTTCTAATATTGTAAGATAGTAGAGAAATTCACGAAGTACATATATTGCAATTCGTCGTAGAAGACCCGACTACAATTTCCCTCAAGTTCCATCGTGGATCCCCTGTATAAACATTATTTTACTTCTTATTGGTATAAGGTCGAGATTCGGCCACAACTTAACGGTAGAAATGGTGCGTTATTGGAGAAAGATTTACAGCGGTTTTCTGGCACAAATCCTAGAACCACTAACATTTTCCTAAGTAAGCTGTTCCGTTTCTCGCATCAACACAATGTCATGATGATTGTGATGAACGTAGTAGCATCTTCTCTACAGTACTTATTACTACCACGTAATGAGTTCGTGGATAAGCCTTGGTATACTTGGGTAACATTTTGGTTTATAATTCTGTAAATAATACACCTATGTATTCGCTCAGCAAACAATTTTTTTGGACGCCCCCTCTAAATTTTTCTTTTATGTTTCTAGTTGCGTAGATTCCAAAAATGCAATGTCTCAAAATTTCGCTCTTTCGCACACAGGTTCCATTTGGGCCGTAGTTTTGTCCCGAAATTTTACATTCCGACCGGTATTTATAAGCCTTAGGTGTCATGGGTGAAAAATTGGTGTGAAATGAGTTTAAAAATAGGATTTTTTGGTGTTCTAGTAACATGAGCCAATGAGTAATGAGGTATCGTTTTCCGTGTTTTTGATGGCAAGGAGACCGAATATGAAGTCGATTTTGACCAAAATCAAACTTAAAATTTGGTCTAAACCCGTTGTTCTTTCGCATGCAGACTCCACTTGGGTTCTAGTTGTGCTCCGACGCTCGGCAGCCCGATTGGAATACACCCAGGGGTGTTACGGGTGAAAAATGGGCGTTAAGGTTTTAGTGAACATGAGCTTGTGAGGTATCGTTTTCCATGTTTTAAATTGATCTCTAACTTGAGAATTTTTTTAGACAACCCGGAGCATTTGTACGTCCAGCCGTTCGTTTGCACCGAAAAGCTTGGTCAACAGGATCGTGATCATTGCAAGGGAACACCTGATTATAATCATGCATGGCTGTATGAAGTCGAGTTGGTTGTTCTGTGATATTATTTCATTTGAAGAATGATGGTTATTTTGAATTCAGCTGGTACTTTTTGAATAAACATTATGCTTCCTGAATAACAAAAAATAATCAATGATAGTTTTATGATGTTTAATGATGATATTTATTTAACTTAATAACTTTATCATCATTAACTTAATAAGTTTATCATCATTAGCTTTATCATCATTAACTTAATAAGTTTAATGATGATATTTATTTAACTTTCATTCGCAGGCCTGCTCCAATACTCGACTATGGACTTCCCTGGAAGGAGTACGAGGATAGGTAACGACCACAGAAAACATTGATCTACACAGAAGGGGCATCAACAGGTAAATCATAAAGAAACCGTTGTGCAGTAATTTGCAGCGTTTTTGTGCCTTGTTCAATCAATTCTAAATGTTGATTATTGAATCAAAATAATTATATTACTTAACAAAGTAACAATCATGAAAAGAAAGGAGCACTTATAAGACACTGCCACACTGGTATTTTTTTTTTAAATTGACACTCCCCATCTCTAGAATTTGTCAGCCTTTGTTTATTCAAAGATTCCAGATGACCTGTTTTGAGAAAATGAAAGGGGGGGGGGGGGATCTTATTTTCTTCAAGCGCCAATCCGATGGGTTTGGAGGGATGGATGGCTTTTAATTGAGCAGCTGGTTCCAGACTTCCCACTACGGTACCGGCCCCGGTAATTGAATAATGGTCGGGATAAGTTTGTATAGATGGTGCTGGTGTGGGGAGGGGAAGGTTACGAAGGAAGCCCGGCGGTATTGGAAAAGCCTAATAAACACAGAGAAGAGATCCTAAGGGCCCTAATTGGAGCAAATGATGGCGGCCGAAAGGAGACCGCTTCGTCCAAACTACCTATTTGGTCTCCTCTTGGAAGATCTAGATAGAAAATCACCGGATCACCTTTCCGTGATTGCTACCTATTACTTCATCCAGGTCCCCGTATCACATCGGTTTTCTGCATTTAGCACGATATCGTCCGTCGCTCGCGGTATTCCCAACTTGTTACCGTGATGTTGGCAGATACCAGTTCGAGACGTATTTAACACGGTATCTATCGGAACTTCCACTTTCAACTGATTAAATCCCAACTTTCGGATCGCGTGTTCGCCACTCTATAACTGACTCGATGAATCCAATTTTCACCCATTTCCATCTGAAGCAACCGATTATTTCTATTTTATTTAAAGGATCCCGCACTTTTTCAATGTAGAAGTGGTTTCACTATAGATCGAGCCGGAATTTGGCACGGGGCTTCCTTTCAGTCTCCTGAACAAAAGTCTCAATGGGCACAAAAAACTCTACCGTCAGGATTTTGAGCTATGGCCAGATTAAGCGCTTCAAGTTCGACTTTTTAAACACCTTCAATTGCTTATATCTCTCTAGGGATGCATTTTAGAGAAAAAAGTGCAGGAGTAAAATCGTCTTAAAATCGTCCAAACAACTCGATGCCATACTTGTTTTAAGTCAAAAAATGTTTCTTCATTTTTGGCCAATAAGTCCCCGTGTGCTTATGATTGTATAAGAAAATATAAGAAACGTTAAGAAACATTTTTTGACTTAAAACAAGTATGGCATCGAGTTGTTTGGACGTTTTTAAGACGATTTTCTCCTGCACTTTTTTCTCTAAAATGCATCCCTAGAGAGATATAAGCAATTGAAGGTGTTTAAAAAGTCGAACTTGAAGCGCTTAATCTGGCCATAGCTCACAATCCTGACGGTAGATTTGTTTGTGCCCATTGAGACTTTTGTTCAGGAGACTGAAAGGAAGCCCCGTGCCAAATTCTGGCTCGATCTAGTGAAAACACTTCTACATTGAAAAAGTGCGGGGTCCTTTGCTACCGTTGTACCGGACTTAGAATGAGTTCCAAAATGCTGCAAGAATACCTACTGGCAGGCAGTTGTCTATGCAATACTTCCCCGTGGAAATATCCCCGTTACAGTTTTAAGAGAAGAAGGAAAGCTCGAACGACAAAATTGAATAGAGGAACAACCTAATGGTCAGTTTAATGAGAACTCGGCTATATGATTGGTTGTTATCGGGTGAACATAGTAAATAAATGCACTCCTTACATGCCTACAATGAATTATGTTAGTTCACCAAGGATCACGGAATGATGGGGACACATCCATTTGCACCCGGGCCCCGCTAATGGGTAGCGTTTGCAACGGCCTTTCACTTCACAAGTCAAAAATGAGTATTACCATTTGCACCCAGGGTTACCGTTTGCACCCGACTGCGCCCATTTGTGAGCTATTTGCTAGTGAGCATTGAGCTAGTGAGCTATTGAGGTCACCACGAGGTTGCTCATGCTGTCCCTCAAAAATGTGTGGCAAAAGCTACGACGTCATCGTACTGAGGTGCAGTCATCTAAAATAATTTGATAAAACCACATTCCCGTCAGTTCTTCACAGGTCTCATACACAAGTTTCTTTGTTTGGAAGGAGGCAAAATATTAGCGGAACGTACAGCATCCGTTCATAAATATCCACGTATTATCTATGCGGTTGTGCCATCCATGTAATTATATTGTCGAACAGCGAGTGACAGCATGAAGGTTTGGAACATTGGAAGGCAAGAAAACTTGATGATACTGCAATGAAAATATTTATAATTATGAAGATGATACGCGGTCGAATGTTTGGGTTCATGCAGGACAAGGCTGAGCCTCTTCAATTTCTGACCCACCAGGGTGCAAACTGTAACCCTTCGAAAATCGATTGTGATCCTACGGGTGCAAATCGAAATTAGGGTTCTAGGACGTCTTGCAGTAACACAGCCCAAAAATTAAATTAAAAATTTTAACTATAACTGCAACAACAACAAAAACATCTCGAAGTTCGCAGATCGGGAGTTGGAGGGTTAGTCGGTCAAGATCGTACGCGTAGATTTCTCTCTCATTTGTAACAAACCAGAAGCCGGTTCGCCTCCGCTCGGGATACACAGCTTATTTTGGTCTGGACGATCTCGGGTCTGATGCATTTCCACGTTCCTCATGGCTTTGCTCGCTTCAAGGCCAACGACTCCACTTTCGTAGCCAACAAGTGTTTATTTTTCAATCAATCACCCAACACGTTGGTCTCTGACCCTACTATCTACAAAAATCGCAATCTGTTTACATGAACCTACAATGAGCGCATTACGCTACTGAAACCTATTGTAACCACAATCTCGAATTTTCTTGGTGGGATGAGGACTAGGAAAAACGCTGCAAAGTCCTTGTCACATGGGTTTATTATTCTATTGGATATACCTACATAGATGTTGGCTGTTTATTTATTGTTTCTTTCATATAAAATAATTGAAATAGCTATCTCTGGTGGTTTCCACCAATTTTGGCCCCCAAAACACGAATAAAGTACGCTCCTTTTTTTTTTTTTAATTTTCTCTGATCTTTGATAGTACCATTTAATCGTCTTGATCCACCGGTTGACACTTTTTCCAGTGTTATTCTACAAATTGAAGGTGATTTCAGACGATTTCTCAGATTTTTGACTCATAAAAAATCAATTTCGGGAGCTGAACATCTGGTAGAACCTCAATTTTCTATTCTTTGGTCAAAATCGACTTCATATTCGGTCTTCTCGTCCCCAAAAACATGAAAAACGATACCTTAAAAGCTCATGTTACCAACATGTTGCTAAAACGCAAAAAGTACCTATTTTTACACACATTTTCACTCATAACACCCCTGGGTTTATTCCGATCGGGCTGAAAAGTTTCGGGACACAACTAGGGCCCAAATGGAGCATGTGTGCGAAAGAACGATTTTTTTAGACCGAAAATGAAGTCTGTACACGTGATACGGCGGACGGACATTGCATTTTTGGAATCTACGCACCTTGAAACGGAAAAGAAAAAATTTTGAGGGGGTGTTATAAAAATTTTTTGCTGAGCGAAAACAAAGGTGTATTATTCACAGAATAATAAACCAAAATCCATTCAATTTTAGGCCACTGGGATTTCAATATTAGAATCTGACTGACAATGTTGGAGCGATGGGTGAAGTAAGGATATGTTTTAGTTTAAGAGCCACACATTGACCGTTTAATAGGTAGGTACCTAATTATTCTCCTAACATTAGGAGGTTTTAGAGCGGTGCCATCAGAACTGAAAGAAGGTGCAACGCACAGGCACCCTTTGGCCACTGGTTAGGTATCATATTATCTCATATCAGTAGTATCCAAAAGCCAATCCTGGCGCACTCCCTTAGATCTCTGATAAAAAGTTTTAACATAAAAGATCAGAACACATATTTTCACTTGAATCCTTGATGTTTTTTATTTTCACTTGAATCCTTGATGTTTTTTATTTTCACTTGAATCTCTGATAAAACTTTTTTATCACAAAACATCAGAACCAGTGACTTTTTCATTTTTAGCGACTTGAATCTCTGATAAAATTTTTTTTAACACAAAACATCAGAACCAGTGACTTTTTTAAAAAAAATATTTTTTCATCAGAAACTCTAGTGAAACTCTAATAATTTTTCAATCGTAAATAAAAATGTAAATTTAGGACTATTTAGGGGTCGATATTTTCGAAATTTAGCTCTCTCTGATGTTTTCACTAGAAAAAATAAAAAAATTAAAATAACGTCACGCTAAAAATATTTTTGAATCGTCTTAAAATAAAATGATATCGTCTTAAATTAAAAAGACGAGACGCTAGATCTCTTCTGAATTTGTGAATCCCAATCTATTTAAAGGTGGTGTCGAATCGACCCCACCTTTAATAGAGAGGGTCTCGATTTGATACTACCTTTAAGAATTCAATTCAAACAGGATAAATAGTATCCATACAAGAATAGACAAAAGAAAAAAGTGGGTGGATAAAAAAAATGAGGGGGGTAGTTAAAAGAATAACTTTTATAATAAAATGTCAGTGATTGAAATATATAAGAATGCCGTTAAAAAATCAAACTACTCATCTTTCAAGGATATTAAAAAAGGAACTTATACCATCTTGGAAAATTTTATAAAAAATTCGGAATATGGTGAAAGCGTTGTCGTTACAATTGATTATGATGATGAAGAGATATGTTTGTTTTTACCTAAAAGAATTTCACGTCGACTTCTTAATCACGTTAGAAACAATCCAGAAAGACATCCTGAAAAACTTATTTATAATGGAACAGATAAAAAGACAAATGCCTTTCTGATTGACTTTGAGTAAATATTATGCTTTTCAAAGACTTAGTATCTATTACGTTTTTATAGGGAATCTCTATAAAAACAAACTTTTTGAATCGTCTTTAAAAAAAATATTTCTGCTAATTAGTAGCATAAGAACTTTTTAATGAGCAGTGTTCATTAAAAATAAAATCTCCTTAATACTTCTGAGCTTTAGCAACAGTATCGAAACTGAAACTCAAAATCCTTCTTCAGTGTGACTTTATCTTCATTATAAAGCAATTTTCTAAGTTGATATTCAGTAGCATTTTTAGGAACCTTAATCTTTTTTTCATTAAGACATGTCTTTACTTGCTTCTTTGAAAGGAGTGGTGGTTTACCATCGACACCAAATAAACTTTCTTTTAACAACCGTTTAGAAAATCTATACTCCCTCAATGCACGTTGAATCTCGTCTAGTGCGTCACAGTTTCTATCATAAAATCGAAATTCAGGTTTCTTTACAAACTCCCAGAAACCTCCATGTTCATCACATATATCTAATGCCTCATCGCTTAAAACCATATCTCTTTATTTATTATATAATATATTCTTTTAACTAACCCCTCATTTTTTTTTTATCCACCCCCTTTTTTAGACCCGGTAAATTACCGGGTCTTGGAAAACAACTTAGTATAATATTATTGTTTTTAACGGAAATTTTCCGTTAAAACTTTTTTTATCAGAAACTCTAGTGAAACTCTAAAAAATTTTTAATCGTAAATAAAAATGCAAATTTAGGACTATTTAGGGGTCGATATTTTCGAAATTTAGCTCCCTCTGATGTTTTAATGGGGATTCCCCATTAAAACATATTGAACAAGATGCAAGGTCGTTCTGTAGACCAGCGAGAGAATGGGTTGTTTTCAGAATTTTTTAAAATTATGTATCACCCTTAAAAGTGAAACGAAACAGTTAATCTGTTTCGCGAGAACGAGACTGCTGCGTTCTCGCGAGAACGAGACTGCTGCGTTCTCGGGAGACAGGATTAACTGCCTCTCCGCGTATATTTTAATTTTTTCTCAATTCTGGCGAGAAAAGAGACGAGAATGAGAACGAGAATGAGAACGAGAACGCAGCTGATGAGTTGACGACCTTGTGGCCTTCCCGTCGACCGGTTTGAGATAAGATTGTCTTGCAGACCCCTTTGACTCGTCCCAGTCAGTTTGTAGAAACCAAGTGAGAAACAACGCAGTGAGTTATTTGTGAGTGAAAAATGAACCAATCCCAAGTTTCAACGACTGATGAAGTAGATGATTTTCTACGTGAACTATATATTTTTTATTGAGAATGTTCCCAATAAAAAAATTGTTATTTATATTGTTTATCCTTTTTTTCCCCCTTTTCTTATCAAGGTAAGTTTTAGATTTCCTCTTTTATAATATTTTTAAGTGGCATATAGTTGAGAGTGACTTCTGAAACCAAAATTACGTAAGCAAAAGTGTTTTCTGGCACATTCTTTTCAAAATCTGCTCGTAAAATTATATTACTTTTTTGTCCAGATATGGACTGTGGTTGTCTAGTCATATTCACACTGAATATTGGATAGTTCTCTTTGAAGGACTGAGGCTCATGATATGGAAGGGATGAGTCTTGGCATACTATTCTTTTGAAATCTGTGTACATGGTGTAAGCTAAACTAAAATCCCCTGAACTCCAATCTAAATTCAAATGTTCTTCAGGATAAATTTTTCCTGCTACTTCAAAACTAATATTTTTAACATTCAAATGATCAAATTTGGAATTATTTTTCTTTTGATCATTTTTTCTGGCAGTTTGGAAGGCAACAAATCCCCAGATCGGATTCTGTACATTTCTGTAAATATTTGTAATGTTGAAGTTTAGAGTTTTTCCAGTAACTTTTTGTTCGATACATTGTAATTTTTTAAAGTGAAACAAATAAGGAGAAGTACAGAGTTCAGCAATTAATTTAGCTTTGGATTCACTTTCATATTCAATTATTGGGACTCGCAGGTAGAAAGTTTTAATTTCCACTTTTCCCTCTACACCTTCAGGAGAGGTACTGTAACGGAAGAGTACATTATCATCAGAATTTCTAATGAATGTAATTTCAAATCCTCCCTTATAAATTGGTGCAATATCGCTGAAGAATCCAAGGCCTAAATCAGCCAAGTTACCATTCGCGTTGAAATTCCCACCACCATTCACTTTAGAATTGAAACCAGAATTCATTAATTTACCATTATAGTTTGATGGTCCTGAGAAAGAAGCTATACCCATCACCGTACTAGCAATACCTGGTTCTTCAATTTCATCAATAACCGTATTGTGCTTTTTTACTTCAATTTTGGAAAAAAGGTGTGCAACAAAATTGTCAACCATCATTATTGTATCACTGATTCCATATGTTTTTGTTGCATCTTTAGGAATGTATTTTCCAGCAATGTAATATTGAATATTGCTGCTAAGAAACTCGTCATCTAGAAGCAATTTGAAAACCGTTCTCTTATTCTCAGAGTTAAATTCCAAATTAGATTCAGGATTAAAGTTTCGATACTGAAGCCTTGTGATTTCAGAATCGTATTTCGAGTAGATTGATTTAATTTGATTCATTTTTATTATAGAATACATTATTTTAACTAACCCCTCCAAAAGAAAAAGTCACTGGTTCTGATGTTTTTTGGTAAAGTCGAATACAAGTCGAGAACATTTAAAGAATATTTTCAAAACTCTTAAAGTGGGGTGGCCAAATTGGCCACCCTCTTTAACGGTAAAGTCGAATACAAGTCGAGAACATTTAAAGAATATTTTCAAAACTCTTAAAGAGGGGGGGCGAATCGCCTCCCCTCTTTAACGGTAAAGTCGAATACAAGTCGAGAACATTTAAAAATTTCTTTTAAAACTCTTAAAAAAGTTTTTTTATAGAATCGAAATTCTATAAAAAATATCAAGATAGCGGAATAGAAAATATTAAAATCCAGTTCTGAAAACTTCCCCATGTTTCAAAAGTGATAGTTTGATAGGATCCACACTTTTAATTTCTTTCTTATTTTTATTATATTCATTTAGAATAGTACTTTTCATATTTATATAATTTTTTATTTCTTGTTCAATATCATTGAACTCTTCATCAGATATTTTACCGTCTTTAATTGCTTTTCTGAACTTTTCTTCAATCGAATCTAATTTAGCTTTTGCCAAAAGCTCAATTTCTTTGTGTTTATTAATTTTTTTATTGAAAAATCCGCTTGAAGTCCTTAATATTATCGATAAGGTTGTCAATCCTACAGAAATTGGAACACTGAATGGAATTATTATTGGTAATGCTATAGAAGTATTAACCAGTCCGAGTTCTGAGAGGGCGAATAAAAATTCAGTACCGTAAAGAGTACTGGATATTTTTCCATATTTTTTTTTCAAACCATTTCTCATTTTCACTTCATCTTCTAAAAATTTGTATTGATTGATAATTCGATTGATTCTATAATTGTTCTCATTAAACTCGGGAAAAATTATTTTTGGATATAATCTAGGATGAGTTATTGGAGTAAATTCTTCAGGGGCTGAAGGTGTTTCATTATTATTTGTGTACATCATTTTATTATAGAAAAAAATTTTTTATAGAATCGAAATTCTATAAAAATATCAAGACTATAAAATTTAATAAAAGAAATTAAGATTTTCCTTCAATGTTCTCATGCTATTTACAAAATCGTGTCCTTCTGATAGCTTTTTCAAAATTAATAAACATAAATGTCCACAGATAGGCGGATCATATTGGTTTTGGATTTGCTCCTCATTATAAAATAAATTTTCTGAACCTAAATATTGAACAAGTTCTCTTGGTGGTGGGGCATTACCATACGAATCAAAATAATATTTTAAATTGTTATTTTTATGAAATGCAGTCCAGTGGCTTCCAGCCTCATCAGAATTTTCTAGATTTATAATTCCACATTCCGTGTGGTTCACTTTCTCTGGTAAATCATCCTTCATGAAAACTCCTCTGAAGTTTTTAATTTTCATTTCTTTCGATAATCTTTCAATATCAAAATTGGTAAGAGGCTGGAAGCTATTTAGTTTTTTGATTTGGTAGGTTTCTTTTTAGGCTTCTTTTTAGGTTTTGAAATAGTTTTTTTCTTATTCATTCCAGACCCGATACTTAAACTTTTTACATTTTTAGCTAGTTTTTCCATCTCGAGATTATGACGTTTTATTTCGGCTTCTTCAGCGGCCTTATGTTTCGAGTCTATAACACTAGAAGCTACTGCAGCTCCACCACCCATTAACGCTCCAGCTGCTCCCATTGCTGCAAAAAGTAAGGGTAAAAACCCACCTGAATGATTTATTTGCAACTGATCATAATTCATTTCCAATTCCAACCCTTTTTTGTTTTTGATACATTTATCTAGCTTTTTTTTCTGAGTTTCATTTAACAGGATTTTATGATTTCCATTTCCACTAATATCTGCAAAAGCCAGTCGTACTTTTACTGGAACACGTTTTTTATAAGCAGATCTTATTTTTTTCATTTGTATTTCTGACAAATTTATTTGATGTGTAATCATTTTATTATAGGAAAAAAAGTTTTTTTTTTTTTATAAGATGTGAATCTTATAAAAAATTAATATACACCCATCCCAAAGTGTCTTTTGGCTTTCATACCAGTTTTTACTATAGCAGCTCCCAATATTTCACTGATATTTGTTGAACTTTTCATAATTTTATCAGCTTCTACTTCCAATTTTTTATCAGCAAGATGCCTATCACTAGTTTTCTCATGATCTCTGTAAAAAATGTCATGTTGTTTACAGGCTTTATCAAGACTATTTATACCTTCATCACCTCTATTTAATCTCTTATCCAATTTAGTAAATGGTCCACAATATTGATAACCACCTGGGAGATGCATTTCTGGAATAACAGGCCCAAGTTTATTAAGAATAGTATTGAAAATACCAGAACCATTTTTTATCATATTTTTGGGTAAATTATTAATAATTTTAATCAAGTATTCAGTTCCTTTGGGTTTATCAATATCTTTCTCCAGTTGATCTTTAATGAAATTTATAATTCCCAATTTTTCATTGTGAAAATTATTATTTCCTGCCTGCTCTTGTGCATACAAATAGAATAGTCTTTGTTGAATTTGATTCAAATTATCTATATATTTAAATTCTACAGGATTTTCAGTATATTTAATCAACCCAGTGCCAATCTTTTTCTTTTTACTATACTCCCAGATAGGTTTTATGATTTCTTTCCATTTTTTACTAACACTTGATTTTGGTTGTTTAGATTCGGGATTATTATTTTGAAACATGCTATCTGTTTGAATGAGGATTTTTGTATAAGCTTTAAAGTCTTCATTAGTGTACTCATCTTTGGATGGAATATCAGAAGCTATGGGTTTTGTTAAGAGCTTCCATAAGCCTTCAGTACCGGAATATTTCATTTTTTCTATTTCAATATCATTTCCATTTACTCGTATCTGTTTATTTCCAATAAAGATATGATTTTTTAAAGGGTATATTCCAAATTGTTTATCGGGATGTAGAATATATAATTCTGCAATTGGTCCAATACCCAAAGGGCCTACTGAAGAGTTTGGTAATTTAACACTTTTTTGTAAAATTGTTTCCATTTCATAATCCCTATCTGCATTGTCACTTGAAAAGCTTTGATTTAATGTATCTTCAGTATCAATACCTTGGGCCTCGGTATCAACATCTTTAAAAGTAACTTTTTTAGGCGAACTGATAGCCAAGGGGTTAATTGTTTTTATTACAGGAATGAGTTCTAATTTTTTACCAAGATCTTCATCAGTCTGTTTCACTGCTTTTTCTACCTTATCTAATCGTGAAGTTATAGGTTCATAAGCCTTTTCTCTTGTTTCCTTATCAGATGCTTGGTTAACCCTTTCTTGTTTTGCTAATTTCTGTAAATTTTTCTTGAGTTTAATCGATTTATTAGCTTCAGCCACAGTCATGGGCTTACGTTTTCGTTTTGTGAAAATTATTTGTTCATCTTCAGAGGGTTGATCAATCTTTTTGATTTCTCTAAGTTTGACTTCTTTTTCCTTCATCACTTCATTTTGCGCTTCTTTGAATTTCTGTCTAAGCGCTTGTTCTAAAGTAATTTTTGTTGTCATGTTTTTATTATAGGAAAAATTTTTTTTAAAATCGGTTAAACGTTAAAACGCTCAAACGCTCAAACGCTTAGGAACGCTATTTTTGCGTTTTTAAGCGTTTCCCAAGGCGATGTTTTAAGCGTTTCCCAAGGCGATTTTTGAAGTTATCCATGTAGCGTTTTTATAGGGAATCCCTATAAAAACGTTCAAACGCTCAAACGCTTAGGAACGCTATTTTTGCGTTTTTAAGCGTTTCCCAAGGCGATGTTTTAAGCGTTTCCCAAGGCGATTTTTGAAGTTATCCATGTAGCGTTTTTATAGGGAATCCCTATAAAAACGTTCAAACGCTCAAACGCTTAGGAACGCTATTTTTGCGTTTTTAAGCGTTTCCCAAGGCGATTTTTGAAGCGTTTCCCAATGCGATTTTTGAAGCGTTTCCCAATGTGATTTTTTGAAGTTATCCGTGTAGCGTTTTTATAGGGAATCCCTATAAAAAACAAACTTAAAATCTATATTTTTTATCTAAAATATTTCACCAAATTTCTTTCGGTAACGTCCGTTACTGCGTTTCTTTGTTAGGTCAATCGTTAGAAAACCAAAGTCCTCATCCCAACAAGAATAGCATAATTCTTTGAATTGGCCATAAGTGAAATCACTTCCCACATATTCATCATAAATATCTCGCATGTATCTTGGTCCTTGTCTAAATACACATAAAAAATTAATATTGTTTCTAATGAGTTGTTTATCAACTTTTGACCATGATTGTGTCAAGTAAACGCACGAGATTTTCTTAGGACGTCCTCTAACGTAATAATCTTTAATAACTTGTTGCTGTTGAACATTAACACAATCATCAAAAACTACCAAACTGTTCGACTGACAATCATCTAGGGGTAAAAGTTCTTCACAATTACTGAAAAACTGTGCTATTTCCACACCATCTTTTACAGAAATTATTTCATAAGCGCTTCTCAAAAACTCATATGCATTCTGATCCATAGATTTTGAAAAAATATATAGATAATGAAAGGGGATTCCCCATGATTTTGTGATGAGATTATAGAGAAGTGTTGTTTTCCCACAACCAGAAGTTCCTACTATTAATGCTCTTAAAGGTAATGGTAAAATTCCTTTTCTAGCCTCTTTTTTATCAAACGGAATTGGTTCAATCTCGTATTTACTCATCTTTATTATACGAAAAAAAACTTTATCTTATAATAAAAGCATGACTCTAATAAAGATTTCTGATAAACATCGAGATCTAAAAATAACTTTTGCTCAAAAAATTGTTCTAAATCCCAATAAAAATTATAAACTTGGAATAGTAAAGTTATTATTTACTTCACCTTCTCTTTCATTTCAAGTAAAAGATGTATTGATATCATTAAAATTGCTTATTACAGATGTATGGTATCATCACGAGTATGTGTTAGATGGCACATTTACTGTTGAGACGTTTAGAAGAGAATTATATTTAAAAATAAAAAGTTATATAACTGAACTCATGGAGGGTTTTGAAAAGAATAAAACATTATATAAATCACAAATTGACACATTAAAAAAAATAAAACCTGAAAGTTTGGTTTTTAAAGTAGACTACACTACAAATCGTAATAGATTTTTTCTTAAATCTCCTGTTTTAATTGAAATTTTACGTTTTGGAAATTTCTGTGAACTATTTGATTTTAAACAATGTAAAACACCTGGGGATTATTTTGAAGTTAATAAGGACTACTATTCTGAAGACAACCCAAAGTTAATCAAACCTATTTCGTTAATTGAATGGCATTGTAATATTATTGATTATAGTTTTGCTAATCATGATGAGCATTCCCATCTTCATAGCGAACATGAATTACTGCATGTATCTTTGATAGAGAAACTGATTCTCCCCAATACTATTTATATGGAAACAAATAAAAAGATTCTTTACAGCCCTATACGAGAAGGAATGAGAGATATTAAAGAGATTAAACTATCATGTAGAAATGAAAATGGAGATGAGCTGCAATTTGAAAATGTTACAGTTTATTTGCATTTGATTGAAGAGTGAGTGAGGAGCTTCTTTTTTATGAGATATTTCTCATAAAAAACCTTTTTTCCTATAATAAAATGGATAATGATTTAACTGATCCTATTTATTGCCATAAATGTAAGAAGAGAACCAATAATATTGATGCTGAAAGAGTGCAAACTATCAACGGGAGATGGAGAGTGGCTGCTAAATGCTCAAAATGTAAAACCAAAAAGAGTAAATTTATCACTTCACCTGAGAAAGAAAATTCTGAAGAACCTGTAGTAGAAGATCTGAATGATGATGAAAAATTATCTCTTGCTAAAGAATTACACAAGCCAATAAGAAATAAATTTCAAAAAAGGACAATATTTACTAAAGGTATTGATGATTTGTGGGCTGCTGATTTGATAATCATGAAAAATTATGAAAAAGAGAATGATGGATACGGCTATATGCTTAATGTTATCGATACATTTTCAAAATTTGCATGGGCCTTACCCTTGAAGAAAAAGGATGGAAAAAATGTTGTTAAAGCTTTTGAGAAAATAATAGAAAAAGCAAAATCTCAAAATCATAATGCCCCCAATTTGCTTCATACGGATAAAGGATTGGAGTTTGAAAATAAACTTTTCAAAGATTTTCTGAAAAATCACCAAATAAAAATGTATCATACACAGAATGAAGAAAAATCTGCCATTATTGAAAGATTTAATCGTACATTGAATGGTAAAATGAAAATTCTTTTTGAAGTTGAGAATGATAAAAAATGGGTTGATTTTCTACAGGATTTAATTAATGAATACAATTATAAAGATTTTCATAGATCTATTGGTATGAAACCATCAGAAGTCACAAAATTAAATCAAAATGACGTTACAGTACGATTATTTGGAAACAAAAAAAATTTACAGAAAGTTAAATTCAGTGTTGGTGATAGGGTTCGCATCAAAAGATTTAAAAAAACTTTTGTAAATAAATATGAAGCAAATTGGACCAGAGAAATTTTTGTGGTTTCTGATATTCTCTCTACTAATCCAATAACATACAAAATCAAAGATTTAAATGATGAAGATATTGAAGGATCTTTCTATGCTCAAGAACTACAAAAAACAGAATTCTAGAATTATGAATAAAATGATTTATATAAAAGATTTCTTTTATATAAATAAAATGTTATGTGATAATATTTCGACTATCGTTGATAGAATATTCGTAATATTCAACCGATCCCATTAAACCCTATTTAAGAATTTGGGTTTAATGGGTCCCATGTATTTAAAAATTTTTTAAATACATGAAGAAGCTAAGAAAAATAGTTTACATGTTTAGAAAAGTCACTGGCTAAAAAAATGAGGGGTAAGTTAAAAGGATCTCTCCAATAATAGACAAAAGAAAAAGGTGGCGGCGATTCGCCTCCACCTTTAAGAATTCAAAAAAATGAGGGGTTAGTTAAAAGAATCTATTTTCTAATAAAAATGAACGATACGAAAAAAAATTATATATCCTATAATAAAATGGATAATACGAGAAGGCATTGTGAAAAGTGCAATGTTAGCACTACTTATAAAAATTGGGCTAGACATCTAAAGTCTAAGCGCCATGGAAAAAACGACCCGGACCGGACAATGACTATCAGAAAACCTAGAAAAGCGAAACCTGTATTTGTAAATCCGAGGAAATTACACAAAGTATTTAATTTTAGTGAAAAAGTATTTGAAAAAAACAGAGAACCGAAAACGGAAATTGCTAAAAAGGAAATGGCATTTAAATCTAGATTAGTGACTTACAACATTAAAAATACGAAAGGATTTAAAGATGCTTCCAAATTTCTGAACAGTATTAAAAGAACCGTAACAGGTTTAATCAAATGGAAACTTAGAAAAATGAAACTAAAAGTTAATGTAGTTTTAATCGCAGAATTTAAAAAAGGAACTAACAAAAATAACATGGAGTATCAGGAACTCAATTTCAAAACTAAAAACGTAATAATATTGCAGTCAGCAGAAGTTGTATACTGTTACGATGAAATGAAACAGAAAATTCTAAATGAAATGGAAACGTTCGAAATTAAAGGATCTAATTGGCAACTTCATAAAATCAAACATTTGGAACTGAACGTTAACAAGTACATTCCTTTGAGAGGATCATCTTTCATCCCACTCCCTAAGTTTCTACAAAGTAGGAAAGCAATTATAAATGTACAAAATAATGATAATAAATGTTTCCTATGGGCTGTTCTTTCGGCTTTACATCCTGCAGACCGCGATTCTGATAGAATAGGAAAGTACATAACATGGGAACATGAGTTTGATGAAGCGTTGAAAGATATCAGTTTTCCTATGAAACTTATCGATGTGAAAAAGTTTGAGAAAAGAACTAGGATTTCCATTAATGTTTACTGTCTGAATGAAGGAAATACTATAGTACCCTTGGAAATAACGAAAGATGAAAAGGAAAGGCACATTGACTTGTTGTACTTGAAAAACAAGGAAACTGAACATTATTGTTGGATCAAGAATCTTTGGAAACTGGTTGGCCATAGTCAGCTAACAAAGAATGGACACAAAAGATTTTTATGTAAAATGTGTTTGAATAGCTTTGGAACTCAGGTTAAATTAAACGAACATAAAGAATATTGCGGAGTTCATAAAGCTGTTAAAGTAGATCTACCAAAACCTTATGATAACATTTTGCAATTTGAAAATTATAGACACTCTTTAAAAGTACCTTTTACAATTTATGCAGATTTTGAATGTACGTTACAAAAGATTGATACCTGCAAACCAAATCCCGATGAATGTTATACAAATGCCATTCAAAAACATGAACCGTACAGTTTTGTTTACTTCATGAAAAATGCCGAAGACGAAAGTAGGAAAAACTATGTAGGCGATTATAAACTTGTTCAATATTCTGGGCAGGATGTGGTAAAAGTATTTTACGAAAAAATAAAAAAGGATGCCATAATGGTGGCGAAAAAATACTATGACGTTAATATTCCCATGACAAATTTAACCGAAGAACAACAAAGAGAATACGATAGTGCTGAGAGTTGCCACATTTGTGAAAGAAAATTTAATGAACTTCCACCTATAATTGAAAATAGACATGATGTACTGAGAAAAACAATTAAACACTTTATCGATAAACAAAATGATGTTAAAGCAGATGAATATATTGAAGAATTAGAAGTTTCGAAGGAAAATATACC
The DNA here is from genome assembly GCA_954871275.1 of Leptopterna dolabrata. Taxonomy (NCBI): domain Eukaryota; kingdom Metazoa; phylum Arthropoda; class Insecta; order Hemiptera; family Miridae; genus Leptopterna; species Leptopterna dolabrata. The sequence goes on along the minus strand of OX940982.1, from coordinate 10,346,106 downwards.
TGATAATTGTATAAAAGTAAGGGATCACTCACATTTGACTGGAATGTACAGAGGAGCGGCTCATTCGATTTGTAATTTAGAATATAAAAATCCAAAGTTTATTCCAGTATTTTTCCATAATCTTTCTGGCTACGATGCACATCTATTTATTAAAGAATTTGAAAAAGATAATTACGATATTAAACTTTTACCACAAAGTGAAGAGAAGTACATTTCCTTTTCTAAAATGGTAGCTTATAAAAGTAATGAACTCGATAAAAATGGCAACAAAAAGATAAAGACTATAGAATTGAGATTCATAGATTCTTTTAAGTTTCTTTCTGCTTCTTTAGATTCTTTAGCTAAAAGTTTAACCAAAAATCAATTTAGGGAAATAAGAAAGTATTTCCCAAAAGAACATCTCGAACTAATTACTAGAAAATTAGCTTATCCATATGAGTATATGGACTCTGTTGAAAAATATCGAGAAACTAACCTTCCACCTATAGAGAAATTCTACAGTAAACTCACTGGAGAAAATGTTAAAGAAAATGATTATAAAAATGCTCTAGAAATTTGGTCTACATTCAAAATTAAAAATTTGGGAGAATTTACAGAACTTTACAATAAAATTGATGTTCTTTTGTTAGCAGATATCATGGAAAACTTTAGAAATATAGCTTTAGAAAAATATAAATTAGACCCCGCTTGGTACTATACAACACCAGGTTTCGCTTGGGACTGTATGTTGAGAATGACCAAACAAAAGATTGAATTGTTAACGGATTATGATAAGATTTTACTCGTAGAAAATGGAATAAGAGGTGGAATTTGTCTATGTTCAAAACGATACGCGAAAGCCAATAATAAATATATGGGAGATCAATTCAACAAAGAAAAAGAATCTGTTTTCATTGAGTATTTGGATGCAAATAATCTTTACGGTTGGGCGATGAGTAAATTTTTACCTTATGGAAATTTTGAATGGAAAATGGATCTAGATAATTTCGATATACAATCCATTCCTGATGATTCACCCAAGGGCTATATTTTAGAAGTTGATTTAAAATATCCTCAAGAACTCCACGATTTACACTCTGATTTTCCTTTAGCCCCTGAAAATAACTATGAAGATGAAAAACTACCAAAACTTTTAACCACGTTGTATGATAAGAAAAAATACGTTATCCATTACATTACGTTAAAACGATATTTACAACTAGGAATGAAATTAGAAAAAATTCATAAGGTTTTAGAATTTGACCAAAGTGCTTGGTTAAAAATCTATATTGATTACAATACAAATCTTAGAGCAAAAGCCGAAACACCTTTCGAAAAAGACTTTTTTAAACTTATGAACAATAGTGTATTTGGGAGGACAATGATGAATGTGCGTAAACATGTGGATATTAGGCTTTGTTCTGATGGATTGAAATTGGAAAAACTAATTTCAAAACCAAACTTTAAAGGTAGAACTATTTATTCCGAAAACTTAGCGGCTGTACACATGAAAAAAGTAAATATCACACTTAAACAGCCAATTTTCATTGGTATGAGTATTCTAGACATTTCCAAAACTTGCATGTATGATTTTTATTACAACATGGTTAAAAAACAATATAAAAGTGATGTAAATTTATTATACGGAGATACAGATAGTTTAATAATGGAAATAAAAACGGATGATTTTTATAATGATATGAAAAATATGTTGGATCATTTCGATACTTCCGACTATCCAAAAAATAATGTTTACAACGTTCCACAAGTTAATAAAAAAGTGTTGGGGAAATTTAAAGATGAGTTAGAAGGTAAGATTATGAATGAGTTTATTGGACTTCGTCCAAAGTGCTACGCTTTTAAAATATTCGAAACTAATGATGTTACGAAAAAATCTAAAGGAGTAAAGAAAAATGTCGTTAATAAGGGTTTAAGTATAGAGGATTATAAAAGATGCTTATTCTTTAAAGAACCAAACTATCAGAAACAGATATTATTCAAATCGAAAAAACACGATGTGACCACAGAACAACAGAATAAGAAAGCTCTTTCCGCTCATGATGATAAAAGATTTATAATGAAAAATGGCATAAATACTTTGGCTTGGGGCCACTATAAAATAAACATAAGTAGAGACAAGTTTAAAACTCACCTTGAAGAAATAATAAAAGAAAACAATAAAAAAGACTAGTGTGTTATCCGTTAAATATGAGTAAGAAAAAAATAGGTTTTAAGTTTGTTTTTATAGAGATTCCCTATAAAAACGTAATAGATACTAAGTCTTTGAAAAGCATAATATTTACTCAAAGTCAATCAGAAAGGCATTTGACTTTTTATCTGTTCCATTATAAATAAGTTTTTCAGGATGTCTTTCTGGATTGTTTCTAACGTGATTAAGAAGTCGACGTGAAATTCTTTTAGGTAAAAACAAACATATCTCTTCATCATCATAATCAATTGTAACGACAACGCTTTCACCATATTCCGAATTTTTTATAAAATTTTCCAAGATGGTATAAGTTCCTTTTTTAATATCCTTGAAAGATGAGTAGTTTGATTTTTTAACGGCATTCTTATATATTTCAATCACTGACATTTTATTATAAAAGTTATTCTTTTAACTACCCCCCTCATTTTTTTTATCCACCCACTTTTTTCTTTTGTCTATTCTTGTATGGATACTATTTATCCTGTTTGAATTGAATTCTTAAAGGTAGTATCAAATCGAGACCCTCTCTATTAAAGGTGGGGTCGATTCGACACCACCTTTAAATAGATTGGGATTCACAAATTCAGAAGAGATCTAGCGTCTCGTCTTTTTAATTTAAGACGATATCATTTTATTTTAAGACGATTCAAAAATATTTTTAGCGTGACGTTATTTTAATTTTTTTATTTTTTCTAGTGAAAACATCAGAGAGAGCTAAATTTCGAAAATATCGACCCCTAAATAGTCCTAAATTTACATTTTTATTTACGATTGAAAAATTATTAGAGTTTCACTAGAGTTTCTGATGAAAAAATATTTTTTTTAAAAAAGTCACTGGTTCTGATGTTTTGTGTTAAAAAAAATTTTATCAGAGATTCAAGTCGCTAAAAATGAAAAAGTCACTGGTTCTGATGTTTTGTGATAAAAAAGTTTTATCAGAGATTCAAGTGAAAATAAAAAACATCAAGGATTCAAGTGAAAATAAAAAACATCAAGGATTCAAGTGAAAATATGTGTTCTGATCTTTTATGTTAAAACTTTTTATCAGAGATCTAAGGGAGTGCGCCAGGATTGGCTTTTGGATACTACTCATATCTACACATGTGAACTGCAGCATATTACAGTATAATAAGGTAAGAACTGATCATCTCGGGCGTATCAATGCTTATGAAATGAATTATCAACAATTAGATCCCTCAGCAAGCAATTATGATGCAATATCAATATTATAGTTTGATTCCTAGGCAAAAGGTCGATAACCGACAGTACGCAATATGACTCCTCCAAGTTTTTGAGGTCGATTGGTGTAATGCGGTCGTTGTGCTTGGCAGGCTCCGGGGAAATGTCTTAGTTTTTCAACCGTCCACGGTTTTCACATTTTCTCAAATATAACGCCATGGTTATTGACAGATGTTCTCATCATTTTTCAGTTGACAGTTTTCCCATATAAACGTGAGAGCGGTGACGATAACAAGGTTTCAGCGGGACCATTGGTTTGATCGGAAGGCCTTAGACAGATAGTATCACAACAGGTATGAAAGAAGGGAATCCATTCTTCCGAGGACAATAGGATACCACCCTCTCTCATATTGGAAAACTCTCACCATGATCATTCACTACAAAACATGAGCATCAAAGGTCTCTTATATTTGATATTTTGAGGATGCAGTATTATGAGGTACATGAGGTACTTAAGTGATGAAATGTTCGTGTGAGTAAGATTCAGAATATGGGACACCCAAGCTGGAAAGTGTTCATGTTTTTATGATCCTGTGTCTTGGTATTGTTATGTTTAGAGTAAAATGTGTTCAGAAATGTCCAGATTACGAGTACACGTGTCTCGAGATAGATTATGGATTAAATAGATAGATTATTATCCAGAGCTCCTTAGCGTGCGAGTTCTTCATATCTCCAAAATGAAAAACTAATATGAAACGAACCACCAATCTAGAAGAATCTAAACTAGACAAACTATCCGCAGCACATAAATTAAAACTAATATCTATCAACAGCAACTTCACATTCATCAATAAACCCCACTTTAAAAAAAATCTTGTCGAAACCTATAAAACGCTGCAGCTGTTTCTTCTACAAAGGGTTCATAGTTAATCAAAGGCTTCCACGTGCACTCGATCTGTCGAGTAACAGTGAGTGGCTCGTATCGTCATATTAGGACTCCCATTAACTCACGATATTGTAGACTGCGTCCATTTAAGAACGAATAAAAACTCGGATTTCAAACAAGCCTTCAGCAGAAGGGCTCACGGTTTTATTAGATACGTTCAACGACAGCCTATTATGTGCTACAAAATGTTTGATACGACCAAGAGGGGAACTATGAAGACTTACATGCTGAGCCGAGGAAGAGCGATGAAAGAGACCTATCGACGAAAGATACGGATGAGAACCTATTGCTGGGCTAAAAGGGTGAGTATAACGGGAAATCGCCATCGATCGAACCTATTTTAGCCATTACGAACTAAAAGAAGTAGAAACTCTGAAATTCATACCAAACCGGAAACACTTTACCTGTAATAACACAGTGATACATGGTGTGCTTGAATTAATTTTAACCGCTGAAAGGAAAAGTTGGAAATTTTAATCATACAATATTGCAAACTTGAAAAAATAGGGAAAACTAATTACCGGAAAGGTATATTATTTAACAGAACCACAGGGAAAACCTCGACAATTCAACTACTACGGACCTTTATAATAAAATAAGGCAATATTTTTTCATTTGAACAGCGCGAAACTGAAGTTTTAATTTTTGAGAGGGTTCGGAACTTTTTGATAACCGAATGCAGGCGAGTGAGCAGGGTGCACTGACTACATGTACTTCAAAAAAAAAGAACTTGACCCGTCAGAATGCTCATTTGAACTATGCGGAACTGTAACTTCGCTTTTCGCTCGCAATGCTACTCATTATTCTCTCTCCATATTCTCTCAACGCCTCTCTTTGAACGTATGTCCAGTAGAAGATATTGGATGCAGAAAGAAAGATGGAGAACGGAAAAAATATCATGATTGCCGCGGGTGTGATTTGTGTGTTTGTAAGGCGAAAACGGTTCTCCATACGGATTATTTGATCAAGAGTCGAAATTGTCAACAGTCTACTATATAGTTTTTTTTAATAGAAGGAATGGCGCCTCTATTTCAAAACATTGCTGAACCTGCAAACATGTTGTGGCCATGGAGACGGTTTTGAATTCTTCTTTGGCTTTGAAATCTGTGGCACGCCTTGTGGAAATGGGTGTACCTACTACATTTAAATATTTACTGAGATGAGACCTAATATAATGACGAATATGGGGGTGCATAGGTTTTTTCTGGGCAGACGTGATGCTCTTGATCAGCGGACCCACTCGTTTTGAAAGTACCTCTTACGAAGTATGTAAAACCAGGTTTAGGTTGAGGGAAAACGTAGTTTTTTATTTTTGTGTAGCGAGCGGTTTCGAACGAAGCTGACGTAGGAACTTACCTATGTTAAACCGTAAATCCTACTTTCTAAGAGAACTCAAGTCGTTTCAAGTTTGGTTTCAAAAGTGGCATTACGGAACAGTAACAATTATTTGCGAAATACTATAATTAAAACAATTTAATATACTAACTGCTACACGTATCTGTAATATATGAGACGGTTTGACCAGAACCGATCAACGGACTAAATTAATGGATAACATTCCTTCCCATTCGTTCGACAGGCACCCCAGAGTTGTACGTCTGCCGGGACTTTTGATACAGTACGGTAGATTGATGGTAACTTGGTAAAAATTTATAACAGGGCTGCCAAATTAAAATAAATTACAACCAATAGCAGTGAGACGCAGTCAAACACAATTTATTCATAAATGATATGGGAGGCAAATCAATTTAATAAACCGTATTAGGAATGCAGGTACCGATGTGCGTAAACACTCCACAAAATTTGCAATTTCTTCGCGATATCAACTTGCATGGTCAGATTTGAATGAAACCTGAATGCATTTGAAAATACATCAAGGATAATTATTATTATTACATTAACTTGAATAGGTAGATACAGTAGTGGGAATTCTTGAGATGTGATTAGTATCATCCAAATCCCATGAAAATATGGAAATCTCAATTCGGCCATATCATCGGCCCACTTGTTCAGTCGGCTGAATGAGCAGAAAAGAATATTCGAGAGGAAGCTCACCCGAAAAGTCATCACCAGAAGGCGAAATCATCTCGGGGACAATATTGTGATAAGGGCTGAGGGACTCCTTCATTCCGACGATCGGGATTAAGTGGAAGAAGGTGGTACACAGGGCGTGAGGGGTGGGGGGTCAGAAGACAAGGCAGAGATAAGAAATCCTCATCCAACAAATTCAACCGACCGTGAACTGTAGAGGCTCCAACCATTCAACGGCAGGCCCTTATAAAAGTGAGTCGACTTCCGAGTGGGGCCAGCCCAGAGTGGATAGGACCCTTTTCTTCCCTCATCAAGACCATTTACCAACTTTATGGCATACCCTCGATAACCGTTTGTCAGCAGCGTTTTGGTCTTATGGATTTCCACATCGTCCCTTTATTAAAGACGAAAGTGGCAGTTTAATACTCCACTGCATTCATCAAGATTATTATAGGCCGGAAGAATTTGGCAACGTAGGTATTTATATATTTGTCGTGGTATCCTCCCAGAACCACTCCTTGTATAATTATTAGATCTCGCAATAAACCAAGGAACGAGGCGGCAGACGCAGGAGACCCGGAGGACCTGGTGGGGATCCCCACCATCCTCCACCAGTATGGAGGATGGAGGGAGATAGTCCCAGGGACTATCCCCCACCATCCTCCTCCAGTATGGAGGATGGAGGGAGACTGTCCCAGGGACTATAAAAACTCGGCTCCTTCGCCTTCCAACTCATTCTACGCTCTCCTCAAGTCGCTGACATCTCTCTCACCTCCCTCCTCCTCTCTCACCTTCTCATAAAAGATCCCAGAGTGGTGTGTGACTTCTAGGTCGTAACCACTGGGCAAACCTCCATGCTCCCTAAAAGATCCCAGAGTGGTGTGTGCCTTCTAGGTCGTAACCACTGGGCAATGGGCATACTCCTCCCAACGCTTCAGTGGTGGCCTCCCTTTGGGTGGTAACCGGGGGCGTTAGTTCCGCCTGAGGCTTCAGTGGTGGATACCTTCTAGGTATTAACCGGGGGCATCAGTCGTCACCTCTTCCTCCCTCGCCCCTCTCCAATGCATCCACCACGATATTATTCATCAAATTTATGCATTTATGCATCAAATTGAAATTCTGTTCAGTAGGGGATGCTAATCGTTCCATCCAGCACATGGAAGATTTGAATAAACCTACTTCCAGCATAGTGGGCGTTCTGAGTTAAACATGAGTAAGAGCATATTTTTATATGACTGGCTAGGTAGATTTGGTATTTTTCCATGCGACCATTCGTGAGCTAATCTCCAACCACCCTCCAAATTCCAAGTTGTTTCAATCTGTCTTCATTGTAAAACTAAGATTTCAAGCAGAATGTATTTCGACATCCCTAGGCCTTCTAGCGGTTACTGGAGGGTGGGGATTATCTATCCACTTACCATCCAAATTTCATCGTTTAGGAATCAATTTTCAATGAAATATCGACACATCAAGGAGAAAACCATGAACTCTGGTGCCGTGAGAAGATTTGAATGGCGAAAAGACAGCTTACGTACAGACGAGCGGAATCAGCTACAAGAGGACATTTATCTTTTTTTTTAACTATTTAATTAATTGAATAAATAAATAAATAAAAGATAAAAAGAAAAGGAGAAAAAAGATAAAAATATTTCATTATAGATAAAAATAAAAGTTCCAGTCATGCAGCATGACTGTAAGAGCAAATTTTCAAAGAAATGTTCGTGCTATTGTTTAAAAAGATGATATAGCGAGAAACCATAAGACTTTTTTTTAAAGAATTATATAATTTTTTCGTGATTTTACCAATTTTTAACGATTTTTGACCCTTATACAGTCAAATTTCACCGAGTCTTTTTTTATGAAAATATTTTTGTCATCGGAATACATCACGTCGTGATTGACCATTCTGCACGACGTCAGGTGAATTAACATATTGATTTTAGCCCTTAGTACCAATTTTTGCCCCCCCCCCCCCCCATCCAAATTTGGCCCCTATTCTGTATGAAAAGCAACCTAAATGGTATTTTTCCGTCTTTTCTCCACACCACACCATACCAATTTCAGTAATTTTATATAAATTGTCCGCGATTTTAGCCTTTTTACAAATTTTTTACCCCGAAAAACTCAAATTTTATGGAATTTCTTGAAAGTTGCTCATATTTTGTTTGGCAATACGAACGATTTGGCAAAATTTGGAAGTTTTATCATGTACCCAAGGACAGATATCGTCTGGAGGGACACAAACAAACATATATACCTCTAGATTATATATAGGTATATATATATATATACACTCTTTTTTTTAAATCCAGGGATGAATTCAGGATGCTCTGAAACGGATTTGCCTTAGAAAAACTTTCAAAAACTCATTTGTAAACATTTTGGACCCACTGCAATAGGCAATAGCTGCATTTTCTTTGAAAACTCGCTAAAATATTATACTGACGCGAAAGAGATTCAGATTCTGACGGGATTTCAAACCGGGCACTTTACCCAAGGCACTTTCTCTCCCATCGTCAATTTCTCCGTCTCGTTCTTGACATTTCCAGATAAATCCGAGCTTAACGACCCAGATATAAAAGGGTGGGGGGTTCAATAAATGACCTAAAATCCCGATGAATACTCCTAGGAACAAAAGACTGACAAGGCTTCCAACTGTAAAAGTTCAGCGTAGAACGGAGACGTGACCTCCCGCGGCAATCAGCCAGCTAATTAAAGCAAGTCCCTTCGTCGGTCGGCAGGAAAAAAAAACCGGTAGCCTCTGACCAGCGAGATTCGCCGACAATGCTCCTCTGGACCGCCCCCATTCAGGGCCTCAGGTTTAATGGTGTGAACTCTGACGTGTCCACAGGCTTTGGGGCCAAGTTAGAAGCGGTTTCTGCAAGGTAAAGCCTTAGTTCACTTGTTTCAGCCCTCTATCCGCTGGGGAATACAGGAGATTGGTCTGTATTACCCTCGGCCTGGCTTCGATATTACCCACTTTCCTGGAAAGTAATCGCAAGCTCTAATTAAGAACGTCAGTTGGCAGAATCACACCCACAGTCGAAAATCAGGATAATGAGGAGTACCCATGATTCTGTTCATATTACTTTAAATTGTTTAATGAAAGTAGGTTCCATTCTAAGAATTTTGAGATCAACTGCACTCTCCTACGATCAGTAGTTATTTTGGTTTGTTATTTTCAATAATGAACCATTGGAATCGAGCATGAAAAAAAAAATTCTAACCCCCCCCCCCCCCCCTCAAAATTTGATGGTTTACGTTTCAAGGTATGTAGAATCCAAAACTGCAATAAAAATATTTCTGTCTGTCCGCCGAACGCCGTACTGACCACTTTTCTTAGTTACCATGAAACAAAATAGATGAAATTCGGGTTATAGGTTCCGTTCGGGGTTTAGTTGGTCCTCGAAACTCGACGTTACTGTCAGTCATCTCTAAGGGGTTCAAAATAGGGGTTGAAATTTTCAGAACGCCGTAGCTCGAAAACTTCCGATAGAAGGGTATGGTTTTTTTTACGTTATTACATTTGTCTTGAGCTAAACAATTTTTTGAGACCACCCGGAGCATTGTACGTCCAGCCGTTCATAAGCACCAAAAAGCTTCGCCAACACGATCGTGAATCAAACGGTATAAATCCGGCCGGGATATCATAACTACGGAGCATCTGATTATAATCAAGGATGGCTGTATGATGTCAAGTTGTTTATTCTGCGATATTATTTCATTTGACAAGTGATGGACTATTGGATTTTGTTGGTAGGTACTTGTGAAATTTGAACAAACGTTGAAGTATTATTGATGGGTAAATTATTAAACAATGGCAAATTATTACACACCGGCAAATTATTACACAAAGGTAAATCATTACACAACGGTAAATCATTACACAACGGTAAATTATTACATAACGGCTCATCTACCAAGATGGGGCTGGGTTTTGTTGATCGGTACTTTTGCAACTTGAACAAACGTTGAAGTATTATTGATGGGTAAGTTATTACATAATGGTAAATTATTACGCAACGGCAAATCATTACACAACGGCAAATTATTACACAACGGTAAATTATTACACAACGGTAAATCATTACACAACGGTAAATTATTACATAACGGCTCATCTACCAAGATGGGGCTGGGTTTTGTTGATCGGTACTTTTGCAACTTGAACAAACGTTGAAGTATTATTGATGGGTAAGTTATTACATAATGGTAAATTATTACGCAACGGCAAATCATTACACAACGGCAAATTATTACACAACGGTAAATTATTACATAACGATAAATTATTACACAACGGTTCATCAACGAAGAAGGGGCTGGATTTTTTTGATCGGTACTTTTGCAACTTGAACAACCGTTGAAGTATTATTGATGGGCAAGTTATTACACAACGGTTCATTATAGGTATTGACCACAGAAAACAGTGATCTACGCAGAAGGGGCATCTATTTCACTCCACATCAACAATTTTCCATCAGAACTTCATTATTTGCGTTTCTTTTTGCCGTTTTAGTTACTGCTTGTCATCGACTGAATTATTTTAGCAACATTTAACTCGTGATTTAGATAGGTAGGTACCTAGTAAGGAGTACGGGGTTAGGTACTAACCTACGGAGGGTCTGCGATCTACATAATATGTATAGAGTAGTATAATATAGACGGGTTATCTATACAGAGAACTGTGATCTGTAAAAGAAGGGTATTCTGTACAAAATGATAAACCGTTGTGCAGGGATTTGCAGCGTTTTCTATGAGCTTTCGAACTTTCGGCAACAAGTGACGTCATGGCACCTCTCCTGCCTGGGCGGGACCCCCTTGACCTGCCAGTCACTTGTTGCCGACACTTTAAAAGCTCACAGAAAAAGAACTTCCGATCGTACAAGATTGCAGTGGTCTCAAAATTCTGAATGGAACCTACTTTCATTTAAAAATATAAACACAAGTACATCACTGTAATATTGGTACTACCTACTCACTTGTCTAACATATAAACCTGCTAGTGTTTCTCCTTACTGGAGTACCTTATTTGGTTGCAAGCTTACGATTTAGCGACTAATTAAAGTGCCTACGGTTGAATTATAAATCTCAACAGTAGCAAATCAGTCTTAAGTGTTACGAGAATCCATCAGTGGGACGTAAAAACGAATTCAACTTGGTTTTTATATCAGTCAATCAATACTGACCAATTTGTAGGAAGTCAATATTGACTGTTAAAAGGACCTTAGTTTTTATAGTACTACACACTTATTTAAATGCAATCACAGACACCTACAACTGTCTATTGCGATAATATTTGTATGTGACGTCAAGTAGCAAAACTAGATATCGTTATCGGTAGTATCACTGTACCTACCTAATCCGGTCAACAAGAAGAAAAATCCCTTCATATTTTATATTTAACAACTCAATTCAGCCCCGCAAACCCAGTGCGAATATATTATTATATGGATTGCGAGTTATGTATGTGAATATAATTACTTGGGGCTGTCTTCTTTCCTGTAATCAGTCATGCTCTGCCACTCTCATACGAGACAAACGACCCAAGTGTAAGTGCTCCCGCGCAACCCATTAGCCATCCCGAACACTGACACCCATTAGCGGAGTATTATTACTCGTTCTCGTGACGTCGAGGAACATGGACCCTTGGCAACGCTCCTGTCATGACCTCACTTAACTAATAAGGTTGAAAACGCTGCAAATTTCTTCCACGACTGTTCAAAGTTGTATGAGTAACTCTGATGAACGATTATATATGGTGCAATGCTACGTGGTCCGTTTTTGGAGGCTCAACATTCAATGCGCAACCATTCATAGCAATACCAGGCATGTTTTTGCTTCAAGACAATCAATAAGATATAATAGATTTTGGGCCTTTAAAAAGGCCGTTGGCATGCCGACGTGGGCGGCTCATTGTGTCGCTATGACGTGTGGCGGCTGTGCATATGCTCGATATCCTCTCTACCTTTTCCACTGGGTCTATTCAGCAGTAGAGAGCAATGAGGATGTCCAGGGTGTGACGGTGGGCAGTTCTCGAGTCGTTTGTGTTTCCAGCAGAGATGGGGGCGGTCAGGCTGAAACCTAAACGCTATCCCTTCTTAACTGGTGACAATACAGCTTGTCATGAATGGGGACTCTTGAGGGTCCACCGTCACTCTGCACAGCATGGTTTGGTAGTATGCGCCGAGTTATTCACCGTACTCCATCCACTTTTTGTGGGCTTACCAGAAGGATAAGCCCACAGATCTCGCCGAACACGTTTTTGCCGTTCTTCCCGAATTAAAGCTTGTCATCGGTTGCATTTACCTACCCCCCGATCAGCCCGCGGAGCTTCTCGACGTTCACCTCACGGAACTGGACTCTATCTCTTCAGCCTACCCGGACTTCAGATTGGTGATAACGGGTGACTATAATCTTCCTGGCATAAATTGGAGGCTCCAGTCCGATGGGGGGTTCTCAGTGAGGCTTGGTACGAGGGGTGGACTTGTGTACGAGACAATGCAGCTCCTCGATCTCAAGCAGTATAACTTTACGGCCAACCCCTTCGGTAATGTCTTGGACCTCCTTCTGTCAAACGCCTCCATCAACAACCTTCGAACCGCGGAATCTCTGTTGCCGGTTGACATTGCTCACCCTCCCTTCGAATTTTCCATTACCTCTCCTGATTGCACCGAATCATTCTTTCCGAACAATCGATTTTCATATAACTTCAAGAAGGGGGATTTTGGAGCTATGGGCCGTTTTTTCGCTTCGTGCGACTGGGGGAAAATTCTGGACGGGTCACTCAGTGACGCTCTCAGGAACTTTTATGCCACCGTACACAGGGCCATCGAATCTCACGTTCCCAGGACCTCGAACTTCAGCTCCTCATTCCCAAAGTGGTTTGACAGCGGCCTGATTTCCCTGACCCGTCAGAAGTTGATCGCACATGCTCGTTACAAATGCACCGGTCAAGGATACGAAATTTTCTCTTCTCTTCGCTCCCAGTGTAAGGCCAGATCTGGGGAATTGTACGCTGACCACCTCCTTCGAGTTCAGGAGTCCATTCCCGACGACCTGAAAGCATTCTGGAACTTTTTCAACTATCGAGAGGGTGGGAACAACCTTCCCAGTTGCATGTCGCTCGATGGAACCCCGGAGTCGGAGCCTGAGGGGATCGCGGCCCTGTTTGCAGCCCACTTCGCTTCTGTTTTTGAGCCCCCTGTCCAGGAGGTGCCCATCTACCCTGCCCTTGATATTGTTTCCCTGGGTTCACTTCGTGTTTCAGAGGAGATGGTCTCTCGTCACTTGGCCGGATTGAATGTAAAGAAGGGTATGGGCCCAGATGGAGTCCCCCCTATCCTCTTGAAGCAGTGCTCGGCTCACCTCTCCTTCCCACTCTCCGCCCTCTTTAACAGGTCTCTTGGTTCGGGTCACTTCCCTGATGAGTGGAAGACGTCATTCGTCACGCCAATCCATAAGAATGGAGACAAGAGCCTAGTGATCCACTACCGCCCGGTGTGCTCCCTGTCGACCATCCCCAAGGCTCTGGAAAAGCTCGTTGTTGAGCAGCTTACCCCTGCATTCTCCCCCTTCATCAGTGGCGAGCAACATGGCTTTCTTCGGGGACGCTCAACCACGACCAACTTGTTGGAATTCCAGGACTTCGTCACCGATGGTTTCCAGTACGGCCTTCAAACCGACGTCATCTCGACAGACTTCGCCAAAGCCTTCGAGAAACTATCCCATAACCATCTTCTCGCTCTCTTGCATTCCCTGGGGATCCATGGCTCTCTCCTTGACTGGATGGAGTCGTATCTGACCGATCGTCGGCTGGTTGTTCGGGTGAGGGGCCAACTCTCACTGCCTTTCTCGGCGTCATCCGGTATCCCACAGGGAAGCCATCTTGGGCCTCTCTGCTTCCTCCTGATGATTAACAGCGTGGTGGGGGCACTCGCACCTGGTGTTAGGTGTTTACTGTTTGCGGACGACCTGAAGATCTTTGCCCATGTGGCTGCCCGTTCGGACTTCGTCGCCCTGCAGTCGGCCATCGGGAGGTTGGAGGCGTGGTGTGTATCGAATCACTTGTACCTGAACCCGTCAAAGTGCTCGGTCATGACCTTCCATCGTTCTTCCCAGCCCGTCTTCCATGATTACGCTCTGAGTGGCGCTCCTTTGCGGCGTGTGAGCGAGTATAGGGACTTGGAAGTCTTGTGCGACGAGCAGCTGAACTTTACAGCCCATATCGAGGAGCTGTCAAACCGTGCCATGCGCGCCCTGGGCTTCCTGAAGCGCAGCACTAGGGAATTCACGAGCATCCCAGCCATCGTAGCCCTCTACAAAGCTCTAGTCCTGCCGATCCTGGAGTATGCGTCTACCGTCTGGTCTCCTGCCTACTCCATCCACAAATACCGCCTGGAGCGAGTCCAAAACAAGTTCTTGCGGTACGTCGCCTTCAAGCTGGGCATTTCTTCGGCTGATGTCGTGTACGACCCGTTGCTGCGAAATTGCCACCTGACCACCCTCGAAAACCGTCGTAGCGCCGCTGATCTCACCTTACTCCACAAACTCCTTAACAACGACATCGACTGCCCGGCTCTCATCTCAAAAATATATCTTCTCGTCCCTCGCCTTTCCTCTCGCTCACCGCCGCTCTTCTACATCCCCTTCATGCCGACGAACTACCAACGACATCGTCCCTTCCGAAGAATACCTCGCTGCGCCAACCTATTTCTGTCCCTCAACCCCGACTTCGACTTTTTTCACTCCTCCCTCTCAAATCTTAAATCCATCATCGCTAGTTCCCCCCTTATATTCAACTGATTCCACTTCTCTGTTTAAGTATTTCCACTGTTTTTTCCCTCCATGATTTATTGTCATTCCGTTGTCCCCTCTTCACCCCACTCTGTTAGAATGGTTTTAATGTATGTATTGTAATTGGGCTTGCCCGTAATAAATAAATAAATAAATAAATAAATAAATAAGATGTCCAGAGGATTCCTTTGCAAACATCCTGTCCCTTTTATAACGCATACATCTATCCCCCCCCCCCCCCCCCAACTATCATATTACCCCTTTAAATTTGAAGACTATTAATGCCGTTTCCTAATTTACAAATCCCAATAGTTGCTCCATCCTAAAGGTGCGTCCATACTATGTCGAATCAGGCCGGTCGACACGTTCGATTCGACAAGTCGGTTCGACATGTCCGACATGTTCGACATTCAACAAGATGTCCGCACTGCTCTGGTAGTGTGTACGTGTCGAATTGCCGATCAGTATCGAATCATCTGGCACGGCGTGAGGAACAGATTTGCGATTTCGGTAATTTCCAATGCCAATAATGTTGAGTGATGATGAAGAAGTTGTTTTAGCAGCTTCTGCTGCAATAGTTATCGCAGTAGCAGCAGGAGAACAACGTGCTCGACGCCCTCGGAGGTTTTGGATTCGCCCCAGCATCCTTCAGGGAAGAAAAAAGTACAGGGCTCGCGAATTTATGAAAGATTTGTTGCTGGACGAGGTTGACGAATTAAATCTTGAGTACCGGAACGACGTGGGATTCTGCAACTTTTTCAGAATGAAAAGTCAGAGGAAAAACGCAACAAGTTGTGCGAACAGGCTCCGAACGTCGACTGACCGTCGATCGACGCGTCCTCACTACGAACTTTGATTCGGGTCGGGTCGACTTCCTTTGATCCGGACCGCCTCGAGAGCGATCGGATTCGACACGTTCGATTCGACTTTCAACATGTTGCTGAGGTCGAACGGCACGTCCATACTTGTTCGACTTTGTCGATCGACTCAGGTCGAATGATGTCGAACGGCTTGATTCGACATAATGTGGACGCACCTTAACGATGGAGGTTGATCACCTGAGGTTGCCCAGATGATCAGTTCTCTGAACAACCACTGACAACGTTTTTCTCCGCCAATACTCATACGCAGGGGCTTTGTTCTCCACCAGTAAATATTATTGAGGCAGTACCACTACGACAGAGATTAGTCACCTTGAAGTTGTTCACATGTCCTTTCCTGAACCAAACTTCATAGTACTTTTCAACCCCCCCCCCCCCCCCCCTTTTTTTCCTCTCATACTTCTGCTACCCAGAGAACGTCATGTGGGGAGGAGGGAGGAGTGCGACGGTGAGCAGTTTTCGAGTCGTTTGTGTTCCCAATGGAGACTGGGTCAGGCTGAAACCTTAACGCTATCCCTTCTTAACTGGTGATAATATCGCTAGTCATAGAAGGCGGACTCTCGAGGGTCCACTGTCACTATACTCACTCTGTCACTAGAGGTAGGAACGTGGGCCAGTATGCATCACATCCATATTGAATACACAACTTCATCGAATCTTAGGAAAAGATAACTCTGGCTGTTTCCCATGCTACTTAACCTCGCCTATAACTCTAGATCATCTATTTGACTGTCCTCAACTCGAAGATATGAGACAGGCAAGACCCACTACTGGTCGAAAATTTCTTCTTCGTACTGCGCTGCGCGAGGTCACGTGATGGCGGACCAAAATTTGGCGTGGGATTGGAAAACAGAGAAAAAACTATCCAAATTATTACACAAGGGTTTATTATTTTCAGCACAGATGCTTCTTCTGTGGAGATCACTGTTTTCTGTGGTCAATACCTACTCTCGTGCTCCTCCCGTAAAGTCTTAAAGCGAGTACAGGAGCCGGCCAGGCAATTATAGTTACATAAATATGTGGCGGATTCAACAATTCTACCTACGAGTAGGTATAATAAATTATTTATTTGTTGTTGTGCATGTTATCTTGTTCAAGTTACAAAAAGTGCCAACCTATCAACAAAATCCAAACTAACTACCTTTCTTCAAATTCAAATGAAATAATATCACGGAACGACCAACTCGATTCAACAAAGCCATACGTAATTATAATCAGGTTTTCCCTAGTGTCGTGGATCCTCCCAGACCCACAACCACTGCATTCGCCAACATTAGATCTCGCAAATAAACACGCAGCAGTGGGGACGAAAGACGCAGGGGATGAAAGCCCAGCCTGGTTCCCCACCATCCCCTACAAACTAGGGGATGGAGGGAGACGGCTGCCGGGTCTACAAATACCTGCTACAAATGCCTGCCTCTTTTTCCTCATTCTACGCTCTCCTCTAGTCGCTGACTACTCTCTCTCCTCCTTACCTCATCTCTCTCTCCTCTCCTAAAAGATGCTGTGCATGGTGGTGGTCCGCCCATAACCAACAGCCAAACAACCTTAAAAGATCCCAGGAAAGGGTGGTGATTCGCTCATAACCCACCTGGGCATATCCCAAAAGATCCGGGTGTTGGTGGTGGTCCGCCCATAACCTTACCCGGCAGCATCCCTCAAAATAAGATCCCAGGAAAGGGTGGTGATTCGCTCATAACCCGCCTGGGCATATCCTCACACCGCTCGTGATGAAATACGCCAATTTTAAATTCATCACAGTGGTGAACCCGACGTTCACACAACCTTCTGATCCAATTTAAATTCATCACACCTAGCAATGCAAATAATCTGGGCTGCCTTTATATCGTTTCATTCACGATCAAGTTGACGAAGCTTTTCGGTGCAAACTTCAGAGCCTTACTGTAAACGAACGGCTGGGCGTACAATGGTTCGGGTGTTCTCAAAAGTTCCGCAAGTTCCACAAGAGTTCTACTTGAAAATATGAAAAAACTTACCTGCCCTTCCTCCGAAAGTGTTTGAGATAACGGGGTCCTGGAAACTCCAGCCCCTATTTCTGTGAGATGACGGACAGTAACGCCGAGCTTCGGGGACCAACTAGACTTCAAATGGGACCCTACAAACCGAGTGTCATTAATTTTGGTTCATGGTAACTAAGGAAAAAACGAAAAGCGGCGGACGGACAGACATTTTTTTCAGTTCTATTTTCGGATTCTCTGTACCTTGAAACGGAAACCAACAAATTTTGAGGCGGGTTAAAACTTTTTTTTTCCATGTCCGATTTCAAAGGTTTGCAAATAATAAACCAAAAAAAGATATTATAATACAAAGCCGGGAGAGGTCCACTTGAAACTCCACATGCTTGTGGACACGAGGATCATTGGTCCATTTACCATTCCCCATGTCCTTTGCTTTTTCAGCGACATTTACCTACTCAAGTCCATGGTCTGGAGGAATTTTCCTTTTTTCCATGTCCTTACTTCATATCCTTGAAACAGCCATAATGTAGAAAGCCATATGGCAGTAAGTTTGAGTATATTAGAATGGATGGCTATTATCCCTCTCACCTCTGGTGGGACGTATATGTCCCATCATGTTTTTGCACTCATAAACCTGCTGGGACACATATGTCCCAGGAACTACTGCTTCAATTTTCCAATCGTTTAGGGCCTATTGAACACCACAATCCTTATTAAGGAACACTACAATGAGTATGAATTTATCATGCTTCTTCCAACACGGTAGGTAGGAAATGACTGTGGAACAGTAGAGTCCCACCTCAAACGCGCTGAAAAACGGGTGGGACTTACGCTGAAGAAAATAATCATTACCGGTTAGGCAGGGAAGTGAAGCTTGATTCTCAGCCGGGTTGAAAGGGTTAAATAATGGTTCAAGCGTTCAACGATATTTTCCCGTTTTCGACCACTCTACCACAAATCCGACGAGAAACGCCGAAATTTTAATTTTACAGATATTCAAGCCAAATTTTATTGGGAGAAGTTAGCAACAGTAGCTTCTCAAACTGTCGAGTTGTTGCAATGAATGAGACGTAAAATGTGTATGAAGTGCTTAGGAGATTTGTTGTACTTGATATCTTGTAATTGTTTACTCAAACAGTTTCTATTCATCAGTTGCCAAATTACATACGTGAGAGCAATAGCTGCCCTGCTGGCCCTGGGCGTCCGAGCAATCAAACATGACGTTGAAGTATTTGATGATTTTAACCGCACAAGGACATACAACTTGCAAAAGCTGATTTTACCCCGACCGTCTTGGGCTTGAGGTCGAGGTCCCGTCATTTCGACTTTCCCTGCAAGTTAGTGTCTGAATGATGCCACCGTTGGTGAATCGTTCGCTGAATTCCTAGAGTGGGGGAGTCATCTACCTATCTTATTGTCCCTGTGCTGCTCAAATTAATGGTGAGGGGAAGGGGGATTGCTGATTCTACGATTATTGCCGCCCTTCTAACTGATTTTCAAGGAATGGGAAAGCTGAGGGTTTCCGTTAAATTTCTGCAGTGAAGGTACGAGTAAATACAGGATGTTGAACTGTGGTGCAGTACGGTTGAGTGCATTCACAGCAGAACAAACATATAGATCGCCGAAGGGTGGGATAGGTAGGTCGTGTTATATGTTACAGATGTTGCCGATAGTGGTTAAAACGTTATTATTATCTTATACTAGTTTACAGCTCACCCTGGAGCACCGAAAATTTAGACTATACTTCTAGTTTTGGTTTATTATTCTGTGAATAATACACCTATGTAATCGCTCAGCAAAAAATTTTTATAACACCCCCTCAAACTTTTTTCTTTTCCGTTTCAAGGTGCGTAGATTCCAAAAATGCAATGTCCGTCCGCCGTACGCCGTCCGCCGTACGCCGTATCACGTGTACCGGCTTCATTTTCGGTCTAAAAAAGTCGTTCTTTCGCACACATGCTCCATTTGGGCCCTAGTTGTGTCCCGAAACTTTTCAGCCCGATCGGAATACACCCAGGGGTGTTATGAGTGAAAATGTGTGTAAAAATAGGTACTTTTGCGTTTTAGCAACATGTTGGTAACATGAGCTTTTGAAGTACCGGTTTCCATGTTTTTTTGGACGAGAAGACCGAATATGAAGTCGATTTTGACCAAGGAGTGGAAAATTGAGGTTGTACCAGATGTTCAGCTCCCAAAATCGATTTTTTATGAGTCAAAAACCTGCGAAATCGTCTGAAATCACCATCAATTTGTAGAATAACATTAGGAAAAGTGTCAACACGTGGATCAAGACAATTAAATGGCACTATCAATGATCAACGATAATAAAAAAAATAAAATAAAAAAAAGGAGCTTACCACCATTGGTGGAAACCATCAGAAATAGCTATTTCAATTATTTTACATGAAAGCAACAATAAATGAACAGCCAGCATTTCTGTAGGTATGTCCATAGAATAATAAACCCATGTGACAAGGACTTTGCAGCGTTTTCTGTACAAGTTGCGATTCTAGCAACATAATATGTGTCGGGTAGGTACCCATCTGGACCCTTTAAAGTAAAAGTTATAAGTTACCCATAAAACTATGACATGAATTGCATTAAATCACCACAGTAAACTATGATGGCTACAATGCAGCTGCAAATCTTCACATATCATATTAATATGATATTGTGTCTATAGTGTAGGGAAGCGACGGGCCAGGTGACCAGGACCTAGGAAACAAGTTGTTGCTTTTAAAACGGTCAGTCTGAAATTGGTTGTCGAGACAAAAGGATTCGAAAAACAACATTAGAGCTTTTATGTTCATTGCGTTATTTGCGTTCAATAAATCCGTTTGTGCATTCACCTACTCTGGTAATTTCTAACAATATTATTAATAGAAGAGTCCCTAGGTACCTAATTACATTTGTCTGTAAAATTTGCATTAATCACCATCAAGATAAATTACATAAACATATATGTAGGTACATAAACATTCAATAAATTATTATTTTCAAACTAAGAAGGCATGCTTAATAAAACTATATTTTGACTGTAAACGAAGCTTTTTTCTATTTCAAATTAAATTGGTCATTCAATAACAGGATGATGCCAGCAATGTATGAACACCCAATACGCCCATAACGTAGTTACTTCAACGATTTTTGTTCAGCTCAAATCACGATCAAAAATGACGATACGATCTATACACATCTAGCTAATGAAAAGTTCGAAGGATGAGAAGATTTTGTGTCACGATCACGATTAAAAATCATCTATCGGTATCCACACTCCGTAAAACTTATCAAGGAATCTTTCCAATTAAAAATACCCAACTGTTATTTTTGTACGATAAGCTAGGCAATATGAACATGTCTGAATAAAATGACAACCAACCCTGTCACTGCTAATTGGCTTGTCGATGGCATTTTCCTGATCGTTTAATTCGTTTTGCAAATTAAACCACTCTTATCAAGATATTTGTTGGGGGCTACGAAATTAATTTATTCTTCGTGAAAAGGGGGGTTATAAATAAACAACTGCAGGCTCGTCCTATTACTTGATACCGGCATTCTGGTTGAGTTGCAAAGCTATCATTCTCACCTCGGACCTCAGCCATATTACCATTGCAAAACTTCGACGAGAACTTTCAGCCTGGATTCTGGATATAATATTGCGCGCAGTAAAGACCAATACCTGGCAGACTTACTAGTGAAAGAATAAGAGAACAGGGGTGATATTTTTGCTGAATGCCCGTGACTCGTGGGGTGTTGAGCTGAAAATTTAAGAACGCATTATGCGTTACACTTGCGTGACGACGTTGACAATTTTACTAGGGCTGTATTAACTATTAACTAAGAACTATTTTACTACTGTTTTACCCACGTGCTACTAGGTAGAGGTGACTGTGATAGGTAAGATACAGTAATTAATACATAGGGACAAAAGCAAGGAAAATTCCCTCAACGAGGTGGCACCACCGTACCTGCTGATGACTACCAGTCACCAACAAGTTTTCATAGCTTAAGGATCACTTGGTAAGTTGAATTTCCTATTTTTGTATTTTTAGTTGTGAAAAGTAATTTT
Source organism: Leptopterna dolabrata (assembly GCA_954871275.1). Classification (NCBI taxonomy): domain Eukaryota; kingdom Metazoa; phylum Arthropoda; class Insecta; order Hemiptera; family Miridae; genus Leptopterna; species Leptopterna dolabrata. The sequence continues at coordinate 10,324,037 of OX940982.1, read as the reverse complement.
TCCCGCCTAATTTTGTGATTTTCCCCATCTTTAATTAACTTTTGTACGAAATCGCCTTGTAATGACCTGAAAGAGTAACTTAACCACGAAGAATAATCATATTTTAGTTAGAAGGTTTTGTCATATGTTGTAACCCATCACCTGAGTCATTTGGATAATGGCGACCCGTTATAGGTAGCTAGGGACAGACTGACCTGTTACAGGTAGGGTACAGAAACTAATGCTGTCCCTAGGTGTAACGATTCTAACTAGGCCTCCGAAATTGCCCACGACTTATCCTACGTGAATATTGATGAGAAATCCGTTTTCCGAATTGAAATATCACGCTCCGTTCTCAAATGAGAAATAGACGAAATTTGTCCCCGATGTGCTGCCATCTCTTATCACAGATTCTCACCAAAACGTCGTGACATTAATTTAGCCTTTACATGGTTCAGGCAGGGCTCCCGACTGGCCCCACCACCCATTATCCGAAACCAGACAAGACTTCCGAAAAGGCACCATTGCTGAATCTGCTAACGAGGTCTCCCAAATGATCCCACAGTGGACCCTGGTGACCCTGGCTAGTCGACTAAGTGAGCCCAGGTCGTATGTTATTATACAGAAGTGTGTCCATGAATAAATTACATTACTAAACCCTCGGGTCGGTTTCAAATATAGAAAACCCACCCATCTTTGATTCTCTTGGTACAGAATCTTGAACTGGGCTGACTCGGGACGGTATCGATAGTCGCCCAACTAGAACCGCAAAACTATTGATAAGGTACCTACGTGCCTTTAACTATAGTTATCGCGAACTGAAATTATCACTTAGAAAAATGAAGAAAAAGGTAATTCTGAGCAATTACTTGGTCAACCCCAAACTTTTTCATATTTTACTACGATAATGTAGAGATGTATGTGAAACTAAAAAAACATAATTTAGGCCCCGGAAAGTTAATATATGGTTATACAAATCCGCCGACAGGGTGAAAATACGTAGCCGCCGAAAATGGCGGTAGTTATAATCTATAGGTACTTTTTCGGTCATCACAAATTTTCTAGACAGTCTTCATGTATTTTACACATCAGTGGCTACACAATTCGTACAAAATAAAATTAAAAATGCAACTTTTGGGGTCAAGGTTATTCCAACTGGAAACATTTCACAATTTTTGGGATTCGAACATCGGATTAGGAATGAACATCTATTCCAACCCGGCGATTACTGAGGTAATTTCTATTTGTATATACCATATATTAACTTTCCGGGGCCTAAATTATGTTTTTTTAGTTTCACATACATCTCTACATTATCGTAGTAAAATATGAACAAGTTTGGGGTTGACCAATTAATTGCTCAGAATTACCAAGAAAACAACTACTGCTGTCATCCGTGTCGAAATATTCGTCAATCAACAAACCAATTTGAGAATCGCAAAAACCCCCCCCAGAAATCGGGTAGTCACGACCCTACCACACTATTCTAGGTACGTAGAAACCAAAGATTGACAAGATCTGTCTCTGATTGAGAGACGTATAGGGCTTCAAAAAAAAATCCGGAAGCCTCTTTTGACAGGACCTGTGCCACTGCCACCTCTCTTGGTGAAATATTTAGGTCCTCCCCGAATCACTGCATGTTATACTTGACTTCTCTCTGCCACATGTGGCAACCCGCTTCAACATGACTCAGACCTCTGGGCGGTAATGAACCAAAAGAGAAAGAAGAAAATAGAGAGGGGAAAAAACTCGCGAGGGCTTCCACTGAAGGGGTCTTTTTCCACAAGTGGCTCCAGCGGCCACTAGCCAGGAGAGGCATGAGCGGATATCAGCTGTCGTTCCGCAACCACTTTTTTTTTCAGGCTCTCCTTTTTTCCCGATATTTTCAGGAAATTGCCAATAACGCGGAGAGAGAAAGGCGAGTGATATTTCATAAGCCGACCTCCTCCATTAGTTGGCCACCCACACGGGTTTCAAAAGGTGATGGAAGAACCGAAGTTCTTTTCTTCCGCTAAGCTGGAAAACGATCCCGAAATTGGACAGATCAATCGATATAGAAAATTGGCATCTTCATCAAGCGATTCTCAGATACCTCCATGAATTAGTATGTGATACATACCCGCCTAATCACTGAACTCACTACACCTTGCTCAACAGTGATTGACATCTTGAGGTTTACTAATACAGTTGGCTGTAGAACAACGCCACGATGACCCCGATTGTATATATCATCAACCATAGCCACTGTAAATGTATTCTCAAAAGCAAGGGTAAGTAGCAGATTGTCAAGTCGCACTCAAAATTCCAGCTTACCTATCTACGCCCTCGCATGATAATGACTATTTATACCGTTGGTTTTTCATGCATTTTCTGTTTACTTACTAAAATTTCGACTCACTAGCCAAACGCGCTTCCGTACAATATCTGATTCTTCAGTTGCTATACCACATTTTTTGGGGAGAGTTCAGATTAAATCATTTAAAGCCACTTTCATAGTCAGGTCATCAATAAAGTCGACCAACTTTTATTCCTAGCGAAATTCGAAAACAGCTTTCTTAAACAAACCGCATCGCATGATCTATAATTACATTCAGTCCTCTGCTATCCATTATTCAGAACAGTCGTTAGCTCTTTGTTACAGTTGATCGTTGAAACAGCAGCTCTCTGTTCATGACAGCATCCATCAACGTAATCCATCAACGCCTACGGTTTGAAAATAAACTTGAAATCAACTTCGTCCGTAAGAAGTTAGTAAACCGGAGAAGCATCAACCGATCATACCTATAAACCAAAATCACTGACGTAGTTTCACAATGGGGAATGAAAAACATGCTTTTCAACAAACCAATTTCTTATCATTAATCATAACAGTAGGCATCAATATACGAGTATATACTGACACCCCACGTTCAAGTAGAGATGTGTCGGTCATGAGTGACCTTGTCTCAAAGACCTTCTCTTTCAAGTGAACTGGTCCCAAATGACCTGCCGAGGGAATTTCGCAGTTCACCCGTTCGCCGTTCACTAAGGTTTCCCCCGAGTCTCGTGCCCTTCCATCCCACCAACCGGAGCAGGTAGCAGGTCACCAGTTCGCCGTTCCTTTTGTCAGTTCAGTTCGCCCTTATCTTACTCTTACCTCAATCGTCAACCCCACAGTCAGTTTCTGTGATTTTTCATACTTTTCTAACGGAAATTTCATTTTTTGTAAAGAGTCATTTTCATAAAGCAACTATCCTGTGTCCTGTGATGTGTATTTCATTTAAGTAGTCCCCAAAAATATGTGATTTTTGTTATTTTCTTAAATTTCGTTATTGAAAAATATACCTATTTTTTCTTTTTTGAGAAAATAGTCGTAGTACTTTTATTGATTCTCCTACTTAACCTTACTAGGTAAGCTTTAAAAAATATTTATATGAATAAAATTTTTTACCAAAGCTTCTCTTTAGATAATTCTATGAATTCAGCAGAAAAATGTTAATAAATGAGGCTAGAGTTGGCCCGTACTGAGAAATTCTTAGCAGGTCGCAGGTCCCGCTCGCACACTACCTGTGGAGAAAGTGAACTGGTGACCTTCTCCAACTGAGAGGGAGATTGGGCTCGTACTGAGAAATTCCTAGCAGGTCGCAGGTCCTGCGTGTTCACTTCAAAGTGAACTGGTGACCTTCTCCCGTTGAACTTGTCTTCGAACTGAGTGACCTGCTGGGAGTCAACTCACTCAGGTGAACTGGGTTTACACACCTCTACGTTCAAGTCAAAATGCACCCCAAGGCATGAAGAAGTTATGAACCAACTGGAAAGCGTACCTACTTGAAAGTTATGTGTTATACCAAGAATTTGACAATTTGAAATTAATAAAAACATATTGGTTTATTTACTACGTTCCAAAGTTCAGTATCACTATTCCATTATAACCAATACACTTTGACATTAACAATGTTTTTTCACAGCGAAATGAAATGTAGGTATTTCTCTTCTCCGTGGGATAGGTAGGTAGGCGCATGAAGAAGTTACATGAATAGCTTCTGACTTAGTTCCAAAGATACTCGAGAGTAAATGGATTCATTCTTCGTCAGCTATTTAGGTAGGTATTATTTACACGAAGTTTTTTCAATCGAGGGCCGCTGCTCTGAGCTCTTATCACGGACTTGATTTTGCTACAAACGTTCAGCCTACGACTAAACTTGTTTGGAAAAGCCGTATCCTGCTATCCGTCCGTTAACAAGGGAACACCAATCATTAGAGCTGTACGATTAGATATCATTAACTATGCAAACGAATAAGTAGTATTCATGGTCAAGGGTTGGCTCCAACGTTTAACAAACTGACCTGGCTGACCTTAGAGCGACCGTTTGTTTGAAAATCAATTGCTTCTCGTTCCAGCTAAATGGGACCCCCAGCGAGCATGTGTTTCAGATACCAGCAACAGAACCTGGACGACAGCGTGTTTTTGAAATACCTTCTCTGTTCCAGCAGCCCCAAGACGACCTACTGAGATAAGATTGACACGGATAGGTAGATACCGTATGAATTACTCGATTTCATTATACCGTAGAAGCCCTCCCAGTTGAATTTCATCACTACCATCTCCGTAGGTACACCGCCTTTGTCACCGGGTCAGAAATACCATTTCGAAGACAAAGGGGGTAACTAACAGCCTATCGCTGCGTCAGGCATCACGCTGGGCATATTGTTATTACATTATCGTGCCCGAAGCCCAATTACAGTCTCGAGGGTCGATATTTATTACTCGCCCTTCCTGGCTTGGAGCTCCTTAAGAGCTGGGGTTAAGGCCAAGCGCGTATTCAACTATGATTAGCTGAGAGAATGTAGATCTATAAACAATGAGCACCAGCTGTTGCTTCCGGTGTAAACTCAAGTCGAGAAGATTATTTGTAATTTGAGCGAGAATTGCAAAATGATTAAAATATCCAAGCGTATTTAGCAAATTACTCAAGTTTCCGAGGTAGGTACCTATATATTCGATAATGAATTCGTTCACAGCCTCTACCCATATTCAACTTTAATATCATCGGCTACAAGTTTGTGAAGAACTAGATATAGAAATTCGAATTTTTTTTTAAAAATCGTCCATCTTCGTTTTTGAGCAAATTTCGTGTTGACGTCACTGCATGGGTAACGTAATTATGTGTTTCAAAATCATCTAGGTACTTCAGGGCAGCGACTGGGGGAACAAACGATTCACTAGCCCCTTCACGAGCTATGTAGAATCTCCAATTATTGCTGACAGTTGAGTGAATTGCTATTTTACATAAAATACGAGAGATGTGTAGATCAGCAGCGCTGTTGTTTCACGAACCAGGTATAATACCAACCACATCTACATAATATGGTGGGGGAGCTATATTCAGAACTATCCCCTGAAAGGAAAGCTGCCGAGTTTCAGAATCGTGAAACTGTCCACATATTTCAAACAGACATTCTACTCATTCAAGGGCTGAGGCCAAGCCCGTATTCAACTATGATTAGCTGAGAGAATGTAGATCTATAAACAATGAGCACCAGCTGTTGCATCCGGTGTAAGCTCAAGTCGAGAAGATTATTTGTAATTTGAGCGAGAATTGCAAAATGATTAAAATATCCAAGCGTATTTAGCAAATTACTCAAGTTTCCGAGGTACCTATATTCGAGAATGAATTCGTTCACAGCCTCTACCCATATTCAACTTTAATATCATCGGCTACAAGTTTGTGAAGAACTAGATATAGAAATTCGAAAAAATTTTTAAAAATCGTCCATCTGTTCGTTTTTGAGCAAATTCCGTGTTGACGTCACTGCATGGGTAACGTAATTCTGTGTTTCAAAATCATCTAGGTACTTCAGGGCGGCGACTGGGGGAACAAACGATTCACTAGCCCCTTCACGAGCTATGTAGAATCTCCAATTATTGCTGACAATTGAGTGAATTGCTATTTTACATAAAATACGAGAGATGTGTAGATCAGCAGCGCTGTTGTTTCACGAACCAGGTATAATACCAACCACATCTACATAATATGGTGGGGGAGCTATATTCAGAACTATCCCCTGAAAGGAAAGCTCCGAGTTTCAGAATCGTGAAACTGTCCACATATTTCAAACAGACATTCTACTCATTCAAGGGCTGAGCTCCGTGGTGAAACCATAGGAACCTACTAACCCTCTGTAACTCAACGTTGTTTAGCATTCGATAAATGCTATTATTCCGAACACGATCATGGTAATCAATATGTATTGATTGTACTCAGGTAGTTATTTATTGTGTTCGTAGGAGGAAGAGAGGCTGCCTCACAAGTTTGCTACAAACAACAGCCCAACTTCCTGCCTTCGAATGAAGAGGAAGCGTTAATTTGTTGGCAGACACTTAAATTCGGTGGGGCGCCTCGTCTAGACTGGGTAGCGAGCAGTCATGAAAAACTCCTGAATTAGAACGACGATGTCGAATGAGTCGTCCCGGGACTACAGGGTTTTTGCACTTCGCATTAGACAAAAAAAATAATACTTCGGAAGAACATTTTGATACTGCCCTCTGATGTAATGCAAGGTGCACGTGGAGAGATGAGTTTACGAACCGAATAACATAAAACTTCTGACAAGAACGCAAAAATACCAGTTGGTCGATGGAGGGACAGACTTTGAAGGATATTTTTACAAGATTACAAAAGGGCGTTAGAACAAGTATTTGGACTTCAGTAAGTAAATGTCAAGGTAACCCACTAGATAATAATGTTTATTATTTCGTAAATCCAATGGATCCCTGGGGTTCAATCATTAGCCTTTATGATTATACGGGCTCATAGCGACTGCCTGACCATGAATCGATGGTGATGAATAAATTTGGTGGATGAATGGATCGATCGTAATTTAACTCTCAAGCCTGTCAACAACATTGTGTCTGTCGCCGTTGTCAAGATACAGAAAAGTCAATTTTATCAACCTAGAAGCCTACTACCAATTAGACCTAAGTCTCGGTCTGCTGCAACAGGGAAAGTACATATTTGGGCTAAATGGCTTCAGATTTGGTCTAGTTAGGCACTTGAGGAAACTAGGCCAAGTAACTGCAATACAGGTAATATATGCACCCACCACCCAGTGGGTTTCTCCAGTTTACTGGGTAAAACATTTCTGGTTCACATTTTTTGCACCATCTGTACCTACCAATAAAAGTAAAAGTCCCTTCCCACCAATCTCATGTGGAATCATGGGAATTGGGACTCAACGAACAGAGCTGAAGAAACATTCTTTCGGACACAATTTGAAGCGTCAGAAGTTGCTGGAGCAAATATCGAAGATGTTTTCTCTGCCGGGGGAACAAAAGTGGGGCATAAACTATATCGTCCCAAGTTTCGGGAACAAGCCGAGACGTGAAAGGTGGGCCTCGAACTAAAGCTTACGAGAGGAAAGTACCAAGTAATTACTTTCCTTTCATAATTCATAATAATCTTTCGTTGTAACTTTATTTTCGAGCGGCACAAGCCTGAACTTTTAGCCCCCCAACGACGTAATATTTCAGAAAGCAAACGCCTGGGTGGAAAAGTCGGAGTTTGGAAGTTCCTTTGGGCCTTTTATTGGTCAACCTTTGTCAGTGTTATGAAGAAATATATTCATGTCCTACGCTAACTGTGCTATCGCTCAGTGGCTGGATATTCGCTGCCAAGTGCAGAAAAGAATGAAAACCTAATAATAACCATTAATATAACATAATTTATTTTCGATTTGAATGCAAATACTCAAGTAACAGGTTAACCATAGTTGTTAACCAGCAAGTCATAGTTATGGCTTCTGGAGGTTTTTTCCTAGTATGGAATGCCTATTTGTAGAAATTAGTGGCCTGAATGCTAGCTGAACTCGGCGCAGGCTTTGAATAAGTTCAGTTTGTCAGGAAACGACAGAGTGGTGGTGAGCATAGATCACCTTTCTGTTTAGTTTGGTAGTGTGAAAATCAACAGCTAGGTACTTCATCAATGCAGTGAGGAGAATCACTAGGTGCGGTGAATGTGAATTTGACGAGAGGCGTCGAGGGGGGATGTGCCAAGTTTGGTTATAGGCGTACTACCACCATGCTCGGAATCTTTTCGGGAACATGCCTGGTTTGGTTATGGGTGGACCACCATCATGTCCAGGATCTTTTTGGAAGTGTGCTTGGTTTGGTTATAGGCGAACTACCACCATGCCCAAGATCTTTTCGGGAGCGTTGCCTGGTTTGGTTATTGGCGGACCACCACCATTCCCAGGATCTTTTAGGTATAAGGAGAGAGATGAGGAGTGAGGAGAGAGAGATAAGTCAGCGACTTAAGGAGAGCGTAGAATGGCTGGAAAGGCGAAGGAGGCGAGTATATATAGCCCTTAGGGCTATCTCCCTCCATCCTCCAGCTAGTGGAGGATGGTGGGGATCCCCCACTCGGTGCCTCAGTTCTCCTGCGTCTTACGTCCCCACTTCTATGTTTATTTGCCGAAATCCTAAGTGTACAAGGAGTGGTTCTGGGAGGATACCACGACACTAGGTATTAAAATTCACAGGTATTGTAACTCTTGTCGTTTTTTCGTACCACTGGTAAACATTATCATAATTGTTTGTTATAATTTTTATAATAAGCTATGAAGTTATAATAATTTTTTTAATAACGGTTTATAATTGTTTAAGGAAGTTTTGGAATCATCACCAATTAATGGCTGAAGATAATAATTTTCATGTTCACAACGGCCTATAATAATCTATCTTTTTGGCCCAACTACCCACTACCCAATTTTACTTCATGACCTGAAAATCGTAGGACTGCTGCGTACGAAAAAATTGAAAAACTGCAGAGCGAAGGAGATGTGGCTGCGACCCGTCTCCTTTCTGTGATCCCACCTTTTCTCGTCTTCGGTAGGAACGTGGGAAAAGCAAAAGCTGATTCCTTGGAGCCATATGGCATACGTATCTAACCTACCTATCGAAACAGTTGGGATTCTTAATAAGGTATATTATGTAATATAATATGAGTTATATACTCGTATAAATAAATGAGTTATTCGAGTACTGCGGAGGGGCTATGTAGGCCATTCGATGGAAATACGCATCTCTATTGGGGTATTCCCCGTGAGACGCATCGACTAATATTCCCGTACAGTCAGCAGGCGTTTTTGGCCCCAGACACATCGCAGTTGAGCGAGGTGAGCTAGGAATACAAGCTGCGAGGCGCCATATATCTTCGTTCCGCTCATTAGCCCTAAATACAAACCTACTATCCACCATTTTAAAAACTTGCCGGGGTCGTTTTTCTCAATTACGGAAAAAGTGAAGTTACAGCTTAACGCCTCCCAGTTTCGGTTTTCGGCGGTTGGGCTTATGAGCTCGGGCGGCGGCGCCCTCAGTTAACCCGCGCTGGGTATTAACTTCCTGGCGGACTTCCACTAACAATTTGTTCCGAGAAATGAAAAATTATTATTAAAAGGTGTGAACGTGCCCAGCATGCATTAACCATGGATACAAATTGCAGCCCATCACACCGACTGATGAACGGCCAACCCGTTGTCCAACTTCAGTTCTCCCCAATATACTGCGGGCAAAATTCTAAAATATAAATTCTTCGCCAGAAGAAGTGGTTTCTTCAACTAAACAATATTTCACAGGTTCATGTTTCCATTGAATCTCATCGGGATCCACTGAAACACATAAGCATGAATTGCTACGAAGTTCACTGTTGACGTTTTGGTTTGAAAGTGGAAGGAATGTTGTAGATACGTGTTTTATTTAGACTGCACCTAATAAGCCTTTCCCTAACAATCCACTCTAGGTGTGGTGAGTCACTGCAAAACTAGAATCAAAGTTCGCCTCGGGTCTTGAAGCAATATTTTTGACTTGGGGGTCGCAAATTCCGAATTTCCCACCTGAAAATGTTTTTTCTGCAGATGGGCCCCAGCCTCATCCACGAACTTAAGGAATGCTCTGACACCCTTCTGTTTTCAGCGATTTGCTTACCCTTAAAAACACAAATTCTCAACTTCCAGAATTGTGTAGCCCTCCAAAAGCTAATGCAACTGTATTTAGGCATTCACTGTGGCTGCTGACATGAAAGACGCGTGTCTATTGGAAATTATGAACATAAGTCACAATTTGCACGTAAAATGTATTCCACAAGCCTAGCTCGCCCATCTATATATACGTATATGGTAACTAATATGATCTCAACAACCTATATTACCTACCAACTATATGAACGAGTGCTTCAACAGCGAAAATTAAAGACCATTTAAATAATTAGCAGTTGATCAACAGTAAGCAGCCCTTCAACATCCTTTCGAAACAAAACATACAACACCCTTTAGGTAACTTTACAGAACGAGACAAAAGGTTGAGGACATCAAAAGCTCTGAGCTCGACTTTCTCGAGAAAGCAAATGGCGTTTGATCGTGTGGTGCATAAAGACGCCCATCTATTGTTTGGAAGTGGCTAAATTACGAATTATCTGCTACTCAACATTGGAAAGCACTGTGCATCGATGCTAAATACACGTCCAACATGTATCCAAAACTGAATAAATATACGTCCAAAACTGTAAATATACGTCCAACATGTATCCAAAACTGAAATGGCCGCCAGGAAGGGCTACAAACGTAAGGAAGTTCCATTGAAGTCAACAAAATACAACACAGGAACAGCATAAATGCATAGCTGCCATTTCGACAGGAGATACCTAGTTCATTAATGAGGATAAACTACAAATTTAGCTGGCGTGATATTGTAGGTTTTCAGATAACAGCATATTGGTCCAGAACAATTATTCAGACTATGCGACAGCTGGATGGACAAATCCGAGCTGGAGCCAATGCGGGACAGGGCCTTGTGATAAATGGGCGCTCCAAGTGACAGCGACGTGAAACACCCCTAACGCCCCAAACGCTGCAGTAATCCGGATGAACTTACCTCACCCCTAAACACCGTTAAGGCTAAAAGGAATATTGTTGTTACAAATTAATGACGGCTATAAGGAAATATCAGGCAACCGGAATTGATTACCGTAGGTCAGAATGAATCAGTGTTGAAGAATGATGAATAATTAACGTGTCGTTAATCGAGTGAAGTAGGGAACAACTTTCGGTATAGGTATATCACAATTTTCCACTTAAAATTTCTTAATTCACCGAAACAGTGGTGATATGATGATGCTGTAAGTACTGTGTTTACAAAACTTCTCTGCCTTCGGTAGTAAGCAAATTTTTAACCACAAAAGTCGAGTTTGTTGATCCACTACAGATGTTTCACATGTCCAATGTAAATCGTTTTGAGGACGTTCTGAAATTTTTGGAACGTATGTAAAATATTGAAGTAAATTATAGCCATTCCAGGCTGAGCTTTACGCCCAACTACCTTGCAGGAATCAGGAGATCATGTTTGTTTGAGTTTAATATAGAATTGAATTTCTGAGTCCTGTCTCTACCGAAGTTAATAAACACCTTTCATAACGGAGACCACCCGCACTCAAACGAGTCGAATGATTTATTTAGAGCACGTCCGTATGAGCCATGGATAGGTAGCCCACGGATATTGCAACGTCAGAATGACGCATTCGAGCTGTGTCTCAAAATATTAAAATTCGTCCCCATCAAAGCGACGAAGGACGAAAGTTGGTTAATAATATGCGCTATAACTTGCACCCATCCGTTCCATTTCGAATTCCAAGAAAGGACATAGCGTCAATGGGTGGGATGCCATTGACGATGACGGTTTTCATCAGGAGGGAAGACACGGAAAAGTGCTGTTATTTAATGTGAAGTATTGGTCCATTGTAGCCAGTGGCGTAGCCAGGGGGGGTTAGTGGGGGTCATAACCCCCCCATTGGCTCGAAAACTTCAACAGGTTAAACGGTAAATCAAAAATGAATAAACAGTTAAATAATATTACGTTTATTTGATTACAAACGATCTGTCCCAAACGTTTGACCCAATCTTTTTGACAAAAATGCTTATCGAAATACCTGCACCGTCCCCTCAAAGTCCCTCACCGTCACCATCCCACACTTCAGGTGAATAATATTGATTTTAGCCCTTAATACCAATTGTTTCCCAAAAAATCCTAATTAGACTATTCTGTGTGAAAAACAACTGAAATGGTATTTTTCTGTCTCCACTCAACCTTCCATGCCACTTTCAGTGACTTTATATATCAATTTTAGCCGTTTTTTACCAATTTTTGACCCCTAAAAACTCAAATTTGACTCCCTTCGAATTTTTGAATTGCTCATCCTTTTGTTTGGCAATAAGAACATTTTGGCGAATTTTTATCACGTACCCAAGGTCAGATATCGTCAGGAGTGACACATAAATCAATATATGCAATAGACGTATACATTTTTGTTAGATCTAGGGATGAAATCAGGATTCTCAGAAACGGATTTGCCCATAAAATAATTTCAAAAACTTATGTTCTGAAAATTTTGGACCCATTGCAGCAGCTTCATTTTCCTTGAAAATTCACGAACATTGTTGCCAAATATTTTATTTCTTCAGTTTATCTTACCTAACGTTAATGTAACATTTATTGCTTTGCTAAATTTAATTTAAATTCAGCTTTGTTTGTAATGTCAAACCTTATTAACAAATTTTCAAAGAAAATGAAGCTATTGCAATGGGTAACATTTTCAGAACATGAATTTTTGAAATATTTTTATAGGCAAATCCGTTTCAGAGCATCACCAGTTCATCCCTAAATTTTAACAAAAATTTATATATGTATATTTATGTGCCACTCCAGATGATATCTGTCCTTGGGTACATGATAAAAGTTCCAAATTTCTCCAAAACGTTTTTATTGTCAAACGAAAGGATGAGTTCGAAAATGAGCAATTTTAAAAAATTTCAAGGGGGTCAAACTGGATTTTTAGGGGTCAAAAATCGGTAAAAATGGCTAAAATTGGAATATAAAATGACTGGAAGTGTATGGAAGGGTGAGTAAAGACAGAAAAATACCATTTCAGTTGTTTTTCACACAGAATAGGGGTCAGATTTTGGTTTTTGGGGGTAAAAATTGGTATTAATGACTAAAAATGAATATTATTTCACCTGACGTTGTATGGGATGATTAATCAAAACGGCTCGATAATAAAACTATTTTTCTCAAAAACAAATGGGTCAAATCTGACTTTATTAGGGTACTTTACATTGGTAAAAATGGCTAAGATGACGAAAAATTATATAATTTTAAGAAAAGTGGTATGGTTACTTGCTGTCATTTTTCTACACAATAGCAGCAATACTTCTTTGAAGATTCTCTCTTATAGCCATGCTACATGGCAGGAACTTTTTTCCCCATTTAGCAATCCTGGCTACGCCACTGATTGTAGCTAAGAGATTCCAGTAATTAGGCCGTTGTTATGCATTTGTTCACTACATTGGTATTAATTTATTACAAGTACTGAACCATCCTGAAATTTGAGGTTTCCGGAAAGAAGAGGGAGATTATTAGGTGTGTGCCACACGTTTTTATTGGATGGAGTAGGTAGGCACATCGTTACGTGTATGGAGCTCGCCAAAGTGTTATCTTACAACGCTTTACCCTTAACATTAAACTCGAGAAAACCTTGTCGGGTATACAGGGAAGATGTTGTAAGCACCAAGTTGAGGTGATAATGACACCGGCGGCAAATGTGCGGAAAGGCCCTACGACCTGGAAGCCCTTTATCTTTAACGCATCACTTGTTTCATACGACGCCCCTGTACGTCTTCTTTCCGGATGCGGAAAACCGGAGCACGTGGCGGACCCACAACGAACTTGTTTTTACGTGTCAGTGGGTTCGCACCAATCCCGAAGGACACAGATGACAATCGAAAACTTGCAGATATAACAACTATACGCACATTCGACGGAAGCGTAATTTAAAAAACGCTGCAAATCCCTGCACAACGGTTTATTATTTTGTACAGAATACCCTCCTGTTACAGATCACAGCTCTCTGTATAGATAACCCTTCTATATAACATTATGTACTATTCTACACCCTCCGTAGGTTAGTACCTAACCCCGTACTCGTTACTAGGTACCTACCTAAACCGTTGCGTAATAATTTACCTGTATAGGTTCCCCTTCTACGGAGATAGAATAATGAACCGTTGTGTAATAATTTGCCCATCAATAATACTTCAACGGTTGTTCAAGTTGCAAAAGTACCTACCAACAAAATCCAGCCCCTTCTTGGTAGATGAGCCGTTGTGTAATAATTTACCGTTGTGTAATAATTTACCGTTGTGTAATAATTTACCGTTGTGTAATAATTTACCCATCAATAATACTTCAACGGTTGTTCAAGTTGCAAAAGTACCTACCAACAAAATCCAGCCCCTTCTTGGTAGATGAGCCGTTGTGTAATAATTTACCGTTGTGTAATAATTTACCGTTGTGTAGTGATTTACCGTTGTGCAATAATTTGCCGTTGTGTAATAATTTGCCATTGTGTAATAATTTACCCATCAATAATACTTCAACGGTTGTTCAAGTTGCAAAAGTACCTACCAACAAAATCCAACCCCTTCTTGGTAGATGAGCCGTTGTGTAATAATTTACCGTTGTGTAATAATATACGGTGGTGTCATACTTTACCGTTGTGTAATAATTCACCGTTGTGTAATAATTTGCCATTGTATAATAATTTACCCATCAATAATACTTCAACGTTTGTTCAAGTTTCAGAAGTACCTACCAACAAAATCCAGTAGTCCATCACTTGTCAAATGAAATAATATCGCAGAACAAACAACTTCACAACAACTTCATACAGCCATCCTTGATTATAATCAGATGCTCCGTAGTTACGATATCCGGGCCGGATTTATACCGTTTGATTCACGAACGTGTTGACGAAGCTTTTTGGTGCTCACGAACGGCTGGACGTGCGATGCTCCGGGTGGTCTCAAAAAATTGTTTAGCTCAAGACAAATTTAATAACGTAAAAAAAAACCATACCCTTCTATCGGAAGTTTTCGAGCTACGGCGTTCTGAAAATTTCAATCCCTATTTTGAACCCCTTAGAGATGACTGACAGTAACGTCGAGTTTCGAGGACCAACTAAACCCCGAACGGAACCTGTAACCAGAATTTCATCAATTTTGTTTCATGGTAAGTAAGAAAAGTGGCCCGTACGGCGTACGGCGGATAGACAGAAATATTTTTATTGCAGTTTCGGATTCTACATACCTTGAAACGTAAACCATCAAATTTTGAGGGGGGTAAGAATTTTTTTGAAAATAATAAACCAATAATGATAATTCCAGTCATGCGGCACGGCTTAAGGGGTTAATTTTCAATGAAGCAGATGGGGTAATGAGAATTTAAATGAATGGTCATCTGCCAGAGCACTCATTACGGCCTGACTCGTTTTGAGACCTGAGTGGCACGTCGTGCAGATATACTCGTATTGTGTAAAAAATCCATTTTGGGTGTTTTGAACCAACAAATTGTGATTTCGATCACGCAAAGTAATCTGAACGTTCTAAAACTACTTGCAATTTATTCATGGGGGGGGGGGGGGGGGGACATGGTAAACAACACTTCACATGCCTACATAAAAAGTATGCAATTTCTTTTTTGATTTTGGAGTACAATTTCGTAAATTTGACATGCTGGGTGCGTCTAAGCGGACTGAGACGAGTTGCAATCGATTCAGCGCCCCAAAAAAACATGACAGACAACACCCCACACGCCTATGTTGCTGAAATCATTTTTGTTTTGTTTTTGGACCAAAAATTTGTTAATCTGGACCCCTGCACACAGTGCGACCGGCCTGGGCAACGAACTCTTGGGGAGACGGATTTTTCTGCGCAGAACGAATTTTTTTTACCATGGAAATTAAGGAAATTATTGTGCGGAACGACACACACACACAAACACACGCGCGCGCGCAGCGAAAATCTATAATTTAGATTTCCGATGCATGAAACGGATTTTGCAGGGGTTTCCGGTTCACAGGGAGCATCTCAGAAATTTTGGAACGAGCCAAATGGCTACATTTTCTTTGAAAATTCGCTAAAAACCTAATCATCAGCCCATCATGCACAACCGGTCCTCGGATTAACCGGCCTACCCAATGGAACAGCGTTTTTTTCTCTCTCTCTTTTATTTTTTTTTGGCAAATAAAGCGGGGTGACGCGAAATTAGGACAGCAGCAACAAGATTAAAGGCACTGGACGTGATGAACATAAGAAAATCTTGGCTTTGAAAAAATTTGAAATAAAAAACACGAAAAATAACTGATTTTTTTCAAACAGTGACCCGTGTACATTAAGTTTTCAGAGCTTATGTATGTTCGTAATGTTTAACTTTTTCACGTTCGTTTATGTGCGTACCTATGAGTAAATACAATAAAATGACTACAAAATGATTGCAATACGTCTTATTTGCTTCTTAAAAATCCATGACACCTGATGACTATCATGTACCTAGGTTCTTTTTGAACAAAAATAGGTTTTTCACGGGTAATTATCTACATCGGTTCAACCGGCCGAACGGGTACAACCGGTAGTGGTCTCGGTCCCGACCAGACCGTTCAAGTGGGGTTTTACTGTATTACCACTTGACGAATTCCTACCCAAACACACCACAGCAATAGTGGACACACTGAAACCTCAAGTTTGGTTGCTCCGTGATCACTGCCCAAAAGGCAAAAGACCGACAACACCCGACACATTAAGTTAGTCACGTTTGATATTTAATACTTGTATTAAAAATAAGCTAAAAAGTAAGTTACGTTTATCACTAGTGTCGTGGCTATCTCCATTTGCGCATGAGATTAAGAATGATTGTTTCTATGTATATACAAACGCTGGTACTAAAGTGATGAAAATAATTAGGTATGCCTTCCTTGAAATTGAACTCCCAATAACACTGTGTCTGATTTTCTTCCTAATGATTAATCAGCACTATTCCCCAATCAACGATATAAGAAATTTAATACACCTTCAGGTACGGAAAACATCAAACGTTGATATATTATGAATAGCATAAAAAGAATCACGGTATGCTGGACGGGGACGAATTTGAGCGAAGTTTACAAGACATTAGGTAATTTATTGGGTAATTTCAAAGGTACCTATATTTTTTTACACCTGGGGTTTTACGCTTCTGAAACATTGTGGTTCAACTTTATTATTTTATGTTGGGAACTGAGGGTTGTGGCCATGTTCTATCTTTAATTTGATACATGCTTTAGCACCCAGTGTTTAGATAGTTACAGTTATTGCTAACTAGTTATTATTATTTGCCTATTAGAAAATCCACTCATTATCAGATTCGTCGTAAGCCTCATTTACAACAGACAGTACAGAAAAACGCTGCAAAGTCCCTGCCACATGGGTTTATTATTCTACTGGACACACCTACAGAAATGTTGGCTGTTATTTATTTATTTTTTCATGCGCGATAATTAAAACAGCTATTTTTGATGTTTCCACCAATTACAGCCCCCAAAAACACGAATTAGGCTCCTATTTTTTTAATTTTTTTTTACAAATAATTATCTTTGATCATTCATAGTGCAATTTAATTTTGCCTTGATTCACCTGTTGATGCTACTTCTAGTGTTATTATATAAATTTATGGCTATTTCAGGCAATTTCCCAGGTTTTTGACTCATAAAAAATAATTTCGGGAGCTTAACCTTCGTTACAACCTCAATTCTTCACTCTTTGGTCAAAATCAACTCCACAATCGGTCTTCTCGCCCTAAAAACATGGAAAACTATACCTCACAAGCTCATGTTACTAAAACACCAAAAAAACCCTATTTTTACACCCATTTAACACCCTTGGGTATATTCCGACCGGGCTGCAAAGTTTCGGGACACGACTAGGGCCCAAATGGAGCCTGTGTGCGAAAGAACGAATTTTTTAGACCGAAAATAAAGTAGATATGGATGATATGGCGTACGGCGGAGGACTGCATTTTTGAAATCTACGCACCTTGAAACGTAGCAGAAAAAATTTTTGAGGGGATGCTATCTAAAAAATTTCTTGAGCGAATACATAGGTGTTATTCACCGAATATAATAAACCATAACGACGCCTTCGAACAACCTTACATTCCCCCAGCCACCATTTACTTCACTTCATTTCTCATTTTCTCGACCAAATAATTATTAGAGACTTTATTTCTTATTCGATCAACGGCCTGATGATGATGACGCCCTAACACCGAATGCGCTCGCCTCCACTACCTGACTCGCTAGTGACGACGGATTTCCCTCATTTCTGAGGCCATCCCTGTATTATCGTCGTCAAATTGTCGGAGTACTTATCACCTAGTAGGTAGGTAAATTATTACCCTCGTACTGAGCCCATGGATGGGCCATCGTATAGTACGTAGGGGCCTATGTACTCGTACTATCCCACATTGATCTAAACCCTCTACGCTTTATATTATTTAAAGCAGATTGTTCCTTGAGGTCAACCGTTTTTTTCAACCCGCTTTAGCAGTTGAATGAACTGGACACCGTGATGGTCAGTGAGGTAAGTAAACCTTTCAAAGAGAGAGCCAATAGATCCGTCTGAAAGGGCGTATTGTGCTGAACCTGATGGACCTATCGTCCCCCTCGGAGCGGAAACGTGATCAATGGGGAAACGACTCATTCTCGTCCTTCCTCTCGGGGCTTCTCGGGGGTGATCAAAAATAACCCGAAACAAACAAGACCATAAAAATATCTTCCGTACTTTGACCCTACCGATCGAAGTGAAGTTTACTTCTGTCAACACCCAAAATACGATGTTCTACGGCTGGGCCTGCCGACTTTGAAGTCAATCAGACAAATTTCAACTTTGGTGTTGCTTTGGCCTGGAACGGCACCAATAATGGAATTATATTTTCTACGATAAATTAAGGTCGAACAGACAGATGAGGCTTGAAATGTTACAGGGGGTTTAATATCCAGAAATATCTAGTAAGCATTGCCGACGCAAGAGCGAGACCCTATTAAATTTCATCATGATCCCTCAGTACCGAAGGTATTCATATTCTATATATATATATATATACATTCATGCAAGTACAAGTACCTGTTGAATAAAAACACCTCTGCCAAGTTTAATGGCACATCGCTCCTCGTATCGATAACATGATCGTATAGATCAATACTATGCTTGATGGATAATCAATTCAGCGCAGATTAGGGTGGAATTAAGAATACTATGTGTAATTTGATTTGTTGTAAGGATTTCAAGCCGCTCGTTCTGAAATTCTTATGAGATTATCAGGGAGAAAGGTCCCAACCACCCACTACATTTCACGAAAATCGGGCCCATGATTCGTGAGATTTCGGGTTTGCGCATGCGCAGTGGCCATATGCTTGATCTAATCGTTCTGTAATCGTTCTCTGTCATTGTAGTGGCCCATCCCTAACCCGCACGATCCCTGATAATTTCAGTGATATCGGATTGGCCTTGGAAAGTTATGCGTGCGCCAAGAATTTGCGGACACGGACGGACAGACACCGAACCAAATTTGTTCAGAAAGCTCTACAACGTAAACCACAAGTGCGAATTACGATTTTCGAAAAAAACTGTTTCCTCTCAAAAGTGAAAACAAAGCTTCCGCTACCCGGTAGAATCGGAAGGAAAATGTAGTTTTGTGAGTTACAGCTCAAGTTCAGTAGAGCACTGAGGCTAATTTCTCTCCTATTCAACTACGATGCTGAAATGTGACACGAGGCTTCTTTAGAGCCAAGTTCGCTGTGATTTCACATGTGATTACGCTCAAATCCGATTTCAGCGAAATCGGATTTGACTTGAGAAAGTTATAACTTAAATCACTTGCGGCGGAGTAGTGGAAATCCATAGCAAAAAACTACAGGATAAAAATAGAAATAGTCTATTTCCACGTCAAACTAACAAACTGTAGACCGGTTTCGGTTGTTACACCATCATCAGTACGTTCTATCGTGTACTAATGATGGTGTAACAACCGAAACCGGTCTACAGTTTGTTAGTTTGACGTGGAAATAGACTATTTCTATTTTTATCCTGTAGTTTTTTGAGAAAGTTATGCGTGCGCCAAGAATTTGGGGGCACAGACGGACAGACACCGAACCAAATTTGTTCAGAAAGCTCTACAACGTAAACCACAAGTGCGAATTTCGATTTTCGAAACAAAAACGCTGCAAAGTCCTTGTCACATGGGTTTATTATTCTACTGGACTTACCTACAGAAATACTGGCTGTTCATTTATTGTTGCTTTCATGTAAAATAATTGAAATAGCTATTTCTGATGGTTTCCACCAATGGCGGTACGCTCCTTTTTTGGTTTATTATTCTGTGAATAATACACCTATGTATTCGCTCAGCAAAAATTTTTATAACACCCC
This sequence comes from Leptopterna dolabrata, assembly GCA_954871275.1. Taxonomy (NCBI): domain Eukaryota; kingdom Metazoa; phylum Arthropoda; class Insecta; order Hemiptera; family Miridae; genus Leptopterna; species Leptopterna dolabrata. The sequence goes on along the minus strand of OX940982.1, from coordinate 10,303,736 downwards.
CTCAAAATTTTTTCTTTTCCGTTTCAAGGTGCGTAGATTCCAAAAATGCAATGTCCGTCCGCCGTCCGCCGTATCACGTGTACAGGCTTCATTTTCGGTCTAAAAAAGTCGTTCTTTCGCACACATGCTCCATTTGGGCCCTAGTTGTGTCCCGAAACTTTTCAGCCCGATCGGAATATACCCAGGGGTGTTATGAGTGAAAATGTGTATAAAAATAGGTACTTTTTGCGTTTTAACAACATGTTAGTAACATGAGCTTTTGAGGTATCTTTTTCCATGTTTTTGAGGACGAGAAGACCGAATATGAAGTCGATTTTGACCAAAGACGCGGAAATTGAGGTTTTACCAAAGGTTCAGCTCCCAAAATTGGTTTTTTATGAGTCAAAAACCTGGAAAACTGTCTGAAATCACCATCAATGTGTACAATAACATTGGAAAAAGTGTAAACAGGTGAATCAAGACCATTAAATGCCACTACCAATGATCAAAGATGATCTTAAAAAAAAAAGAAAAAAAAGCGTACCTATTTCATGTTTTGGGGGCCAAAATTGGTGGAAACCATCAGAAATAGCCATTTCAATCATTCCAAATGAAAGAAACAATACATTTAACAGCCAACAAAAATCTCTAGAACTCCAATAGAATAATAAACCCATGTGACAAGGACTTTGCAGCGTTTTTTATTTTATTTTTTTTATTATCGTTGATCATTGGTAGTGCCATTTAATTGTCTTGATCCACGTGTTGACACTTTTCCTAATGTTATTCTACAAATTGATGGTGATTTCAGACGATTTCGCAGGTTTTTGACTCATAAAAAATCGATTTTGGGAGCTGAACATTTGGTACAACCTCAATTTTCCACTCCTTGGTCAAAATCGACTTCATATTCGGTCTTCTCGTCCAAAAAAACATGGAAACCGATACTTCAAAAGCTCATGTTACCAACATGTTGCTAAAACGCAAAAGTACCTACCTATTTTCACACACATTTTCACTCATAACACCCCTGGGTGTATTCCGATCGGGCTGAAAAGTTTCGGGACACAACTAGGGCCCAAATGGAGCATGTGTGCGAAAGAACGACTTTTTTAGACCGAAAATGAAGCCTGTACACGTGATACGGCGGACGGCGTACGGCGGACGGACATTGCATTTTTGGAATCTACGCACCTTGAACGGAAAAGAAAAAAGTTTGAGGGGGTGTTATAAAAATTTTTTGCTGAGCGATTACATAGGTGTACCTATTATTCACAGAATAATAAACCAAAAAACGGTTTCCTCTCAAAAGTGAAAACAAAGCTTCCGCTACCGGAAGGAAAATGTAGTATTGTGAGTTACAGCTCAAGTTCAGTAGAGCACTGAGGCTAATTTCTCTCCTATTCAACTACGATGCTGAAATGTGACATGAGGCTTCTTTAGAGCCAAGTTTGCTGCGATTTCTCATGTGGTGAAATATTGGAATTGAGTCGAGGAGAATTTTTTGTTTGTTTCTGAGGAGAAAGACATCAGAAAAATCAAGTCTCAAACGCCTGTAGGTAAGGTCCCAAGCGGTCCTTTGTAAGGTTTGTAAGGGCGCTGGCCATAAAACTCTGTGTGGCAATGCTAGGGAGATATCATTGCTTTATGGATGTTGGGAAACCACGCTGATTCTCCAAACCTCTGGCAATCCTTTTTGGTTTTCTGGGAATTTAAATTTATCCACACGAAGGAGCTATTATTTACGCTTGTACCCCTTCCCCTTCGGACTTGATTTGGAAGATTGTACCCATAGCAAACCTCCTTCACCCAAGCTCGCGGCAATGGGGCTACGCGACTGGGGAATACGTTTGGAATGAGTGGAAAAAGGCCGGGACCGGTGCGAGACGGTACCAACTCATTCATATGTATCAGGGATCCAGCGTATATCCGGAGATGCTCAGAGAGGACCATTGTTGATCGGGTGATGCTATCTGGGCCCACGAGGGTTATCGTTTCCTCTACGACCTCGAGCCTTCTGGTCCAGCTCAGTCCCTCAACCACTCAATCATCAGTCGAACCACCTCAATGCCCAACCTGAACGCTACCTAAACAATTTGAAGACCGCAGGGAAGAAAGGCGAAATGTCAATCATTCCAGAAGTTGAGAAAATCGTGCAGGCTATTAAATTATTTCATTATAATAATATCAATCCTCCGGATTTTACTAGACTAAAACAGCTGAGGAAACATTTCCTGTCCCAGCATACTATAAGTTCATGAATGTTTAGTAGTACGTTTTTTTTCTTTTCTTAAGTTCTTTTTCTTTTTTCTTCTTCTGTCACTTTTTTTCGTTTTTTTTGTGGTTACTGATTCATGTCTGGTGAACAACTGTCTGCTCCGGCTTGATATTGTGACCTGCCTGCCAGTTTACACGAGTTCATCCAAACTTTTTATCTGGCAGGCATATATTTATATGAATGGCATTCACAATTTGTTTTTGTACCTTTTATATACGCCAATAAATGGATTCTTATTCTTATTTCTACCTCAACAAGGGATCATAATCAATGCATTACAAAGAAATGGTCAATATTTCATATTCGCGCTTGCGCAGACGAAAGTTACAGTACGATTCTAGTTAAATTCATTTAAGGAACTATCAAAGTATTATTCCTGATCGACCCTCCAAGTCTGAACTCATTTTAACGATATTTAAGGTAGTTACGGGCAATTCAAGTATTTCAAGTTTGCGCATGCTCAGACGAAAGTTACGGTACGATTTTAGTGATTTTGATAAGGATCTGCGGTCCAACGTGTATGCTAAAAATGTCAGCTCTCTACGACTATTTTTCGCGTAGTTAGAAGCGTTACGAGGAACTAGTCCACATTTCATGTTCGCGCATACATACGCAGACGAAAGTTACAGTACGATTCCAATGAAATTCATAGGGAACTATCAAGGTATTATTCGTAATCGACCCCCCAAGTTTGAGCTCATTTCGACGATACTAAAGTCGTTATGGGCGTTTCATTAAAGTATTTCACGTTTGAGCATGCGCAGATGAAAGTTACAGTACTTTTCCGATGATTTTTAGTATGGGACTGTGACCCAACCCGTACCTAGCCTCCGAATTGCAGCTCTCTACGACTATTTTTCGCGGAGTTAGAAGCGTTACAAGGAATTGACCAGACAGACGGACACGGAACCAAAAATGTTGTCAGAAATTACGCAAATTCGTAGTGGAAATTATGATTTTGGAGGTCATGAATTTTTTTACTCAATCACTAATCCAAGGCTTCCCTACCTTCCCATAGTGAGGAAGGAAAAATAAACCTGGCAACTTGGGTAGGTCCGCCATTTTCGGAGGGCAGGGAGGTCAGAGGTGGCCACAGCTTAACTATTTTCCACAGTTATTTTGTCCAAAAACGAGGAAATTAATTATAATGTAATGGGACTACTAAAACTGACCTTATCTCCATAATCTTATTTCTGCAGGATTCAACCAGCGTTCCAGCAAACAGAAGCAAAGCTGAGAGTCGATGATGATACTCCATTATTCCACAGGTGCACTGAACAATGTTCACATTGTTAGTCCATCATCACAAGGGAAGGCAACAGTCATTTCAACAGATGATGAAATGATTTTGCAAAGACAACCATCCCCAACGATTCTATCTGTCACCTCCCAACGATAACCGAGGCTAATGATGAATTATTACAATAATTTGACACAAGAAAAACGAAAATCACGAGAGAAATCAACCCACAAAGTGGAAGAGGAAGGTAAGAACTGAAGAGTGAAGATAAGAACATGGATCATAAAAATGGATACGAGCAAGGCGGCCAACCAGGGTCCGTGATACTTCCCTCAGCTACTTCCATTTCTACCTGTAGATTCACATTTCCCACCACTGGATAGAGCCTGCATAGGGTGACGTTGAAAGATCCCTCCCAAGACCTTCCTTGTTGGCAGCACTGAAAAAGCAACCCCCTCTCTGGAAGCTGTTTTCCTTTTGGTTTATTACTCTGCCAATAATACAGCCATGTATTCGATCAGCAAAAAAATTGTATAACACCCCCTCAAAATTTTTTCTTTTACGTTTCAAGGTGCATAGATTACAAAAATGCAATGTCCGTGGCCCTAAGCCTATTGTCTACCAGCTTCATTTTCCGCCTAAAAAATGCGTTCTTTCGCACACATGCTCCATTTGGGCCCTAGTTGTGTCCCGAAACTTTTCAGCCCGATCAGGATATACCCAGGGGTGTTATGAGTGAAAATGGGTATACAAATAGGTAGGTACTTTTGTGTTTTAGTAACATGTTAGTTACATGAGCGTTTGAGGTATCGTTTTCCATGGTTTTTGGGACGAAAAGGCCGAATATGAAGTCATTTTGACCAAAGAGTGGAAAATTGAGGTTCTACATAATGTCCAGCTCCCAAAATTGATTTTTCGTGAGTCAATTAATTTGTCAATCAATTTGTATAACAACACTAGAAAAAGTGTCAACAGGTGAATCAAGACAATAATTATTAAATGACACTACCAGTGATCAAAGATAATTTGAAAAAAAAGAAGCATAACTGGGCAGTTTGTGTTTTGGGGGCCAAAATTGGTGGACATAATCAGAAATATCTATTTAAATTATTTCACATGAAAGAAACAATAAATGAACAGCCAACATTTCTGTAGGTGTGTCCAGTAGAATAATAAACCCACGTGACAAGGACTTTGCAGCGTTTTTGTGTTTTAGTAACATGAGGTTTCGAGGCGAACTAAATCACTGAGGTTTTGAGGTAAATGGCGGTTGATTCGTCTTGCCCCTGGTTCATGTTGCCCCGGTCTCCCCTATGGGTCAAAAACATGTGAACATTGCTGTATTCACCAGAAATGTGTATAATAACACAGGATGTAGTAGTAACTGGTGAATCAAGACAATTCAATGACAGTTTCACTGATCTTGAATAATTTGTGAGAAATCGACACCTAACAATCGAGTTTAAAACCGTCAAGTAGGTACACCTAGCTTTGTGGGCCTCTTCACTGAGGTCCCTATTCGTGCAGTATTCAGTTGAGAATAATAAACCCATGTGACGAGGACTTTGCAGCGTTTTTTTTTTTTTTTTAACTATTCCATGATGATTCGATGATTGGCCCCTGTAGTGAATGCGAAATTTGACGCACATCCACTACGAGTGGCGGTTTGGTTATGGGCGGACCACCACCATGCCCGGGATCTTTTTGGATGTGTCCGTTTTGGTTATGGGCGTACCACCACCATGCGCGGAATCTTTTTGGGAGCGTTGCCTGGTTTGGTTATGGGCGGACCACCACCATGCCTGAGATCTTTTAGGGTGAATTTGCTTGGTTTGGTTATGAGCGAATCACCACCATGCCCATGATCTTTTAGGTAAGGAGAGAGACGAGGTTAGTGTAGGTTTACACCTACCGTTTTTACCTCTCCGTTGCGTTACCCTCCGGTTACCTTTTATTGACCAACACATTAAACCTTATGGGCCTGTTGGAATTGTCCTCTTTTGTTCCGTTCCGTTCTCCCTCCGTTTTGCAGGAAGGAGGCCACCGCATCATGCGCACGTTGGTACGTCGCGGGGGTCCGTTAGAAAAAGGGAAGGGAAAGGGACAACAGGTAGTCGCAAGTGGGGTAGTTGTCTCCTGCCGGTTGCATTCCTTCCGTTTCCCTCCGGTTCCTCAGTTGAATCTTTATTTGCCATCACCATGGACGTTGATAAATTAATTTCCATCATTCATGGTCAACCCAGCCTGTGGGACAAAGGCTCATCTGAGTAGGCCGATAACACTGCCAGAGCCAGAAGTTGGATGGCAGTTGGAAACGGGATGAGTGATGAATTTGAAAAACTCACAGAACGAGAGAAGACGGGAAAAAGTAAGTGAAGAACATTCTTTTTGAATTATAATGTCGGAATAATTATATGCTGTGTAGGAAATAATCATATACTACTGCGTATATATATGAGGAGGAACTGGTCACTAGAGCAGACTGGGCAGTACTAAACGGGCAGCCCGCAGGATGACAAAACGGACAGTTCAAACAACCTATCCCTCCCTTCCGTTTCTGGATGAAAACGGCAACGCAACGGAACGGAGCAAAAAACAGGAAGGTGTAAACCTAGACTAAGGAGGAGAGAGAGTAGTCAGCGACTAGAGGAGAGCGTAGAATGGTTAAAAAGGCGAAGGAGGCGAGTATATATACACTTGGGAGCTGTCTCCCTCCATCCTCTAGCTGGTAGAGGATGGTGGGGATCTCCAGGCTGGCCCTCGGCTCTCCTGCGTCTTCTGTCCCCACCTCCAAGTTTATTTGGCGAGATCTTATTTCTACGTACAAGAGTTGTGGTTCTGGGAGGATACCACGACAGCCCCCAAACACAGTCCAACCAAAATAGGAGAATTACGGTTCTGCTTCTTAGGCGAGTCACAGGCGTTTTGAAACGTCAAAAAAGATTCAAGAAGCAGGCAGTGGCTCCCACTATCGATAATCCCAACTCCTCTTTTGTCCTTCGTCAAGCAAAATGTTCAACTTGCAAAATGTTCCCCTGTTATGACGTGTTACTTTCTACCTTTTCAAAAACCAACGCAAGGACCTACGACACCGCCACCGTTTGCCGTGTCTCACCGTTTCCCACCTGTCAACCCGAGCTTCGGCTTTTGTTGTCAAGACACCCACGAAAACTCCCACACTGATAATTCACGTTACCCACAAGTACCGCGAGCAGTTTGAAGCCACTTTATCAGTCCATTCAACCGTATTCAACTTTCGACGTTTAAAGCGTTCCACCCTCTCGCTCACTTCTGCCACTCCGAACTTGGTTAATTTGGTTATAAACAAGTAAACCCCGAGTGACGTGGGTGAGTGAGTGATATTTGCCGGCTTTTAGTCGTTCGTGATATTCACCCTGAGCAGGAAGTTTGCCTAAGCCTTTGACACGAGTTCTTACATTGCCCGAACCTCACGTTCTATTCATACGCACCATATGCGATTAAATTCCAACTACCTCACCTCACCTAATAACCCAGGTAATTTATTATAATAATTATTTAAGAACTAGATAATTATTAAACAGCCGCTGACTTGAAAGTAGTGATCAGTGCTGATGATTTCAACGTAGGTGTGTGCCTGTGGCCGATTTTGGTTTATTATTCTGTGAATAATACACCTATGTAATCGCCCAGCAAAAAATTTCTATAACACCCCCTCAAAATTTTTTCTTTTCCGTTTCAAGGTGCGTAGATTCCAAAAATGCAATGTCCGTCCGCCGTCCGCCGTATCAGTTACTGTCGGCGTTACTCGGCGTTACTGTCAGTTAAAGAGATGAAAAATAGGGGTTGACATTGCCAGGGCACCGTTATCTCGAAATTGTTTACGTTTCTAAATCATTCTCGAACTTGGGAGTTTTTTGAGACCACCCGAAGCATTGTACGTCCAGCCGTTCGTTCACAGTGGCCCAGAAGTTTGCACCGAAAAGATTCGTCAACATGAGCGTGAATGAAACAGTAAACATTCTGCCCAGAAATCATTGCGAGAACGCCAAATTATAATCGCGGTTGGCTGTGAGAAATCGAGTTGGGTGTTCAGTGATATTATTTCATTTTTTGACGAATTTTCTGTTAATTTAAAGAACTTGAACAAACGTTATGTTTCATGAATAAGAACAAAAAATAATTAATTATTACAGAATTCTTGAATCCACCGCATATTTATGAAACTGCAAGTGTCCGGTTGGCTCCAGTACTAAATTTAGGGCTTTCTTGGTGGGAGCACGAGGGTAGGTATGGACCACAGAAAACAGTTATCTACACAGAAGGGGAACTTGCAACGTTTTTATATGAACTTTCAAGGTTTCGACAAGTGACGTCATTGCATCCCTCCCGCCAGGGTGGGACGTCATCCAGTGTGACGTCGGTTGTTGCCAAATCTTTGAAAGCTCATAGAAAAACGATTTTGAAGAAAGAAAAAATTCTTTTTTAGATCATCTTAGTCTTTACCATTACTTTCCCCAAGCAACAGATTGACGGTTCTTGAGATTTCATACGCCTTATAAAATATTAATGTGATGTTAATATTTTACCATCCCGTAGGAAACTGACGGTGGCCACAGGTGCAACGACGTCAGGTCAGAGGTCAACATGATCGTGAATCAAACGGTTTAAATCCGGCCCAGATATCATCGCTTTTGGATTTTGCTGATAGGTGCTTTTTCAGCTTGAATAAACATTGAAGTATTATTGGGTAAATTATTACACAACGGTAAATTATTACACTACGGTAAATTATTACACAACGGTAAATTATTACACTACGGTAAATTATTACACAACGGTAAATTATTACACTACGGTAAATTATTACACAGCGGTAAATTATTACACTACGGTAAATTATTACACAACGGTAAATTATTACACTACGGTAAATTATTACACAACGGTTTATTATACTATCTACTTAGAAGGGGCACCTGTACAGGTAAATACATTATCACACAACGGTTTATTATACTATCTACTTAGAAGGGGCACCTGTACAGGTAAATACATTATCACACAACGGTTTATTATTTACCTTGTGCGTGTAAAATGCGTGGGAAGGGACTGATGACGGGTAAAGCCCAAAGAAGCATATAAGGTAAATAATAAACCGTTGTGTGATAATGTATTTACCTGTACAGGTGCCCCTTCTAAGTAGATAGTATAATAAACCGTTGTGTAATAATTTACCGTTGTGTAATAATTTACCGTTGTGTAATAATTTACCCAATAATACTTCAATGTTTATTCAAGCTGAAAAAGCACCTATCAGCAAAATCCAAAAGCGATGATATCTGGGCCGGATTTATACCGTTTGATTCACGATCATGTTGACGAAGCTTTTCGTTGCAAACGAACGGCTGGTCGTACAATGCTCCGGGTGGTCTCAAAAAATTCTTTAGTTCAAGATCACTTTAAAAACGTTAAAAAAAAATCATAACCTTCTATTGAAAGTTTTCGAGCTACGGCGTTCTGAAAATGTCAACCCCTAATTTTCGCCCCTTACAGATGACTGACAGTAACGCCGAGCTTCGAGGACCAACTAGACCCCCAAACAGGGCATACAAACCAAATTTCATTAATTTTGGTTCATGGTAACTAAGAAAAGTGCTAAGTATGGCGTATGTCGGACAGACAAATTTTTTTATTGCATTTTCGGGTTCTACATACCTTGAACCGTAAACCATCAAATTTTGAGGGGGGGTTAATTTTTATTATTTTTTTTTTCATGCTCGATTCCAAAGGTTCAATATTGAAAATAATAAACCAAAATCCTAATTTGGTTGGGAAAAATCCTAATTTGGTTAGGAAAAATTCCAATTTCATAGGGAAAACCTATAGTTACCACGCAGACCGACGAGAGTCGGAGAAATAATCGGTCACCGACGGTGGAACAAACCTTGGAAAGCGATTAGATCTCAAGACTGGAGAGTGTAGGTTGTGGGATCATAATCACCCTGAGTAAACGTTGGCTCAAGTTACATGCGGGCTGTTTGCTCTGAGCGGTCCACCAGGGGAAGCAGGAAACGAACATCATACGAGTTCCCAATCCCACCCGAATTACGTTCGTTTCGCAACCAAATAAATGAATTGATTCAATAATCCAATCATAAATTTTTTTGTTATTCATGAACCATAACGTTTGTTCAAACTACGAACGTACCTATCAACAAAATCCAAAATAACCTGATTTTTCAAATGAAATAATATCACAGAACAACCAACTCGACTTCATACAGCCATCCTTGAATCAGGTGTTCCCTAGTGATGATATCCGGGCCGAATTTATACCGTTTCATTCATGATCATGTTTACGAAGCTTTTCGGCGGAAACGGACGGCTGGGCGGTGCTCCGGCTAGTCTCAAAAAATTCTTTAGCTCAAAATCAATTTAAAAACGCTGCAAAGTCCTTGTCACAAGGGTTTATTATTATAATGGACATACCTACAGAAATGCTGGAAATGCATTTATTGTTTCTTTCATGTGAAATTATTGAAATAGCTATTGTTGGTGGTTTCCACCTATTTTGGCCCCCCAAAAACACGAAATAAGCTCCTATTTTTGACAAATTGCTTTGGTCATTGATAGTGTCATTTAATTGTCTTGATTCACTGTTGAAACTACTTCTATGTTATTATACAAGTTTATGGTAATTTCAGACAATTACCCAGGGTTTTGACTCATAAAAAACGAATTTTGGAAGCTACACCTTCGTTGCAATCTCAAATTTCACTCTTTGGTCAAAATCAACTTCATATTTGGTCTTCTCGCCCTAAAAAATATGGAAAACGATACCTCACAAGCTCATGTTCACTAAAGCATCGAAAACCCCTATTTTAACACCCATTTTTCACCCGTAACACCCCTCGGTGTATTTTGATCGGGCTGCCGAGCTTGGAAGCCAAATGGGGACCCAAACTGAGTGCGGAGGAACGACGATTTTAGACCAAATTTGAGTGTAAATGTAAGTAAATTCGGTCTCCTCGTCCTAAAAAAAAAACATGGAAAAAGATACCTCACAAGCTCATGTTGCTAAAACACAAAACAAAACGCATTTTCCCTCCTATTATTCACCCATAACACCATTGGGTATATTCCGATCTGGCTGAAAAGTTTCTGGACACAACTAGGGCCCAAATGGAGCCTCTGCGCGAAAGAATGAATTTTTTAGCCCGAAATTGAAGGAGATATGATGACGGTGGACGACGTAAAGCGGACATTGCATTTTTGGAATCTATGCACTTTGAAACGTAAAAGAAAAACCTTTGAGGGGGTGTTATAGAATTTTTTGGCTGAGCGAATACATAGGTGTAATACGAGTATTCACAGAATAATAAACCAAAACGTAAAAGAAAAACCATACCCTTCTGTTGAAAGTTTTCGAGCTATGGTGTTCTGTATGGTATGGTATTTATTAGGAGAATAGTGTAGGCTCCAACTGCTCAGGGCAGTTACCTACAGAAAGATACAATTCAATATTAGAAGGATCCGACGAAGCTGAACTTTGATATGGAGCCTCCTTAGGACTGATGGGTACAAATGACAAGATAGGGCCCATCCCCGATCAGCTGAGTGAGCCCTTAGGCTAATCTCTCCTCCTCATCCTACGAAGCTGAACTTTGATATGGAGCCTCCTTAGGACTGTTGGGTACAAATAACAAGATAGGGTCCCTCTCCGATCAGCTGAGTGAGCCTTTAGGCTAATCTCTCCTCCTCTTCCTACGAAGCTGAACTTTGATAGGGAGCCTCCTTAGGACTGTTGGGTACAAATAACAAGATAGGGTCCATCCCCGATCAGCTGAGTGAGCCCTTAGGCTAATCTCTCCTCCTCATCCTACGAAGCTGAACTTTGATATGGAGCCTCCTTAGGACTGATGGGTACAAATGACAAGATAGGGTCCCTCTCTGATCAGCTGAGTGAGCCTTTAGGCTAATCTCTCCTCCTCATCCGACGAAGCTGAACTTTGATAGGGAGCCTCCTTAGGACTGATGGGTACAAATGACAAGATAGGGTCCCTCTCTGATCAGCTGAGTGAGCCCTTAGGCTAATCTCTCCTCCTCATCCTACGAAGCTGAACTTTGATATGGAGCCTCCTTAGGACTGATGGGTACAAATGACAAGATAGGGTCCCTCTCTGATCAGCTGAGTGAGCCCTTAGGCTAATCTCTCCTCCTCATCCTACGAAGCTGAACTTTGATAGGGAGCCTCCTTAGGACTGATGGGTACAAATGACAAGATAGGGTCCCTCTCTGATCAGCTGAGTGAGCCTTTAGGCTAATCTCTCCTCCTCATCCTACGAAGCTGAACTTTGATAGGGAGCCTCCTTAGGACTGTTGGGTACAAATGACAAGATAGGGTCCCTCTCTGATCAGCTGAGTGAGCCCTTAGGCTAATCTCTCCTCCTCATCCTACGAAGCTGAACTTTGATAGGGAGCCTCCTTAGGACTGTTGGGTACAAATGACAAGATAGGGTCCCTCTCTGATCAGCTGAGTGAGCCTTTAGGCTAATCTCTCCTCCTCATCCTACGAAGCTGAACTTTGATAGGGAGCCTCCTTAGGACTGTTGGGTACAAATGACAAGATAGGGTCCCTCTCTGATCAGCTGAGTGAGCCCTTAGGCTAATCTCTCCTCCTCATCCTACGAAGCTGAACTTTGATATGGAGCCTCCTTAGGACTGATGGGTACAAATGACAAGATAGGGTCCCTCTCTGATCAGCTGAGTGAGCCTTTAGGCTAATCTCTCCTCCTCATCCTACGAAGCTGAACTTTGATAGGGAGCCTCCTTAGGACTGTTGGGTACAAATGACAAGATAGGGTCCCTCTCTGATCAGCTGAGTGAGCCCTTAGGCTAATCTCTCCTCCTCATCCTACGAAGCTGAACTTTGATATGGAGCCTCCTTAGGACTGATGGGTACAAATGACAAGATAGGGTCCCTCTCTGATCAGCTGAGTGAGCCCTTAGGCTAATCTCTCCTCCTCATCCTACGAAGCTGAACTTTGATAGGGAGCCTCCTTAGGACTGATGGGTACAAATGACAAGATAGGGTCCCTCTCTGATCAGCTGAGTGAGCCCTTAGGCTAATCTCTCCTCCTCATCCTACGAAGCTGAACTTTGATAGGGAGCCTCCTTAGGACTGATGGGTACAAATGACAAGATAGGGTCCCTCTCTGATCAGCTGAGTGAGCCTTTAGGCTAATCTCTCCTCCTCTTCCTACGAAGCTGAACTTTGATAGGGAGCCTCCTTAGGACTGTTGGGTACAAATAACAAGATAGGGTCCATCCCCGATCAGCTGAGTGAGCCCTTAGGCTAATCTCTCCTCCTCATCCTACGAAGCTGAACTTTGATATGGAGCCTCCTTAGGACTGATGGGTACAAATGACAAGATAGGGTCCCTCTCTGATCAGCTGAGTGAGCCCTTAGGCTAATCTCTCCTCCTCATCCTACGAAGCTGAACTTTGATAGGGAGCCTCCTTAGGACTGATGGGTACAAATGACAAGATAGGGTCCCTCTCTGATCAGCTGAGTGAGCCCTTAGGCTAATCTCTCCTCCTCATCCTACGAAGCTGAACTTTGATATGGAGCCTCCTTAGGACTGATGGGTACAAATGACAAGATAGGGTCCCTCTCTGATCAGCTGAGTGAGCCCTTAGGCTAATCTCTCCTCCTCATCCTACGAAGCTGAACTTTGATATGGAGCCTCCTTAGGACTGATGGGTACAAATGACAAGATAGGGTCCCTCTCTGATCAGCTGAGTGAGCCTTTAGGCTAATCTCTCCTCCTCATCCTACGAAGCTGAACTTTGATATGGAGCCTCCTTAGGACTGATGGGTACAAATGACAAGATAGGGTCCCTCTCTGATCAGCTGAGTGAGCCTTTAGGCTAATCTCTCCTCCTCATCCTACGAAGCTGAACTTTGATATGGAGCCTCCTTAGGACTGATGGGTACAAATGACAAGATAGGGTCCCTCTCTGATCAGCTGAGTGAGCCTTTAGGCTAATCTCTCCTCCTCATCCTACGAAGCTGAACTTTGATATGGAGCCTCCTTAGGACTGATGGGTACAAATGACAAGATAGGGTCCCTCTCTGATCAGCTGAGTGAGCCTTTAGGCTAATCTCTCCTCCTCATCCTACGAAGCTGAACTTTGATATGGAGCCTCCTTAGGACTGATGGGTACAAATGACAAGATAGGGTCCCTCTCTGATCAGCTGAGTGAGCCTTTAGGCTAATCTCTCCTCCTCATCCTACGAAGCTGAACTTTGATATGGAGCCTCCTTAGGACTGATGGGTACAAATGACAAGATAGGGTCCCTCTCTGATCAGCTGAGTGAGCCCTTAGGCTAATCTCTCCTCCTCATCCTACGAAGCTGAACTTTGATATGGAGCCTCCTTAGGACTGATGGGTACAAATGACAAGATAGGGTCCCTCTCTGATCAGCTGAGTGAGCCTTTAGGCTAATCTCTCCTCCTCATCCTACGAAGCTGAACTTTGATAGGGAGCCTCCTTAGGACTGATGGGTACAAATGACAAGATAGGTTCCCTCCCCGATCAGCTGAGTGACCCCTTAGACTATGTTCCTACCTACCTACTGGATACCCCGGAGGAACCTTTTACTCGAAAGCTAGACACTACTTATATTTCAACTGAAGTCCCTGTAGGCTTCACATGACATCAGAGGTGAAAAGCTAATCGCTCGTTGGCTTTTCAAAGCTTGGTGTCCGCCCGAGGCGAGAACCAGAGACGCCGCGTACTTTTATCCCAAACGGGGATATAAAGATCCAACACTCTAGCCAGCTCGGACACACCGGCCCCTGCCATTGTGTAATAATTTGCGTTGTAATCATCGTCTGCGCATGCGCAAATGAGAAATTTTTAATACATTCCTTAAAATGAGAAAATTTTCAAAATCAACCCATTTTGGTGAAATAGTACGAGGTACCTACCTAACCGGCGTTTGCCCTTAACTGGTTCAATATAGGTAGGTATGAATGTCATCCCGATCAGAGCAATAGGCTATGCACCTTTATTTATTTAATTTATTTAAAAAAATGAAAGTAGGTTCCATTCTAAGAATTTCTACCGATTTTTACCGCACTCTCCTACGATGAATAGTTCTTTTTCTATGATTCTTCAGATATTACACAGCGCTTCCTACGTCACAGTGGGGTCCCGCCCTGGCGAGAGGGGTGCAATGACGTAGGAACTGCTGGAATATTTGAAAAATCACAAAAAAGAAACCACTTATCGCAGGAGAGTATGGTTGGTTTCAAAATTCTTAGAATGGAACCTACTTTCATTTAAAAATAATATAAACAGCTTTTGTCACACTCACGAGCGTACCGCATTAGGTACTGCAAGCCATAATTATATAGGTATGTATAAATAATATTATCGTTCAGCCCCCCGAGTCTTAATAGTACTAGTCCTATAAAGCACTTTCAACGTCGTTGCCGTCATTTTATGGACGCGAGGAAGGTAAGAGGAACCAGAGAACGGTTCTGTGGTGGAACTAGGAACTCCTACCTACTTGCCACCACATTGGCATGCAATCGTAGGTAATTCGACTCACACCAAAAATTGGGAACCGGGTTTTCCATGTTGTTCACAACCAGAATTCAACCTCAGGTTTCTCTCGGGTCAACAGCACACAACATAGTAAAGTACTCACAATACCTACTAACTGGTGTACAGGTATAAAAATATACCCATAGTATAAAAATATAAAAGCTACTTTGTTTAGCGCGATGGTGTGCGACTCTCCAAATTCCACACTTCTTATCTAAGGCCATTTCCATTACAGTTCGAGGAGTGTATCGCCATTTGGGAATGGGAAATCTGAAGATCGCCGAAGTATCTGGAACGTACCATTCAGTTGTGGATACCATGAACAAGAGGTATTGTGTTCAACCTTCTTGCTCATGAAAATAATCGCATGCAACCTCATGAAACCGTAAAAGACATGAGAGAGTTCCTCCAAGATTGTTCATCTTCAACGCATGCAAATGTTCATAGTTGAACTACTCTTTGTATTTAGTTAAATTGTTTTGGCTTCAGTACGCTCAAAATACCCTTTGTGCCCTAAATCGAACAGAAATTAGTTTCGAATACGTACGTGCGTGTCTATTTATATTATGTAGAGTCATCGCTGATGAATAGCACAAGTACGACTTGAAACACCAGAAGTACATAGGTAGAAGACATTTTAACATCTTCTGCCAATGTCTTGATTTCTAAATATCGGTCAATAACTGTAGGAAATAACTCCCCTCGTGAGGGGGTAATATCCTGTAGGTACTTGAGGGGGTATTGACACTAATCATGTGGCCATCCCAAGCACAAGCCGTTAATCTGTGATCTGGAGAGTTTCTCCTTTTACAGCTATGTAGGTACCTACTGTAGGTACTTATGAGGTTTTGTATAATGTAGTTCCTAGTTCCATTACCTGTTGTTTCGTCTTGTTGAATTTTTGATGTTTTATGCAAATGTTCATGTTGGTATCATACATCAAGGAAATGAAAATAATTAACGGACGTACCATATTGTCCGGGATCGGAGGGTTTCTGTTTCTTGACCGGGCGGGAAGGGTGGTGGCACCAACACATAAATAAACTAAAATAACGTAACACTTGTTATGAGATGGGGAGCCCATGATGCCGCGAAAAAATGTTTAATTGATGAAATAATGAACCGAAAATTGACGAAAACAAAATAATTCGAGGTAAGGGGCGGAGGGTTGAAACTGAAAATCGCCTCTCAGGTCATCTCGGTTACGTGTTCGAGTGCACCCCCTGAGCTGGTTGGGTGAGGCTGCACAGAGGACTGCGGGTTCCTCGGCTGACACCGGGGTACTGTTGTTTAGGGCAGCGATCTCCCGTGGCAACGCCTCCCGTCTTTCCCTACTCTTCAGCAAACCCCACCTCATCCCGTACGAACCCCGGCAACTCCTCATCCAGTTTTCAACCCTTCCCTGTACCAACCTCAGCGCTCCTCGTTCGAAACTCGCAACTCCGGTTCCAAAGCTTCAGGTGATGCTGTAGGGGAGGATGGCGGTGGACGAGAGGGGCGCAGATCGTCCAGGAAGGCTGCGCAGATGCAACTACCCTGCTTCAACTTCAACATTTTCTCATGAAGTTGTGAGGATTTAGGTTAGATAGCAGGCGAGGAATCATTCATCAAAGCTTCATCACTGCAACTACCCAGCCTCAACCTCAATACTTATCCTGGTTAACAGACCAGGATAACCAGATAACATTATCCCATGCCATTATCCACTCTGGAGAGGTCGTCACATCAGGTCGTCGCTCATTAACGCATTTAGTTCCCTCTCCTTCACGTTATCCAGTTCAACCATTTACCACTTCAACAACTTCCCTGCTTCAACTCCAAATCTTGTTGGTAAATATTTAGTCAAATTTCATTCCTGAGTTTCTCCCTGATTCATGAACAATCACTTTATTGTTGAAACGATGCCACGAGCACAGGTGGACCGGTTACTGATGAATGTTCTGGGCAGGGGCCAGGAGGGTGTTTTTCCTTTAGGAGAAAGCAGGTATGTTCCAGCCACCAGAATTTGTTTTAGAAAGTTTTAAAACCAGAAACCAAGTTTTTCTGAAGGGTGGGGATGAGTTTTAGAGCTCAGTTCGAGAACTCATCAGCTGGAACACCTCGGAAAAACACCAAAAAACGTCTTCCAATTCATAGGCAGTATAGCTTTCTCACTTGAATCACATGAACGTATAGAATAGTTGGGTAGGTTCGTTCTGATAGGGGACCATCTGCGATCGAACCCGCGTGTATCCTCAAAATTTCAGCTCTACGACTATTTTTCACGTAGTTAGAAGCTTTACAAGGAAATGGTCAACATTTCATGTTCGCGCATGCGCAGATGAAAGTTACATTACGATTCCAATGAAATACATTTGGAACTAATACAGTATTATTTCTGATCGGCCCTCCAAGTTTGAACTCATTTCAACGATATTTAGAGTAGTTATGGACATTCCAAGTATTTCACGTTTGCGCATGTGCAGACGAAAGTTACGATACTTTTTCAATGATTTTGGTATGGGACCATCTGTGACCTAACCCGCACCTACCCTCTAAATTTCAGCCCATTTCGGGTAGTTATGGGCGTTACAAGGAATTACCACAGACAGACTCGGAACCAAAAATGTTCCTCGATGTCTGAAACACAAAATGGTAGTGGAAATTTTCATTATGGAGGACATGCATTTTTTTTTTTTTTTTTTTTTAACTCAATCACGAATCCAAGGCTTCCCTACCTTTGGTAGTGTGGAAGCAAAACTGTGATGACTTTAGGGCTGAAAAATAGCTGACGGTTCGAGCGAAATTAGATGTTGGGAAGGTTCTAGCGGGGTTACCTTTAGTTCTGTAAGAAAAAACACATCTCTGATTGGGTGTGAAAAGTTACAAAACTCAAGAGAACTCAGTTCCCGGACCTGACGTGGTTGCAACAGTTTATAGACACTGTGTGGTTGGACAGTTTTTGTGCGCAGAACTCATTACAGAACTGGCGTCAGCTGGAACAAAGCTGGTGTTTCCGGGCGCCCCTCCACGTTGCCCCTCCTAGTTCTACCTGCCCACTCCCTTCATCTTCACTACGCCTGCAGAGGAAGTTTCTCCTACAACGTGACACGACATGCATACCAACCCCCTTCCCCCACCGTGTTTGTAGGGGATTGCTTCCCTACTCCAACCCTCCTGGCCCCGCCCAGAACATCCCCATGAGTAACCGGTCGACCTGTACATGACAACTTCCTAAGAAATTAAATGTTCATATCACGAATCGATGTAAATCGTCCCTAAGATTGACCAACAAAAATAAATTTATCAACATGAATAAATTAACCAATTTTACAATTTTGTTTACTCCAACAATAGAACGCATATGCTGAGATTGGGAGAAAACAAAAACGTCAAGATCTAACTATGATGGAAAATAATTTATTGTCGTTTTGCTTGAGAAAGAAAAAATGAAAGCACTAATAATCACAGATAGTTCGCGAGTATCAAACAATTACGATTAACCCCAATAGTATCCAACTCACGGCACAAATATAATATACATACAACATAATGATAGTCATATTGTTCACCTTCAAAGGATGAAATATTTGTATATGATAATGTAGATACATGATGGAATTAAACTATAATTAATAACAGCACATGGATCTAGCCGCACTAAATCACTGCTTGTGTTATATTTCATATTATTTTTATGTAATTATACTTAGTGTCAAACCCTATTTCGCCCACCAGTGCGGGGAGTTGGAAAACATTGATAAAAAAATGTGGAAAGAAGACGAGGACTTACGGAAACCTGGGGCCCATTCCTAAAGACTCCAACTTTTCACTTTGCAAATCTTTTGTACTCTTCACTTTGCGAATTGCAAAGCAACTCTGCAGTTCTACTCGAAACGAAGTGTTCTGAAGAGTAACCTTAGTTTTCTGGAGTAACCTCCTATAAGTGCTACAGTTTATTGTTGGATGTCCTGATCGCTTTATTCTGAATCCAATTTCATCAAGCCTTTCGTCTTTCTATAAGTTAACTTACTTGGGATTTGGTTAAGTGAAACAACTCCCTGAAAGTTATATCGTTGACAACGAAATTAATTCGCGCTCGATGAATGCAGCCAACGGTGGGTCAAGCACGTTCAACATCCTCACCATCATCCTCCTTTGAGAAGTATCGGAAAATTTCCATTAAAAACAATTAGGTAGGTTGTCACTTTTTATCCACTAACAACAACAAACAACCTATCGCTTTCCTAACCTCTCTTTCCCCCCCAAATGTTGAGTATTTTGATGGCCTAACTGGAGCTAACTGCGATGCTATTATGTATGCTTGCCCTCACACTAACAGACTGAATTCTCTTCTTCTTATTGGTACTACCAAACACTGAATTTAAAGAAGAACTAAAACCTAAAAACCGATTTGAAAAGTATATCATTCTACCGCAGTCATTTGGGACTCTGCAAAAATGTTCTAAAATCTTCATTTGAAACGTAGTCTTCACTTTGCACTTTGCGAAAGATAAACTTTAGGAACGGAACTGTTCAAAACAGGGTAAAACTCAGCAATTCTACACTTTGCATTTCACTCTTTCTCTTCAAATCAAGAGGAACTGAAATTCGTTCAAGTGCAGTGTGGATTTGATGAGTGCAGAGTGAAGAGTGAAAGTCATTAGGAACGGGCCCCTGGAAACTATAGAGTTCACGATTTCTGAATGAGCGGTGGCCACTAGTTCACAGCTTCCCGGCTGACCGGCTGGGTCAGTAGGACCCTACTCTTAATACAATAGGACTTGCAAGGAGACAAAACAATCTGAAATGGACCAAACAAACGGGATTGGAAGAACTGCAACTATTCGTAAGTGGCCACTTTTTCTAAAGCCGAATAGCACTAGGAGAAGATCAAGTCCTCTGGCCCATTTCCAGTAGCCATATTAGTATCAGTAAGCCATTTTGACTTGTCAATGCGTAAGTTCCCTCTCCTTAGGAGTACAAGATATAAGACAAACATGGCAGTTCAGTGCTACTAACACCATGAGCATTTGTTTCAGAATAATATCAGTACAGTAAAGAAATATGCAATAACTATATCATAACTAACAAGTCGAGGATACTTATTTATTACTTACTTACTTATAAATTCTTTGACTTATAAATAGTCAAAGAAAATTAATAATATCACTCACTGAAATGAGAAAACTGGGAATCGTTTGATGTATTTGATAAATGGCCGTACTGCTTGACTCAGCACATCTGTACATGTGAGCGCACTTGTAAGCAAATAGAAGTCTTATCAATCATTTCCGAATTTCATAAGCGAATTGGGATGCAAGAGCCGTAAGCGCTCATACTGTTAATTGGCAGGTGGTAAATAAATAGAAAGTTGATTGAACAAACAAACAATAAATTAACACCAAATCAAGCGTTGATTCCACGGGGATTCAGTGAACCTGACTGATAACGGAGCTTATCCCAATTCCACAGGTAATTTACAAGAAAACTCCGTACCTACAGTTTTTGTTTTGCATATTAAAATTAATAATTAGATTCTTTGTTTCATTAGGTATAACAATCATTACTCGAACCAAGCAAAGATAGCAAGATAACTTTGTGGAAACAAACTCCCTTCAGCACAGTGAAGGCATGTGGAAGGGTTGTTGATAGTTTATCCCTTCTTCATGAGGCTTTGGATGTCAATACCTGGTCCCTACGTTTAGATTTTATTTTGTTTACAGTAATTCCCGTAACGATTATTTTAAAAAAAAATTTGCTTTTTGACGTGGGTATGTGAAAAATATAAATATACTATACACTGATGCAGCAAATTTTTTTTCACTCAGAAAAAAGGAAGGAAGTTTGGAAACCTAATCATTCTGGGATGGTTACAAATTTCATTAGATCCTTACATGAATATTCAAACATACGCTGAAGCAGATGGGCAAAACTAAAACTAAAGAAACTATACTAAACTAAAATTAAATCATGCATAATTTTTTGGGTAATTCACAGGTAATTTTCATTTAGAAATTTTTCTGGATTATTAGTCCCTAGATTCTCTTGAACTTTCTTGATTTGGTTACCCGATTTGATAAAGGGACTCCCTAACTTGACTCACGGTATAATTGCCATTGAAATGCCATAAAATATCGCCTGAATTGCATAGCAAACAAATTTATAAACGCCATCGTCAAAAAATGGCCACAATCATGAGATGATCGATTTGAGTAGGTACACTTGAAAATTAACGTTTTTTCGTACAAATCCACGTACAACAAAACGAGTAGGTACATTAGATGGAATAATATTGCAGCAGTGAGTAATTCTAAATGCAATATCCTTATGACAAAGTTTCGACGGAATCAAACGGGTGGAATAGGGAGGAACACTAAGGAGGACTAGGAAATCCAAGGTAACAAGGAGGACCAAGTTCACGAATCGAAGAATAGTACCTGTACAGTTGGCTCATCAATAATATTGTCGAAGTATAACTAAAATGCTAGGTTATAAAATAATTATCTCTAATTCATCGGACTCGTTTAGCATTCAGAGTAAGTCAGTCGACTGACAAAATACCAATTCCGAAAATATCTTGACATCCATGTCTTCTTATATTTAACTAAATAGTCAATTCATAGGGGAATTTGTTCATAGATTCTCAACAATATAAACATAAAACCTAAATTAGACTCGTAAATGGTCAGGCTACGTAATAATCAAATTTCAAAGGGCAACATTTCGCGGAAGTTTCGATTTATGGCAGGAAAGAAAATAATCAATCAACAACTTGAGACCACGAAAATAAGTGGAAGAGGCAGCTTGCTGCAAGTGGCAAAATGGAAGCTCTTGAAGCTGTTTATGTCGAGGATAACACGCGATTGATATGTAAGTGATGGCGGGAAGTTGAACTTCATGGCAGTTTTTTGATCACTGTAGGATTCGGTGAGGTAACAAACATTTTATAATAGTCGAATTGACGTTTGGAAGGTCTGACTGAGGAAGAAATGTCGAATTATAAATACAGAAAGGAGCCCTTACAACTAAGAGAGTTTTAGAACAGATAACGTGAACTCCGAATCTTCCAAATCGACCTCTTTTATTGGTATGGAAGTTCGACTGAAGACAGTCATGTCAACAGAACGAGGTCTGGTGGGTTGTGTTGACTTCACCTGTTCTCTGTCTCCGGCAGGCGTTGGAGGGTTTCTGGCAGTCGGCGAGACGACTCTCTCTTGAGCTTCAAGTGCAGGCTCCACAGCAGGTGGATGGGGTTTCCTGCCATTGTCCGCCAGCAGGCTGGAGAGCTGTAGAAAGATCAGTGATGAAAAATCGATAAACCGAAGATCATGTAGGTATGAAATGGGATAGGTAGGTTCAACTTTAACTGAGTAAGCCCTATGGCTGATTTATTTCCTATTCACATAGGATGATAAAATGTGGCATAGAGCATTTATGAGAGGAAGACAAGCACCCCGATCAGCAGGGGCCCTCGCACATGGTATGCAGGATTCACACAGACATACAGACTGGTTCATTCACAAGATGAAAATCATGGAGGTCTTTATTACAGACATTTCTGGAACTAGTTAATTATAAAACTATCTGGTCAAACATTGGAGGGTAGCTGGAGTATCCCATTGCATTTCAACGAATAATAATAAGGAACCAATCAACGAATACGAAATCTATCAAACGTCCTTCAGGTCACCACATTTTGGATATGGTCAAAGTCCCCCCCCCCCCCCCCCCCACCCATTTGTGTTATCATGAGGCTTCAACTTTGTTTAGCTTAAAGTAGGAAAATGAATAACCATTCCAGGCTGGGGCTTTTTGTCTGGCTGCCCTGCCAGCGTCACGCACATGATCAGGTGTCCTCCAATGAGAGGGCCAGAATTTCATCTTGATCATTTCGCTCTTGGCCCCTCATTGCCTCGCCCCCTTGAGTGGAGTTCGTCCAACAGCTACATGGGTCATACTTCGACAAGTCACCGACCTAGCACTAACCAAGCTCGAGGTATCTTAACTCAAGTGATCTCACGGGAACCGGTTTATTCCACATGATAAGGCTGTTGGGTTTATGTAACTCAAATTTTTTGGGCTTCACTTGATCTTTGGTTGGATTAGTGGTAAAGAGCTAAGCTACCAAGATGTGAAAGTACAGTAGAACCCCTCCGTCATGGTACCCTTACCACCTGTAAATAAGTAAGATTGCTACTAATAAAGTCACGGAGAAGTCGAGCTGCGCAGTGCAAGGGATGAGGCCAGGTAGCTCTCCCTTCGACGGCTTCCAACGGCCGTCGGTGGACGAGGGAAAGGTAGAGGCGCCTTTATAAGGCGCACGCCCAGCTTGACATTCATCCGACTTCTTTCGAACCAGAGCCTTTCTATCCTACCTCACCTCCTCTTCATCAGCTCATCCTTCTCCTCAACCCTACGCTCTCAACATGGTGAAAACTGGACGGATATCCTCCCTTCCTCTCTTTCCAATATCCAACGTGATAGATGCCTCCAAGGAGGAGAAAACCGCAGGGATACGTTGTCGCACTCCTCTCTCACCTCCTCGTTCAACCTCACCTTCCCAAACCTACCTCAAACCATGCATCACCACACCCTCTTAACCTGCCTCAGATCAACCGGTCCTCGGATTAACAGGCCTGCCATAGAACAGAGCCACTCAAACATTTTGACGGGATTTTGATTATTTGACGGGTGTTTCTTGGAACATAAACTTTTTTTCTTTTTTTTTCATTCACGGTATGGGCAGGTATTTTTTCCATCCAAGTGTTAGGGATGATATTACGAAGTTTCAATTGATTAATTTTCTTCATCAGTTGGTGATATCTGGGAAAATTTGTGTTCAATTTGGTGCCTTATTCAAGGTGTTTAGTTCTGTACTCATCAATGTTCCTTTCTTTGAGTCAATTTCCTACATCAAGACTACTAATCAAAAAGCTATTTTTGTGATATTATTCTTTTTTAAATGGACGGAATGGAATATATGTATTTGCATATAAGAGAATGTTAGTGGAGGCGACACAGGAACTTTTTCCAATAAAATAAATAATTTATAACTGGGATGTTGGTTTTTTTCCAGATTTCCTTTGGAATGTTCTTTAGAAAGACGTATTATTCATGTATTGATGTATGTAGGAAGATGTATTCATAGGAAAAATTTGAAATTGCGGAAAAGACCATTAAGCAGGGAGAGCACCTCCTGGATGCACCGCGAGCGCCGATGTTGAGGGTTAGAGGTTAATGGCGCCCAAAGGTTAATGGCATTTATCCTGATGAAAGGACGGAAATGGAGATTTGGCGTTCAAAAATGTTTGAAAGTAAAAAACAGAAAACAATAAATGATTTTTCTTTCCAGAAATATGATAAATATGTGTACGTTTATTTTTCAAAGTTTATGTAAGTAAGTTTGTAATGTTGATTTTTTGTGTGTGTGCTCGTTTAAGTATGTATGAAGGTACATACAATAAAATGAGTTACCTTTTATTTGCTTTTTTATTTGTGACACCCTATGAAATATAATTATGCAAGTTCTTTGTGAACGAAAATAGATTTTTCACGGGAATCTTGGATCAACCGGCCAAACCACTTGTTCCGAGACGAGACCGTTAAGAGGGTTTCTACTGTACACAGGGGCACTGCGTCCATAAGGCCACTTCCCCGGCACCCAAAAACACCAGGAGTAAAAAAAAAAAACTCAACAACTGTTCAGTTGGCATTTGAATTTCCCTCTGTACACTGTACCTAGCGTTTTTTACAAGGTTCAACAGCGACTTGCCAGATTTCTCTGGCTATGGATATTCAATATTCTAGTACAGCATCCATGCGGGTTCCTTCATGTTGGCTCCATAGACCAAGCATGTTATCGGAATAAAGTGACAGTAATCGATGTCCTGCAACCGAAATCGAACCTGGCTCTTCAAACTGGCAGGTCCGAGACCTAGTGTTCCCAAGGCAACCGAGCAAAGTCGCCCGTCCGCCCATGCTCAGTCAAGTAAAAATGTTGATAGCCACACCCACTTTGGCCCCTGTCCCCAGAATCTGAGTTCCACCCATAAATCGTTCCTTTCCACAGTCGATTCGATCTCTTCGATTCAATTTGTCATCTCGATACGACATACTTCGTCGTCTTCCGATTTGTTTTAGTCGTCTCGTGAATCACATTCGCTTTCTCTGTTGAGTCTGTTGTCAGTTTTCAATTTTTTGCGTCAAACTTTGTGCCTTTTGAGTTCGGTCGGGTTCCGATGACAGATTTGTATTTGTATTGTATGACAGATGACAGATCCTGCGTACGTTTTGTCCTGTTTGCTGTTAGTGGACTGACCGGCGTTGTAACAAACAGATAACTACCTAGCTTCTAGTCAATAGCTTCTCCATTCAAGTAGTTACCGGCCCACGCGTCACTGTTTGGTTGTATTTTAGTTTACTATACTTTTGTAACGCATGAATTTGGTGGCTAATTTGCAGCAGAAATTGCCGACGTTTTCGTACGACGATAGAGTGTTGATGAAACGAGATAAGCTTTGCTGAATATCACTCAATCAGTAAATAAGGGAACGGTGTTGTTGCCTTGGGGTATTTTGTAGACAAATCTGTTGGTTTTGTGTTCTGGTTTGGTGCCCCACCGTTTTCAGAGCCCACGCTGCTACTGACTGTTCATTCTAGTATTTAAAGTTGTGCTCGGGTCGCCGGGAACCTTTGTCTCCGATGAGGTAACCCAGCGCCTTAGTCCACTCGGCTACCCTGGCCTCCTGATATGGTCAAGTTTGTTTCCCCATAACGCAATATCCAGCACCTACCTACCTATATTACATGGCAAGATCCCATGATAAAACCTTGCCCAAGGGAAATACTATACTTAATTACCTCTTGCATTCCTGTAAGCGCCAAATGAGCTTGTATGTCTTCAGGGTCAATGCTCTTTTCTAGCACTCTGTGATACTGGGCCAGCTTCACGCTACACAGCGATATGATATTTTGCGAATGCCTCAGTTCTCTCAAAAGTATCTCCGGTTCCTATG
Source organism: Leptopterna dolabrata (assembly GCA_954871275.1). NCBI lineage: Eukaryota > Metazoa > Arthropoda > Insecta > Hemiptera > Miridae > Leptopterna > Leptopterna dolabrata. The sequence goes on along the minus strand of OX940982.1, from coordinate 10,277,644 downwards.
AGAAGAATAAAGGTGTTCATTACTGACTGATCGAGGTAAAAAAACTTAAAACACACATAAAAAAATTATAACTAGTTACAACTACCTACTTTTAGGATTGAAGAGAGCCAATAACCTGTGTGAAACATATTACAAGTGATACTACTCAGAGTTAGGTAAACAATCAAGGTGCACAACCTTTATAGAAGAATACAAAGTTTACTCACACTTAACAGGTGGCTATCCGAAAATTTGCGGTCTGGGTCGTATGTCGGGCTTTGTATCAGCGTTGGGCGAAACCTGGTGTACATACAAAGACTATGGGAGCGATTCCGAGTCCACCCAAACCCACAAATGGGTACAGTTATACAGCAACATAACCTCCGCATCGTTTACCGAAGTAAACGAGGTATTAGACAACTAGAGAATGCAAGTCGATCAAGTGTTGGTACTGTGGATATATACTCTTGTGACGTCTACTGTAGGCCCCGATTTTCAAACAGGCCAACTGGCCATTCGCCCAGAGCGCCAGTTTTCGTGGGGCGTAAGAATTTGAGGTGACAAAAAAAAGCCCAAAAAAATTTGAGGGACGAGAAAAATAAGTTTTCAGCGTACGATGATTTGGTTTCATGTCAAGCCCTACAATTTGCCGTTTTAGGCACTGAACCGGTCATAAATTTCGTTCCAAGTTTGATTCAAATCAACATTCCTGTTACTTGCATATTATAAAAAAACATTTTTATACTTTACTTTCATAGGTAGGTATTGCTTTATATTAATTATTAGTTCTATATTTTTGATTTTTACCCACAAAACTTGTTCTATTTTCAAGGGTGTTTTATTGTTTGTAAAAAATTATATTTGTTATCACAGAGTACAGTCATGGACAGAGTCAAGGGGGGGAAAAGAGTTGATATAAAATGTTAGCTTGTATTATTGCAGGGCCTAAACCAATACTTTAGAAATAGATTCAAAATTCACAATATGAAGAGTATACTATAACTCGGATAGTTTTATTAACGGTACCTAGTATTAACAGCTGTACCAACTGCAAAGAAATTACTAAATTTAAAAAAAAATGACTTTGAAAAACCTTAGTATTTAGTTGCGTAATGAGCTGTTTCAAAACTGATAATAAATAAGCTTGAATTTGTAAAATTGTATAATGTTGTAAAATTTAATAATGTTTGGGGGAACTGGAAAAGGAGAATAGGGCTAAAGATTACCTGCCCAGGGCGCTACCTGAAATCGGGGCCTACTGGATAGAATGCAATTAATTTTTCTGTTGAATTTTATTATTTCTGCTTCACTTCAATCAATTCTTTTTCTTCAAAATTTGCTCCTACTTTACCAAGAAAAGAAACAAATAACTATCAAATTTTCTCCTCCTTTAACACGAAAATAATCAAATAACTACCTCGATATTTATCGATTACACAGAATACTTATACATATATTATTTGGAAATTCCAAAGAATTTTTGAATGTCTACTGAAAGTAATGAAACGCCTGACTATGGATTTGACGACGAATGGTTTAAGAACCAACTACTACACCGTTTGTGCATACTAAAAAGAATATGTGATGTTTACAGGGTGCGGGAGCGGATATAGCATCCACGAATATAACATCCACCCGGAAAGTTGTTCGAGTGAAAAAAGTTTTGAGATGTTGTTCGGATGCTCCATTCCAAAGGTTCATTATTGCAAATAATAAATTAAAAGTCAACGATCCAAAAATATTAGGAGTAAAATATAACCCTTTTTAACTCTGTCAAATAAATTATTATTGGATTGAATTTAGAATTATTAAATACAGAATTCAATTATGACAAAAGTGATGACATACACATCGGTCACTATTAAAATTCTATGAGAAGTTGGGAACCCCTGGCTTGGATAATGACACTGTACGAAATAAAACCTCAGCATTCCGAATCCACAAACCTACTCCCAAGAATTATTACTATCAAAATTTCAACATTTTGCAGAGCTCTCAGAATAAAACTGCCATTCTAATAAATGACGTTTCCGATTTGTAACACTGGAGCATTCCTTCTGCAACGGCTAAGTATTCCACCTGTCACCAAAATAAGAAGCTAATGGAGCCGTAGGTACTGTTCCATCAACTTCCATGACAACGCTCATTAATTAAGTAAACAGCCCTTCAAAAATAATTGGCCTGATTGGGTACTCACACGTGGTTCGGAGTTGTTCTTTTATGATTAGCTGAAGTTGGGCCGTTCATGACTTTGTTCTTCTTCTCTCTAGTTTTGTTGCTGACCTTAGGAATTATTTTGAATTTCTGAGGCATTTTATACACCTGAAGCAATGGAAGATAATCGAAGTTTACAAGAGATCGTGGAAAAGAATTTGATTTCAGAACAGCATCAATTCGAGATGAAACATTCAACTTACAGTTGGATTTTTGAGGTGAAGGGCGTAGTCGATTATTAAAGAAATGTCAGTTATGCCAGGGTATCTCATGAGCGTTGTAAGACAGTTCGTATAATCAGATTCTAATACTATAAACAAAATAACAGAGATTTAGTTAAATACAATGGAAAGATATTTCATCTGAAGGAGACAAGCAGCAGCAGTAATACCGTAACAAAGGGTTAACCGGTAAATTTACGTAACACTCTCCTCTCTTGTATTCTGCAGTGGGGGGGGGGGGGGGGGAGCCAAATGTTGGATACTCACACGTCTTCCGAACGGAGGAAAGCATGGCCACCACAATGTAATTCACTAAATCGAAGCTCCTGTTTTCAGCAAATATGGCGTCCCAGAGCACCAACAGATCCTGAAGGGGAAACTCCCGACCAAAAAGCAATCTCAACCAGCGTCTGAAAATTTGTAAGAATTCTATAAAAGCAAGAAAATAAAAAATATAACGTCGGTCTGCAATACTAATAATACGATAATTCCTGATCTGCAATACGATGATTCCCAAAGATATCTTTGAAATTCCTGCTTTTTAAATAATATAATATTTTTGTGATTCTCATTGTATGCGGTACACTTGCTCAACAGGAAACTAAAATTCTATCTCAGACATTTCACAATCAATATTAGAATATTATCTCATGGAATTGGGAGGAGCTGAACTCCGCCAATTCTCTACCTGAGGGAAAACGACGCCTAGCGTGATGTTGATCTCAGGCAACGTCCTCGGTTGATATCCGCCAACTCTCAACATATGTTTACTTTGTACGTATTCGCACTTTTATCGCGTTGTCTGTCACATGTCAGAAGGCAATCGCTTCGTGTGAGTTCAGCTTCAATAGAATTATGAAAGTCGAGTGTACAGTGAATCACTCAGGGCTGCCAACAATCCGAATGTCCGAACCAGGACTGCATCTCGACGGAACTTTCCAGTTTACAAAGAGAGTGGCACTGTATTATGCGGCTTCGGCTAATAACGTTAAGGCTCGTAAGTAGCCTCGTCTTACACTTTTAAGCTGACTTGTCTTTTGGTTTATTATTCCCTGAATAATACACCTATGTATTCGCTCAGCAAAAAAATTTTCTAACACCCGCTCAAAATTTTTTGTTCTACGTTTGAAGGTGCATAGATTCAGAAAATGCAATGTTCGTCCACCGTATGCCATATATCATGCATAGCTACTTCATTTTCTGTCTAAAAAATTCGGTCTTTCGCACACACACTCCACTTGGGCCCTAGTTGTGTCCCAAAACTTTGCAGCCCGATCGGAATATACCCAAGGGTGTTATGGGTGAAAAATGGGTATAAAAATAGGTATTTTTTGTGTTTTAGCAACATGAGCTTTTGAGGTATCGTTTTTCATGTTTTTTGGGACAGGAATACCGAATATGAAGTCGATTTTGACCAGAGTGGAAAATTGAGGTTCTAACGACGTTTCAGCCTTACATTTACGTTAAATACGTTAAAATTTACGTTAAAATTATTGTTTTTCCGCACAGAGTTTGGGTCTACATTTGGAAACAAATTTGGGTCCTAGTTGTGCTCCGAAGCTCGGCAGCCCGATCGGAATACACCTAGGGGTGTTATGGGAGAAAAATGGGTGTAGAAAATGGGGTTTTTGAGGGATTTTTGAAGTTTTAATGAACATGTGCTTGTGAGGTGTCGTTTTCCATGTTTTTTTTAGGGCGGAGATTAGTACTTGGCTAAAAAAGGGTCTTGGCGGAGATCAACATCTCCTTCACTGACGTCTTGGCGCGATTCAACACACGTGAAGCTCAGCTTTTCACTTTAACCTCCCTCACATTAATTCCCCTTCTACCACTTACATTCCAAACAGAGGCAGTGGGATATCCAACTTCACAAGATGGTCGTGGAGTTCAGGGTCACTAGGTGCCAAGAGACCATCTTTTACCCAGTTTAATTGAGCAATAACTTGATTTTCATTTGCGTTGGCCTGTAAAATGAATGAATTTAGTTATATAGAAACAGTGATTGGAAATTTAAACATGATTTTGATTGATTATGTTTTATGGAGACATGATATCAACATCAAGGAATAGTAACAGGAAGGAACTAGGAATGAAATTACATTCAATCTTACAATTAGGAGTAGCTATGAAATTCGCTGATTCAACTATTCTGGTTCATTACTGTCAACAAATAATCGCCAAAATTGTTGTCTACGTTTCAAGATACGAAGAATACGAAAACAGAATCATGGATGTGCTAAGTTGAAACATTTGCTTCAACTAGCATGGATCATTAGAGCCACGCATCCAACGGTGTCAACCAGTGAGTTTGATGGATGCAAAATTGTTACTGGTATAGCAGGTTATTTTACAATGAAGATTCAAGTTACAAACAGATCGAGAAAGGTACAGTGTGGTAAGTATACAGCATGATACGATTATGGTACATTTCCACGCATGCCCACTTGTATCTCAAGATACGATCGCTGTTACCTCCATTTCGTAGCTACAAATTACTCTCAAATAACTACGAATGTCAAGAGCAAAACCAAAATAGGTACTACCTCATCACCGGCTCTACTTTCAAATAAAAAAAAATTAAATAAACACTGAGGGAGGAAGCAGGAGGACAGGCAACGGGCGAGGGGGGGGGGGGATGTTCTCCATTATAACGAGGGTTGTAAATCAAAATTAACAAAGCCTTACCCCAGCATTCGTATGGCACGGGAAATAACCTGTTGATGTTGGTGCGACGTTTGGAATGAGATAAGAGCCCTCGATAGCATTCATGATACGACGAAACAGCGTGTACGAGTCCTCCTCGAAACTCTCTGGGTTCACCACGTAAAGGATGTCAGATCTGGAACAGAATAGAAAATATTAAGCAAAACTGGACAACTAAATTGCTAATTGGACGAATCAGTGGTTAGCCAAGAAACATAGGGATGAGATGGCTTCGGAGGGAAAGCAGGTTTGTCTAGACAAAGGCCAACCACAGGATGTGCCAATGCAATCGCTTCACGCCGAATAGAACGCGGCTTGATTTGTGTGTGACATCTCGAGGAAATTCACTGGAATGATGTGGAGCGGATGGGTTACCATCGCGTCACTCCGTCACTCCAACTCCTTGTGAGTGAAATCGTTCTTTGAATCGGGACCAACAAGGATCACTGGGTTTGAAGAATCCATCCTACATGATAAATAAGGGTGACTAGAAGTGAAAATTCCGCATGAAATGACGTATCAGGTCTATTGACTTCTGACTGGCAGTTGGCCCAAGGACGCGGAGCTTTGAAGGTCAAGGTTCTCAATGCTGCCAACAACCCAACATTGGAAATGCCAAACCTTCCTGGCAACTTTCAAGAACAGCTGCTGAGACCTTTCGTGAGCCTCCCCTCAGTTTGGTTTTGAGGATTTTTTTAATTTACTTATAAATCTGCGGTTCCATCCATCCATTCATTGTGATTCTGTACATCAATTAAAGTGAGGCACTAGCGCTCTAAGGGGGATTTGAGTTGAACTAATCGGCAATTTACTTGGTACGTCATTTCTAGCCAACATAAACACCTCATTATTTGGTTAATAATTGTTCATTTCCGTGAATGAACAGAATTTCACACAAAAAAAACTATTAACCCACGAAAACTACCCATTAATCCAATCCATGCGTGGTGGTGCCGTCAGGAAAGAGTTCAACAAGTACATCAAAAATTCCAGTCGTTTTGCTATTTTTATATTGTAGCAACTGGTAGGTCTTGAGTTGCCAAATTTTGCCCTCCACACTCCAAATTTCCACTCCCATTTACAGTTTAGTTTCGTTTTTTTTGCAGAAAAATTTTCTTTGGCTATTTTTAATAGAAATGTTCTGATACAAACAAAAAGAGGAAGAGATTTTTTTTTCTCGTCCGTGACTTGTTATCACTAAACACCCGAATGACGAGAGGAGTGGAGTGGATTGGTCGTCTGTGACCCCTTGAATATGTTCATCACTCCGTTCAATCCATCCGTTCCACTCCACCACTCCATTTGGAGCGCCTGTCTACGGACTGAATAAAGGTGAACGGGGGAGATGAAGGACAGGGCTTATCCCCAAAGCGACGTTTTGATTTCTATTTCACTCGAATTTTTCAGGATGGCGGATGCTCCAAGGAGTATCCCAAAATACGTTTGTTTGTAGCAAGTTTCACTCGGGGAAACCAACTACGGATATAATCTAAGGGTATTACAAAAATTGTTAAAATGCAATTTACCTTAGAGAAATTTGTTCTTTGGTATGAAGAAGGGCATGGTGATCGCTCTTCACTACAAATACAACTGGAGCTAATACCTCGTGCATACCCTGGGGAAAAAAATAAGAAGTATTGAGCAAACAAATTCAATGAACTGTTCCCGAACGTAAGCCGGAACAGGTAGGCAGCTAAGAGCCATACAACAAAAACCACACTATTTTAAGGTTCTAGTGAGTTTACATCACAACGTAAATAGCCCCAACATGGGAATGGGCAATTTTTGGGGGCAAATTCCCCGTTTTTTGTTGCTAAATTTATTTAAATAACGGAAATTAACACTTTCTGTTATGTCGAAAAGTCTAGGCAGAAACCCAGTGTGAAATACGAATTTCTCAGTTCTCACTAGAAATGAAGTATCAGGTAAATGGCCGAGTAGTTCAATTCAAATCCCACTTAGAGCGCAAGTCCATCACTTTAAATGATGTACAGAATCGCAATGGATAGATGGATGAAACTGCAACTGTATAAATAAATGAAAAACGATTCCTTGTGTCACATGGGTTTACTATTCTCGACTGAATACAGCACGACTGGGACCTCAATGGTTTAAACTCGAATATTAGGTTGCTATTTCTGACAAATTATTTTCGATCAGTGAAACAGTCACTGAATTGTCTTGATTCACCTGTTAACACTACCCCTTGGGTTATTATACAAATTTCTGGTGATTACAACCATTTTCACAGGATTTTTTTTACCCATAAATCTTGAATTTTGAGAGTTAAAACCTCTTTAGAACCACAATCCTTCTCTCAGCCGTCAAAATCAACTTGACATTTGGTCTCTTCACCCTAAAAAACATGGTAAAGTACCTCACAAGCCCAAGTTCACTAAAACCTCAAAAACACCTAATTTTGCACCCATAACACCCCTGGGTCTTTTCCGATTGGGCTGTTGAGATAGGGGACACAACTAGGGCCCAAATGAAGATTGTGTGCGAAAAAGATTTGTTTTTAGACCGAAAATTAAGGTAGATATTGATGACACGGTGAATGGCGTACAAGCATTGAATTTTTGGAATTTTTTGAAACCTTAAAATGTAAAAAAAAATGTTTGGAACCTTGAAACGTAAAAGAAAAAAATGTTGAGGGGGTGTTCCAGAAAATTTTTCCAAACCGAATAGGTAACTACATAAGTGTATTTATTATTCAGAGAATAATAAACCAAAAACACGTACTCAAAATCAAAGCAAGGGGAAGGTCACGGCAAAGGCTCTTGAAGGCTGCCACGAAGGTTTGCAATTTCTAATGTTAGGGTGTTGGCAGCATTGGGAACCTTTGCCTCTGAAGCTTCCTTCCGCCTCCTTGATCCAATCAGATGTCAATCAGACGTCATTTTTTACCGCATATTTATACTTTTACTCACTCTCATCTAAAAAATACCACTTACTTTTGAAAACGAGCTTCGACCTACCATTTTTCCAAGAGTTCTCAATATTTTTATTTATTTTTTAAATTTGACCAAAATTCCACATTTGGGTTTAGGACGCTATAAGTATAGTTTTTAGTTTCTTCTTCATTATTTAACATGAGTTTAGAGACTCGAGTTCGAATGCTTTACTATTATCAATCAATTTCAGAAACTCACCTGGCGGTAGCACATGGTGGGATTTTCGCGGGCGTAGCAGAACAAAATGTTGATCATCGCTTCTTGTATTTCGTCGCTCCTGAAAAAATCCACACCGGGGAACGTCCGAATGACGTCCTGCTTTATCAGGCACTTGAGCTCTTTGTCGCAGAAGTACTGATGCCAGGAGCTCTGAAAATTGTGCACACTCATGAGAATATGTTGTGATATAATTAATACGTATTACAAGTCAAATTTCTGACTGCAAAAAAAGTAAGGTCGCAAGAAGATTCTCGATATAACAATCGAGCTAATCGAGATGTTTCTAGCCCAACAGAGGTTTCACTGAATAAAAATAAAAACGCGGCCGTGTTACAGACACCTAGGGACCATTCACAATGATTAATGTAAAATGAATATCAAACCACACACATGAATGTCAAAGCAAGCTAAAAGCACGAAGTTATTAGCAAGGACTCGTGAAAGCAAACATTTGGTGTAGGGCGGTCAGACAAATTTCACTGAACAACCTGCCCAAAAAAAAGGGCTTCTTCATAACTTTAATCAATTATCGGGATATGACAACATTAGGGCAAACTGAGAAACTATCAACTGGAAGTTCCAGATCCAGTTCTCAGAGATCGGAAGAGAAGAATTTCAGGCAATAGAAAAACAGAAGCATTTTACCGTCTGAATAGAATTTACATGGAAATATCTCGAGTACTGAGTGCACCATCCTTGTGAATTTAATCAAAGGCGGTTGATTAAAATTGATGTTACCCTTGTGACAGAGATATCCATCACATCGAAAGAAGCCTCGCCTTTTCAATGAAATCCGTATTATATAGATACGGTATAGCTCGCGGCAGTCATGCAGCATGACCATATGAGGCGAATTTTTCGATGTTTGTGACTAGCTACCAATTTTCAACATTTTTTTGCGACATCTGACTCCCCGAAAACTCGAATCTGACCAACCTTTATGAGAAAACATATTTTTGACTACTGGAACAGTATTTTCTATATCGGACCACCATTATATACGACTTCACGAATACCGATATAAATTTCGTTGATTTTCATCCATTTATAGCGCTTTTTAACCCTCAAAAACTCAAAGTATTTTTTTACCATGAAATATGCTTTTTCTGTATCGTCACCATTTTACACCACTTTCGGTGAATCATTACCTAACAATTTTCTGTGATATTTAGCCGTTTTTAATGATTTTTGACCCATAAAAACTTGAATGAACTTTTCATTTTTGAAAAAATGCTCATCTTCGGACTCCCTTCGTTTGCCATTACAAACATTTTATCGTAGCCAAGGTCCAATATCTTCCAAAGGGGGCTCTCTGGGGCCCGTACCAAGAGACTTTCACTCTTCACTCTGCACTTTGCGGACGACTTCTCTGCAGTATTGCAGAGTTTTACGCTGTTTTGAACAGTTCCGTTCCTAAAGGTTATCTTTAGCAAAATTTAAAGTGAAGAGTTTGCGTTTCAAATGAAGAGTTTACAACATTTTTGCAGTCCCGAATGACTGCGGTAAAATGATATACCTACTTTTCAATTCGGTTTTTAGGTTTTATTTCTTCGTTAAAATCAGTGTTTGGTATTACCAATAAAAAGAAAGAATTCAATCTTTTGATTAGATGTAAATGTGGTCCAACTTGTGTGAGGGCAAGCATCAAAAATACCACCGAAGTTGGCTACACTGAGGCCATCAAAATACTCCACATTTAGGAGGAAGGAAAGGTTAGGAAGCGACAGGTTGTTGTTAGTGGATAAAAAGTGACTACCTACCTAATTATTGTTTTTAATGGAAATTTTGCGATACTTCTCATCAGAGGATGATGATGAGGATGTTGAACGTGCTCGCCCCCCTGTCGGCCGCATTCATCGAGGGTGAATTAATTTCTATATCAGCGACTCAACTTTCAGGGAGTCGTTTCGCCCTAACCAAATCCCAAGTAAGTTAACTTACAGAGAGACGGAAGACTTGATGAAATCGGATTCGGAATAAAACGATCAGGACATCCAACGATAAACTGTAGCACCTTTGTACCACAAAACAAAGGTTACTCTTCGGAACACTCTTCATTTCGAGTAGAACTGCACAGTGGGAGCGCAAAGCCTTTAGGAACAGAATGTGCTCCTACTTTTTATAATTTGCAAAATGAAGAGTACAAATAATGAAGACTTGCAAAGTGAAAAGTTGAAGTCTTTAGGCCCCTGGTCTGGACAGTCGCATACTAAAACAGGCTACGCAACTCATGTGAAAGTCACTGTTAACGCTGGATTTGGCCAGATGCCCGATCAGCTGATGGTGTTACACTACCTGAGCTCACTAGCTGAACTATATGAGCTCAGGGAGGACAGACAACACGAGAGTTTCTTGTGATGACGTATGAATTACACCTCCAAGCCCCAGCCAAACACGCGCCAGGCTTGAAACCAACCCGTTTTCGAATTGTGATTTCCAACACGTGAGTGGTTTTTGGCGGGTTACCAGGTGATTATGTCCTACTGCAGCTACTACAAAACCTATGATTCATAGGTTTTTTTCTTCAGTTTTTTCATTTTCCACATACCCCGTTGTTAGACCCACTGCAACAGCACAGACACAACCAGCACCTACCCACCAAGCTTCAGCTCACCAGGATCATCCTGTACAATACTTGGTTATGCAGATGCAAGGAATTGGTCACAGCGATGGACAAGTTGGCAGATCCGAATTAGTTCAAAGGAGTTGGTTTTAGCGAATTTTCGAAGAAAAGGAAGCTATTGTTCTCGGTCCAAAATGTTTAAAACTCGAATTTCCGAAAGATTTGTATACCAAAATCCGTTTCAGACCATCCTGAATTCACTGCCGAAAGACACCAAAAATTATATGTATATATATATATATTTATATATTTATATATATATTTATATATTTATATATGTATGTGTCATTCCAGACGATAACTCTCGAAGGAATTGAGATAAAAAGTTCAAATTTGCACGAAAAATCTGTCTTGGCAATCGACAGGCTAAGTTCGTAGATGGGCAGAATCGGGTCACTCTAAGGGGGAATTTTGGGGAGTTTTAGGGGGGAAAAATTACCCATAAATTCCCAAAATGAAAAAGTCTGACAAGTGACACCTCATTTTAAAGGTTTTTGTACGCTGAACACGATGGTGAAATCAGAATTGCGATATCTCATTCCGTTCTCAAACTGGAGCACTTTGAAGATGAAGGAACGTGGTTATTTCTTGAGATGTTCTTCCTGGTTCGTCTGCTCTAATCTGATAACGGAATGGGATATCGCAATTCTGACTTCACCATCGTGTTCAGCGTTGGAAAATCTACAAACCGAGGTGTTACTCGGCAAAAAATGGAACAAAAAATTTGTTACGTATCCAATACCTACTCTGTATTGGGTACGTAACATACGTATACTGTAAGTATGTTGAATAAGTAACTGTACGTATATTGTAGTACCAATACTTCAATATACGTACATACTTGAATACCTATAATTACCCAATAAGTTTATGATTGCCCATATTTGAATGGGATATCCCAAACATCACATTTTACATAAAATCAGTTATTTCTTCGAAAATTCGCTCTTATAGCCATGCTGCATGACTGTGGTTTTTTTGTCTTTTTGATCAGCTGATGGTGTTACACTACCTGAGCTCACTAGCTGAACTATATGAGCTCAGGGAGGACAACACGGGAGATTCTTGTGATGACGTATGAATTACACTTCCAAGCCCCAGCCAAACACGCGCCAGGCTTGAAACCAAACCGTTTTCAAATTGTGATTTCCAACACCGTTAGTGGTTTTTGGCGGGTTACCAGGTGATTATGTCCTACTGCAGCTACTACAAAACCTATGATTCATAGGTTTTTTTCCCGTTTTTTCATTTTCCACACGCATACCCCGTTGTTAGACCCACTGCAACAGCACAGATCCAAGCAGCACCTACCCACCAAGCTTCAACTCACAAGGATCATCCTGCACAATACTTAGTTATGCACGTGCAAGGAATTGGACACAACCAAGCTTCACCTCACCAGGATCATCCTGTACAATACTTACTTATGCACGTGCAAGGAATTGGACACAACGATGGACAAGTTGGCAGATCAGAATTAGTTCAGAGGGGTTGGTTTTTGGCGATGCAAAAATAGGATGAAGGAACCACATGAACACGAAGCACCAACAGGAAAAAACTAGTACGTAACGTGTACTCACTTTTTCATTGGTCGACAAAGGGTTGTCTCTTTCTGGTTCAGTAAGCAAACAAGGTTTGATGGCAATGCTCTCCTTGAGCTTATGATAATGCTCGCGGGATACCCTGGTTTCTTCTGGCCAGTGATCAGGGTACCCAGGGGTCAAAGCTCCAAGTAGTAGCCGCCATATGACGCTTCTGAATCTCGAAGCCCGCAGCTCTCCTTCCATGATCTTCTCTTTGAGGCCAGTCATTTCGATGTCGACTCTGCTCAAAGCCAGCCACTCTTCCCTACGGCACCAAAAATATTTCAAGCCTTTTCCTAAAAATATGGTGAAAGCGAAAGGTGTAGGATGCAAGGTGCCATCAGTTTTAAGATATTATAGTCCAAAATACAATGCAGCTCAATGATAACGGTGATTTTAGCAATTTTTACAGATTTTTGACCCTTATACATTCAAATTTTACCCGTATTTTCTTGATAGAAATATTATGATTACCTAAATAGTCCCTGTTTCTGTCGTGAATCACCATCCCGCACAACGTCAGGTGAATTAATATTGATTTGAGCCCCTAACGCCATTTTTAACCCCCTCCCAATCCAAATTTGACCCCTATTTTGTATGCTCAATGATAATAATATGACCACTATTCTGTATGCTTTATGATAATCTGACCCCTCAATGATAATGTGACTTCGATAAATGATGATTTGACCCCCTCAATGATAATTTGACCTCTCTTCTGTATGCTCAGTCATAGCTCAATGATAACGGTGATTTTAGCAATGAATTAGATTTTAGCAATTTTTACCAATTTTTGACCCTTATAAAGTCAAATTTGGCCCAGCCCTTTTTTGAGAAAAATATTTTATCATCGAAACAGTCCCTATTTCTGTCGTGAATCACCATCACACACAACCTCATGTAAATTAATAGACATGAGCCCGTAACACCAATTGTTTACGCCCAAAAACCAAAATCTGATCCCTATTCTTCATGAAAAACTGAAATAGGCATTTTCTGTCTTTACTCACCCTTCCATACCACTTTCAGTGGTTTTATATCAATTATTCGCGATTTTAGCAGTTTTTACCCATTTTTAACTTCTGAAAACTCAAATTTGGTCCCCTTAAAATTTCTGCAGATTGCTCATCTTCGAACTTTTCTTTTGTTTGGTAATCCGAACATCTAGGATTTTTATCATGTACCGGAATATCATATACCGTCTGGAATGTCACACAAATAAATATCTACATATTATAATTATATGTATGTATATATGTATACACATACACATGTTTGTTAAAACCTAGGGATGACTTCAGGACGCTCTGAAATGGATTTGCCTATACAATTATTCACAAATGCATATTCTGAAAATGTTGGACCCACTGCGATAGCTTAAAATTCGCTAGAAGACGCTAGAAAATTAATGTTTATATGAAGTTTTTATTACTTACAAGAAACAGACTTCAAAATGGACGAATAATTTTCTTTATTAAAATGGCCAATACCTTTCAATGTCCTCCAGAATAGATTTGAATGGATACGGTCCTTGAAAGTCTTTTCCTCCACATTACATTCAAATAGATAACTCATTCCTAGTAGCTGACAACAATGTCTAATACTATAATAAACTATATCAAGGGTGATAACCTTACGGAAAATAATAAGCTTTGCGAGCATAAAACAGTCTCTGACCGAGACATTTACTACCAAAACGAACTAAGCTTCCCCTAAGTTGTGGAGATATTCCCAAAACATCTCTTGTAAATTTAACGAAAAGGAATATAACGAAAACATAAAGGAATGTAAAAAAAAGGAAAACACTTACTCGTACTTGAGGCATGGAGAAGATTTAACGTCCTCCATCGTGTAGTTCAATGATAACGCTTCCTCTGCTACGTCTGGGTGCATTTAGCTCTCCCTAACGTGGAAGAACAAAACGAATAATTTTGACGAATTTCCAAGGATAAAATAAATGGATAAAACCCAGATAACGTAAAACATTACTGAGTCAACTTGACTGACATCAACAAACAGCCTAAATCGCTGGATCTGGAAACTTGAAATTTCGCATGAGGTAAGCACAATTAATCTTAATGAGGCACTGCCACTTCACCACTCGTACGGGGATTTTCAAAAAACCTACGGGAAAAAGGAAAAACTGTTTTTTTTTTTAACTGGTAATTCAACACCGTGAAACAATCATTATTATCCGGAAATTATCAAACAACCGTGTGACACCCCCGAAGAATGAGGATGACCACTGAACTGAATATATATTATAGCTAAGGGGAGAGTGGATACGTCATAGAATGAACGACAGTACAGAGATACAGGCGAGATAACTAAAACAAACAGAAAATAATCCATTTTCTAACGGTACAAAGAGGACATCAACATGTTGTTGCTCGCATTTTCCGGAAGTGCTAACGCCATCCTTTAGTTCAAAGCTTGTACAACTACCACCTCCTTGGACAGCCTCAAATGAATGATTTTTCCTCAAAAAACTGAGGATTTATTTTTTATGGTTTCCACCAGCTGTTTGTGAGGAGAAATAAGAAAAAGTTAGCTGTTAGCTGACAGCTACAGCTATAGCTACTAGCTGCTACCAAAAGCTAATTTTTTTATAGCTGTAGTTATTAGCTGCACATTTCACTAATTTAGCTGTCAACAGCTAATTTAGTTGCACCTAAAAAAAACAGCTACAAGCTAATTTAGCTATTAGTTAAAATTTTAGCTAGCTAATAACTTAGTTAGCTGATGCCGATATGAGCTTATGCCTGCCATTAGGTGCAATCAGCCATATTTTCACAGATACTCGTCGAAATACGTAAACTTCCGCCACAATTTTTTAAGATCGGAGTACCTGAGACTAATTCGTTAGGCAGCTTTTCGTACTGAGCACATCGTGGTTATTAACGAACGGACTGTATAGCCAATTTTTTCTTCTTCTGAGGCCTCGAGTAAATTTAAAGTGAATTGGGGCTTTACAGCAGGTCGCCTACCGACATCCTCTGTATGACTGCCCCGCCATCAAGGGCTGGGAGGGGGGATCACCGGGATTCGAACAAATGACCTCGGCCACTATTACAACCACAGCGTCCTGGTGATGAAACAACAAATTTCGGAATCGGAGGATAGGCAGATACCTACACATTATGCACTAGCTGAACCGTTTGGAGCCTCTATCAATCTTCTACGTCCACAATAAATTAGGTATACCTACCAGTAGATATTTTAAAGTAAAATGAACAGCAAGTGCAGTTAGGTACTTCTATCTTGTGCTGCACCAGCTAATCTATGCATCAATGCTCGTGTTCACAAACGTGAGAGGTTCCGTACACATTTGTTATCAGACGATAAGTAAACATGCGTCACATGTCACATCAGAGATGAAACCCAGCGATTAGACGCGCACTCATCGAATGGATACAACATTTAAAAATTTGCTTTTGCAAGCTCTATTATAGAAACATAATCAGAATTACAAACCTCATCTAAACGTTACGAAGAAATGAAGTGGATTCAGAGGTAAGGCAGAACGACATCGTTGCCAACGTAGGTCATGAAGATGCACACAAAGTGCACTGGGGATGTAGCTCAGGTCCGAAATGCCGTTGATTACCGTGTACCATCTACTCGTTTGTCCACAACAAGAATAATCAAAGGAAACGTGCAAAGAACAAAATACTGAAATAAAAGGTGCAAGTGAACAATCTGGAGCATGGAAAGTTTTTGCCACAAGACTAAAACAACACAAGCTACAACGAAGGACAGACGACAAACGACAAAGGACAGACCCTGAAAGTTGGAGAAACGTCAAATTGACGTCTTCTTTTTCTTTATAATTTTTGTTGTCCTTACAAAGGCGGGCACTTCAGGTCTTTTCAAATAATGCGGTCCATTGTTTGAATTTTAGTTTCAAAATATATAATATTTGTAGGTGCAGGCTGATGGAGAATATAATATATTCAGATTATTCAGATTCATATTATGAAGTTTTCTGAATGGCTTAAAACTTTTTTTGTTGACTGCCTACGTAAGGGCAGATCACAAATCGGTGTTCTTTCAGGAAGAAGGAACTTGTAGTTGACTCGTTTCCATGCCCTGCTCTTTCTGAGAGGTACTTTAAAATTCGCCATGGGAACTCGAAAAATACTCGGTAATAAAATAATATTTTCAATAATACTATCCCAATTACCAATTCGTAATAGAGCATGATGATGATGGACTTCTTCCTCCATGAACTACCTACAAGCTTTGTCTCGACAAACGGCAACTATAGGTACGTGAAACGAAGAGCAACCAACAAAGAAGAAGAAGAATTATCGCGGAAGCGGGAATAGGGATGGCAAAATTTTTAAGTAAATCGATATATTGGTTTTCCGATATATCGCAAGCAACATATCGATGGTACAAAAATTTCGGGTGAAAAATATCGATATATACGATATATCGGAATTTCGATACATCGCTAAATATAAGTCAAAACTGAGGGTTAAATTGAGTGATAGAAATATCGTACTATAAACATAATACATTCAATAACACATAAGTATTTAGTAAAAGTATCAAAATAAGCCTATTACATTTTTCACTTTCTTATTTACGTCACTTCAGTGCAACATGATAGTACAAACTTACTACAGGCCTACACACTCTACAATAACTGTAAAATAAAATATAATGAATGAAAGTTAGTCATAATAAAGTTAGTAAAATATCGGTATCTATAGGCCAATCAAATCATAAGTCAAAACACAGTGTTGAATCTGATCAGAACCACAAAACCCCACTTTTTACAGTCGAGTGGTTGTAGAATGTGCGAGTTTTTGTACATCACTGACGACATCTACTAGGCTGATATCTCGTTCAAAAATATCGATAATCCCCATACTATCGAAGGTCAAAAACCGATACCAATATATCGATATATCGGAACCTAAATATCGATATTCCCGATATATCGATATTTTGTTGCCATCCTTAAGCGGGAATTTTATCAGTTGAGATGATAAGACTGTGTGTGTTTCCGGCAGGCAGTGTTTATGCTTAATGTTAAGTCTTCCCAGTTCGCAGCATATTTTTTCAGTTTTTGTGTTTGTTATTTTAAATCTGTTACATTATTTGTATCCAATTAAAAAATGGATGACTTGGAGTTGGAAGCAGTTTTGGACGAGATGATTGACGATCCAACTGAAACCACAGAAACAGAAAAAATCGAGGAAATGCTGACTGAGGAACTCGATCCGGACCATGAAAACGGTGAAAATTCTGAAGACCCAGTGGCCAAAACTAAATCAGTAAAAGCCAAGGTCTGTGAATTACCTTTATCCAAAATAAAAGGAATAATGAAAATGGATCCAGAAGTTGTCATGGTTGGATCGGAAGCTGTGTTTGCTGTTGCTAAAGCTGCGGTAAGCATTCAGTAGTTGAGCTGTTTCGTTTCTAATCAAAGTACAGGCGTGAATAGTTAGCCGTCGAACTACCTACCTAAAGATTGAAAGGCTTGTCATCTTTCTGCTGATTGGGTCTAGTTGCACACTATTGAAAAAAACTGAAAGGTATCTTTCTAATATAAATAAATTTGTCGGGTCTTGCTGCACAAATGAATGGTTTATTCTTAGTCAAGGAGTAAATTACATTGTTCAAAACATGTTCATAGTACAAAAATAATACATAGGTTACATAGCACAAAAACATGCCCATAGTATCCGGTAAAGGAGAATCCTGCAATGGCTAGGCCAGACGGCGGTCAAAACTATTTTGATATTGTTGGCGTACGTTGATGTTAATTTATTACAAAATCAAATATAACAAATGGTACTTGGAATGGTGGTTGACGGTAGGTAACAGAAATTACAGGTTATCATTTACCTAATTGTTAAGTTGAAAGCAATGAAGTTATTACCTTGGATCCAGGATCTGACAGTGCTAGTAGTGATATTTTTAAATTGATTTGAATGTGAGGGTGAAATTTGGAGAAGTTGTGTAGGTACGTACCTACCTAGTTTTTAGCGATATAAGCCAAAATGTTCGTATTGCAAAACAGAAGGATGAGTTCAAGGTGAGCAATTTTCAAAAATTCTAAGGGGTCAAACAGATAAAAACTGCTAAAATCACGAATAATTGACATAAAATCGCAGAAATTGGTATGGAAGGGTGAGTAAAGACAGTCAGTGACCGTTTCAATTGTTTTTCTTACAGAATAGGAGTCAAATTTGGATTTTTGGGGATAAAAAATTTGTTAATAAGGGCTAAAATCAATTGTAATTCATCTGACGTTGTGTGGGATAGTGACTCACGACAGAAAGAGGGACTGTTTCGGTGATACAAATATTTTTCTCAAAAAAGAATGGGTCAAGTTTGACTTTATAAGGGTCGAAAAGCCGTAAAAGTGACTAATATCACGAAAAAATGATATGTTTTTACTTAAAGTGGTATGGTTTCTCGCTATATCATCTTTTTACACAATAGCACGAATATTTCTTTGAAACTTCGCTCTTATAGCCATGCTGCATGACAGGAACTTTTTGTTGGTGGTTTCTATCTTGGTTAGCCAGTGACCAAAAGCACTAGAGGCAAAAGTATTAACTATTCCGTCTATACCTACTTAAAAATCTGCCGCGGAATTGAAACTCCTTAAGATACAGTCAATCGATGGTTGAATGTTGCTCTCATTATAAAAAAAGCTGCAAAGTATTACACACAGCGGTATATAGATGCCCCTTCTGCGTATATTACTGTTTTCTGTGGTCAAAACCTACCCCCGTGCTCCCCCCAAATAAGCACTAAATCGAGTACTGGAACCCGCCCGGGAATTACAGATTTATAAAAATGGGAGGAATTCAATAATTAATTATTTGTTGCTATTCATGAAGCATTTTAAGGTAAAATAATAAATCGTTGTGTGATAAACCGTTGTGTAATAATTGACATATCCTTCTGTGTGTTTTCTGTGGTCAGTACCATCGGCTCCCCCCAGGAAAGCCCTAAATCGAGTATTGGAGCCCTGGAGTAGATGCCATGGGCACATGTACATGGAGTACATGCCCTGGGCACGTACATGGACTACATGCCCTGGGCACATGTACATGGAGTGCACGCCCTGGGCACATGGAGTACCTACTAGAATTGAAGTTTCACATAAATGCGCGGGATTCAATAATTCAATCATTAATATTATTCGTAGTTATTCATGAAGCATACCTAAGGTAAATAATAAATCGTTGTGTAATAAATTACCACTGTGTAATAATTTACCGTTGTTTAATAATTTACGGAATAATACTTCAACGTTGGTTTGTTTAAGTTGCGATAGTCCCAACCAACGAAATTCAAGAGCCATCACTTTTCAAATGAAATAATATCACAGAATAACCAACTCGACTTCATACTCCGTGAATATAATCAGGTACTGCGTCTTGGAGATTTCACCCCTATTTTTCACCCCCTAGGCCCCTGACATCAACGCCGAGCTTCGAGGACCAACTAGACCCCAAATGGTACCTGTAAACCGAATTTCGTCAATTTTGGTTCGTGGTAACTAAGAAAAGTGCGATGTACGGCGGACGGGCAGAAATTTGTTGATTGCATTTTTGGATTCTACTACATACCTTGAAACGGAAACCAAATTTTGAAGGAGGGTGTTAAAATTTTTTTCATGCTCGATTCCAAAGGTTTATTATTGGAAATAATAAACCAAAACGATAAGTAGGTACTTGTAATTTCAGTTAGTGAATGAGCCCCTATCCTATAACAAGTTATCACCTTGCACACTAACCGTTACATTTAAGCGCCTTATTATTATTATTTTTTTAATATTTTCAGGAATTATTCCTTCAGACGTTGGCCAAACAATCATACAAGCACACCGCTGCTCAGAAAAAGAAGACAGTTCAACGATCGCACGTTGATTCGGCTGTAACGGGATCTGATGTCCTATTTTTCCTTGAGGACGCTCTAGAATGATATAAATGCCTTCCGTCCTAAGTTGTGTCAACTTGTTCCTCGTTTTTTACGCGTTTATTGTTATTATTAATTTAGTTACCTGAACAGTGGAGATGAATAAATTTATACGTTTTATCAATTCGCATGTCACCATTAAAAATGCTTGAAAATAAAATGTCTGTGACAGCAAGAATAGCTTTGTTCCAACCGACGTGAGTATTGTAATGAGTTCCGCATACAAAATGTTTTCTCTATAAAATGTTCCCACTGCGTCACTTTCGGCAACTGAAGGTTTGTTCGGGCAGAAAGTCCTGGACCAGTTCAGGATGGAACTGCATTCTGAAAAAAGAAGGGGATAGAACTGTTTAGGATTGTGTGAGAACGCGCATTGATGATTCTGAATGGATAACCTGAAGCACTGTAACCTTCCACATAAGCTGAAGGTAGAAGCATCCAGTGTGCACGTGCAGGATCAACAGTCCTCGACAAAAATCCAGGAGTGGTAGAACTAGTCACGAACGGTCCTGGACTGTGTGTCCTAACAGCCAACTCTCGATCCAGGACCAGTTCTGGTGCTGTCCAAACACTCAAAAAGAGGTGCGGCTTGGATAGAACAGTCCGGAACGGTTCAGGACTCTCTGTCCGAACGAACCTTGATTTCTCTGAGTTTCGTAACTTCCGCACCCGATCGGGGATGGGTTTTCTTTTTCCCAACAGAACTGAAGATAACCCCACTGGAACTGTCCCAAAATCTCATTTCCCTCCAACCTTCACATTAAACAGATCGCTTGTCTCTGTGGTACGCGCTCAGCTAGTTTTCGGCCCTAAAGGCATCACAGTTGTTTGGCGTGTTTCCGAGTTCCAGCCTATGAGTTCTCGAATTGAAAAATCACTAAAACTCATCCCCACCCTTCAGAAAAATTGGGTTCTAGTTTTAAAACTTTTTAATACCAGTTCTGGTGGCTGGAACATACCTAATGACTCGGAACACCATTCAAGAAACCACGGAGACGTTTGTAAGATTCAAGAAACCACGAATACCTGAAGCAGTTAGCAAGATTCAAGTGTTGACTAATATGATTGCCACATCATGTACACCTAGATTATCATCATCCTCTCTAAAACATGAGGTTTCATTCACTTATTCACTGGGTGTTTTCACTACTTAACGTTCTTGATATCATCATTGAATTTCTATGCATCCAGGATGCAAGTAGTGTACATACCCCAGTTAACGCGCGAATGAAGCACTATGTTCAAGAATCGGTAAAAACACTGAATGAAGTGTAGACACCTAACGGTTAAATCTTTATAGATACCGAAAAATAACAGAAAGCATCCATAATAATATTATAATCACATGACGATGATAAATGCCATCATGTAATCAAACTGATTTGTGATCATCACGTCATCACATGTCGTGCAATAGGGATGGGAAAAAACTGTTCGAAGAAACAGTTTCTTGAATAGAAATGATGAAACAGTTTCTCTAAACCTGAAACAACTATTTCAAAAGAACGGCTACAAATGAAACGAAGTGTTGAGGTCTTGATTAGATTTCATGCCCCAAGGATTCTGTTGTGGTTTGAGAGATGATGAGACGGGATGGTAAGGCTTGGGTAGTGCCCAGTGGGTAGAACAGTCTGGGTTCTTTTCAGGACATGCCCAGTGGATAGACCAGTCTGGGATCTTTTAGGAGGTGCCCAGAGGATATATCAGTCTGGGATCTTTTAGGAGGTGCCCAGTGGATATACCAGTCAGGGAGCTTTTGATGGTGCCCAGTGGATATACCAGTCGGGATCTTTTAGGAGGTGCCCAGTGGATATACCAGTCTGGGATCTTTTATGAGAGGAGGAGTTAGGCAAGGAGAAAGATAAGTCGGCGACTTAAGGAGAGCGTAGAATGACTTGGAAGGCGAAGGAGGCGAGTTTTTATAGTCTGGGGACTATGCTTCCTCCATCCTCCACTCTCGTGGAGGATGGTGGGGATCCCTTCCCACTCGACCCTCCCAGCTCTCTCTGCCCACGTCTACCAATTCAGTCATGAGTTTATTTGCGAAATCTTTACAATACAATGAGTGATATCACGGCAGTTTCTAATAGGCCAATTGTCATGGTCTACTCCGACGGTTCTGTTGAAAATAGTAAACCAAAAAACAAAAATTCTGTTGTAGGAAAAAAACGGGTGTTTCGAAACCATTTCCATTGGTGTCAGCTTTGCAGCAGGAAAAGCGAAGAAACAGTTTCACGTTTCTGTTGCTTTGGCTGAGATCCAAAATTTCTTGGGTGTTATGAAACAGCTTTCTCAAAACTGTTTCATACAATAAACGAACTGTTTTGTTTCGTTTCTCAAAAAGAACAGAAACGCCCATCCCTATCGTGTAATCATGGTGTAGCACTATATGTTCAAGGATCGGTAAAAACACTGAATGAATTGCGGCTAAATCTTTATACAGACCGAGAAATAACGGAAAGCATCCATAATAATAATATAATCATGTGATCACGTGATCGTGTAATCAAGGCGATGATAACAACTATGCCCCATTCAGGCTACGGGCTACTTACAGGAAGCAGCTGCTCGAGCCAGCTGTCTGCATGGGAATTAACAAGGTGTCACTGGATTCATTGTAATAGATTCTGAGTAGAGGCTTGATGTCCGACTGCCTAGCTTGACGTCTGATGTTCAGAGAGCCTCAGGATTGGAATTGGTTACTCATCATGTCATCGTTCCCGTCTACTCGAAATAAACGGATTCCGTCTTACATCTCAACGTAGTTTCGAATCATCTCATGTTTCAAGATGGTCGACAGATGCCTTAGTTTTCTTGCGGTTGTTGGACAATCGAGGGGATTTCTGTTTGGCATGATCTTCACGTTTCTTGACTAATTTACGTCTGTATTTAGCTTCTTGGACCTGGTATAGCAAAAATTGGTAGGTATGACTGAAGATGCTATGCCTAAGATGCATCAAGTGACAATTATTGTAAAGATGTAGAACTTTCTATTCATATTTAACTTAGGACAAGCATTCTTGATCGTACTTGCTGAACACCCTACTGCAAAAGCAGTAATGAGAATGAGGTTGGACATAGGGCGGTTTTTGCAGACCACCTAATATAATTATAGTCTACCCAGTAGGTTTTGAAAAGCGACACAACTTTAAACACAATTCGGTGAGGGCATCTTGGGTCTGAGAGAATTATAACTCACCATCCGATCCCTCATCCTAGATTTAGTTGAAATCGCTAAAGTGATTGTAGGAAGGTAGAGGGGAGCACTACGGGAGGAGCGGTGCGAAGAAGGATAGGAGCAGACGTCACGATGCTTGCCGAAGGAAATGGAGTTGGTGAGAAGGGCCTCCCATGGAGAGCAGGTGAGTCTAGCAACTAAAAGTATACTGGTCATACATGGTTGATACTTCATACATCCCAGTCTCTCTCCCTGCTAGATTAAACCTTAAATTTATACATTTGGCATACTGATTGTGTGGCACATATGCATACACGTACATTAACACTGTGGCATACTGATACACTTCTTTATACTCACCACATATTATACACTACACTTCACTATGTATACAGTGGAGACTACTGTGGGGAGGATACCCATAGTGCCACGTAAGATGGCTTAAGCACACTCATACCACACCGCACGAGATGGCATATACCTACAGTGCCCTGGTGGGCATTATATTTATACGACCATGATGGATGGTTATTATACTACCCATGCGGCCATGGTGGATGGTCACTATACTAGACAGCCGAAATGGACAGCAACAGCTGCAGTACAAATAATGCGCTATACCAACTCGGATGAGAGGTCAACGTAGTGGGTGTAGGAGCCTGTGGGGTATACAACAAACCCCATGGGGAGAGACTGGGACAAATCAGAGCCCGGGGGGGGGGGGGGGGGGGGAGCTGGGAATCTGGGGCTATACAGTGATACCAAAATGCTTATACCTTGTATACCCATGATACCTATAGCTGTTTGTATGACCAAAGTAGAATGATATATATAATAATCATCATTCGTGTTATACAACATTCATATTTATCTTGTGGCAATATTGTAGACGATAAGGAGTATTTATATATAACTAGAACAAGCTTGGTGATTTAAACGAAATTCGCATTGCCAGCAATGACAACAGTAGGTACCTACTACCAACCTACCAGAGTATCTCGATTTTTGGTTTATTTTTTTTTGTCAAAAACTCGACTGAGTGGCTTCTGTAACGGGACAACTCGCTTAATAATATTGGCAAACCTGCGATCCTATATGGAGCGGCTAGCTAGCAAATCACAAATGTCGTGAGCTGTCTTGTTGACTGCATTCAAAAGAGTTGTGTATTGAGTTTATGTTTGTTTCCAGTGTTTTCCTGACTATCCAACGCCAGTTTTCTGATCGCCATTCCAGTACAGAGAAGATAGTGTGGATGAGAAACTGACCACGCACCGCCTTCTTGATTCCCAGCCATTATCAAACTCACACTATCAAGACGGTATTGGATCATGGTTGGTTTCTTACGGTTTTCTAGGAGTAAGCTTTCAGCTAACCATCAGTAAAAACCAGTACAAACAAATCTAATATATGAATTATACAGCGATTGCAGCATTGGTATCGGATGCACAAACACGAAATACCTAAGTAAGATATTTCAAGTTCAGTTCAACCAGCTTTGCAAGTAATTTCCAAGTCATACGGAGTCAAGTAGTAATATGTACAACTTCATTGTCTTCGCTATTTGAACGATGCAAGTAGATTCATACATGGGACAAACTTGGGATCCATCACTTGAACAGGTAACTACTCAAACTTTCATGGACTTGATGTGATTTCACCTCTCAGATATTTTAAAGTCGTTTATCAGTGGTCTTTGTAGGAATACAGGGAAGATTGAAAAAGTATGTAGGTATGTGTTGGACATCATCCAATTACTTAATACCCACTGGGTGCTTGCTAATGCTCAACATTCCCCATCAGTCGTTTTAGAAAATATAGGTTAATGGGGAATACAACCAAACCACTAAGAAAATCGAAAGAGTTGCTCAGATGAAGCGAAAATTACCTAGTACCGAACAAGAACTGAGAGAACTCATTTCATGACAATAAGGTAAGCGATGAGGTAAGAATGATTTAGAAACACGTGCAAAATGTATTCTGATTCAACAAACAAAAAAAGGAAGTAATTATTAGGGTCAATAACATTACAAATCATCCTTCGAAAACAAAAGGAAATTGCCCAATGGCAGCAAATTCATGGTATTTTTGAAAAAGCCATACAAATAAGTTGACAGCACATACTATGGAGAACAATAAAGATATGACAGCAGTTATAATAATTACGGTTATAAACAGCCAAGCTACAATTTAACATCATGTGATTTGTCAAGGCATTTCGAAGGAAAACTGATGAGGTATTTTTAGTTATCTAATAAATTTAATAAACCATTTAGAATCCTGAATAAGTAGGTATGTACTTTATGAGTGGGACAAATTTTGTGTAGAGAATGGTAATATGGTAACTCGTTAATTCATTCAGCTGCGTAACTTTCTTAGACTCAGCGGACAAGACAGATTTTGCGTAACATAAAATGAAACATCACAACGAACGGTGGACACTGTTTACATTACGAAATAAATTATTACCTACACACCGAAGAAAATAAGTTAGATGATAGTTATTCAATCCAAGCATCTGAGTATGAATACATGGAAGTATTGACACTCCATCATATCAAACGATACAGAAATGGATGATGAATCCAGAAGGAGGGCCACAAAGTGAGGATGTTATTCACACAAACATTAACATGTCATTAATGCATCAACAGAATGATAGTTCTTACTTTCACCAACGGCTACACAACATGAACCTCCGACACTTCATTATATTCACACTAGACTACAAATGATTTCACAATATCAAAATGCAATAAACAATATTAGCACTTAATATTGGCCACAAATGGTTTTCTTCTTAATATTTTTAATTAAAAATAAAATAAATCATCATAGACTACATAAATTAATAAGTAACTGAACGCTGTTCTTCATACAATTATAGGAGAAAATCCACAGGTACATTCCAATTATAACTACCAACTAACATTCAGTAAATATGTAGGTACATATTGCACCCACTGTCAAATCTCAAAAGCATCTTCCAATTGAACTTAGTTTCTTGCGTCCATAAAAAGGGCAGACACAAGAAACGATCACTCTGACCTTATATGGTACGGTCAGGTACGTAGGTACTTGCAGGCCTGCCAATAATCCAGTGTTCAAGGTTAAAAATTAATAAGACTGTTTTGGAGATCGCACAATGTCACAATAGGTGCAATATAAACATGCATATATTTTGGGTCCCAGTATTTTGATCGATATTAACAAAAAATGAATCCATAGTTCTCCATAATGCTCGATTAATTCAGAAGTTTGGACATCAGATCATTACTTCATTTGACAACAATTATCGAAAACAAAACAGGCACTAACTTAAAATAAATTTATTTTGATTGAAAGAATGAATAATATTCCAACCCAGATCCAGAGCCCCCTTAGCCTGTTCCTTTTGAACACCTGTACTTTTTGATTTTCCTCCACATCACACTGTCAGAGAGAACGTCAACGTGGACAGTATTAGAGATCGCAACCACAAATAACCATCAACACGAATTTATCTTTTACAGGGGGAAATGTAAGTTCTGGGGATGTGGCGTTCTGCACTGAACGGTTCCGAACTGAACGGCTCTTTCCACTGAACGTATCTCAAATGAACGGATGACCAAACACTTGATGTTTTCACTGAACGTGCTCCTAACCTCACTCCATTATTACAACTCGTATCAGTCCCACCAGTTCATCCGTTCATCAACCCCTCTCTTTTCCCCTCTACATTCATACCGTTCTTCCCTTCCTCGCTCGCCATTCCTCCATTTTCACAACTCCTCAGTTCACGAGTTCAGCCGTTCATCCACCTCACCCGCGTTCCTCTCCACGTGTTCCCCACCCTGCTCCCACCAATTCATCTGTTCATCGACCCCTCCCTTCAACACTTGTTGCTGATCTTCAGTAAGGCTTCTTACTTATTAGATTCCAGTGACATTTGCGACATTTTTTATTGTGATGGATTTTCCAAACCATAGTGATTTTGTATGAAACTTTGTATTAAACTATTAAATTTGTATAAATTTGTATTGGCTCAAACCTATCAAAACCCGTTTTCATGATTTTTAGGTCGGGATAATTAGAATTTGGATTAGGGAATCGGCTGAACTGGTGAACGTGTCCCAAAGGACGCATCACAGAACTGAATGAACTGGTGGGAGTTAACTCCTGGAACTGAACGCATCTTACACATCTCTAGTGGACTTGTGTTCCCGTTTCTCCCCGTAAGCTGCTTGGCACTTCAACCACGACTATTGCCATAGCAACCACTTAGGTATCTATAATCTATGTAGGGAGACATCACAAATCCTGCGCTAGTTTAAGCATCCGCATTTGTTCGCTCTAGTGTACAGATAGATTCGGACTTGAGATGTACCAAGAGATGGCTGCGCAAACTGTATTTTTGTCTGACACAAGAGTTTTCCAATGAGGAATGGACGAGCATTTTTTTTAAGCGAATTTTCAAAGGAAGTGAAGCTACTGCAATGGGTTCAAAATTTTCAGAACTTTTGCTCTTTACAATTGTAGAATCTAACAGAGAGCTTTCCAAAAAGGTGCTGTACCACAATCAGAAATGAACAGCGGTGGTTAAAAAGGGCAAGAAGAAAGCGTGTGACGTCATCTGATATGTACTGCCCTCTCGCTACCAGATGACGTCACGCGTTTTGTTTTTAGCGTACACACTTATTTGGAGCTGAAAATTGAAATAGAGGTGTAGCCGAGGGTGCTGAATCCGACTCTGATGTCAAAAGCAGCAAATTCCGACCCACGTCCATTCCTCATTTAATACAAAATCTGATTAAGCTATAGATGGACCAAGTAAAAGATGGCTGCAGATGATGCTACTGCAACCAACTTCAACCCCCCCCCCCCCCCAGTCAATAATATATTTTTGGGCATAGGAAGAGCCAAGAAAGCACCTAAAACCAATCTGCCCACATTCGGAAGGTTCTCCAAGCCCTGCACATTTATACATTTCACAAAGAAAAACATTTGAAATTAAATTTTTCTCAACACATGAAATAACTATTCACCAAAAAGAAGCTTTTAGCTGTAACATTTTGCTTGTGTTACAAAAAAGTAATAGCACACATTAGACCTCAAACAGGACAATTTTTCTATTTAGGCACTTCATTCACTCAACAATTTAAGTTATGTGAGAAACAATGCGTTCGAAGTCCCAAAACCTCGGAATCCTTCCCTCACACTAGTATTAGTAATGCAATAACAAAATAGGGAAGATAATTATTTAACAAAAGTCAGTGTGCTCAGCCTTTTAGTTGATTTGGATCGCGGTCGATCATAAGGTAAGGAAAAACTGAATGAATTTGCGTCGTTTGACGAAACAGAATTCAGTTAAATTTAGAAAATTAAACTTTTGTTACTATGGTGAACTCACTATGAGGTTATCATGTGAAGTGATTGAGGTGCGGCTGCTGGTGGTGCCCAGAGATTCTTCCATTAGTTGGGTAATCAGGTCGACGATTTGCTGAAATCACGCACTTGACTGTTTGAAAAACTCTCGAATTTAATGATTCATACGTCAATATAAATAAATAGGTATTTTACCTTTCTAACTTCATGCGACTCAATCAATAGAATCTTGGCGCGAGGGGAAGACTGGAAAACGGCTCTCATCCCTTTCTTCTTGCCAATTGGGAGTTTAACACCATTCGGCACAACTGAAGGAGGGCCCTCAAGTTCACTCCAAGTGTGTGACCAATCCATCTGCCGTAATCATCAATTAATTAGGATAAGATCCTAACCTAGATCTAGATCAAGATCTATCTTGTAATTTGGATAGCATCGATACTATATACCCATATACACAATAATATACATAGGTATATATTTATTCAGGTTGAATATGTTTGTCTCCAAATGTGTTGTTTCCAGCTAAAAGTACCCACTCAGTCCAAACTAATAAGCTAGTTCAGTGACAACCAGCCCCTGGATGGGTCGTCAAGACCTTAGGGGCCCATTCATGAACTTGGTTTTCACACGTTTCTGTACTTATATTCTATATTGTGTACTAAATATGTTATTGAGTAAAGAATTGAATTGAAGACTATTAATCCAAATTGCAGATAAGACCTAGGCAACATCTTTTATCAAGAGATTGGAGAAGTTTATTTCTCATCTGTGATGACTTGTTACAAGTTTGTAACGACGAGCTCAGCGCCAGGAGGACGAAATCGTCATTTTCACTTAAAAAAAAATACTATTATTACTATTATTTATTTTATTTTTTATTCAGGTTTGTTATGACTTTCACAGTCTACTGGAAAAAGGACAAATGATCCACTGGGACTGGGAAGGGCGACTCAAAACAAATTTAATTCAAGAACACTCGAAAAGAAAGGATCTGAATGAAAATATCAATATTTTGAAAATTCTGGTGGCTCAGCTGAGAAACAAAGATGACGTCCTGCGCAATTTCTTCAAGGATTTCGTTTCAGAAAATTTCTCAAAAAGGAACATCAAACTTACTGCCAACACCAGATCAGGAAACAGGCCCAGGTGCCCTCTCCTCTCTAAAGCCAAGTCGAAGGATTTGATTGGTTTATGCGACGCCCCGCGCCCTTGCCATTCCAGAACGATTCCTGTACACGACGAACTACCACAAACCGATGAGGAAGAGGATGAAGTTTTTAATTATCATTCGTCGGTCGCTAGCATAATGTTCGATAGCAGCAGGTTTTAATTCTTTAAATCAAATTTTCAGCGGTTTTAATGCTTTATAACTAAATGGCAGATTTTAGTAAATAATTTTTGTATCTAACTGACGAGTCTTCTTGAATTATCAATTGTCAATAAAAAATGTAGAAAACAATATTATTATTCAAATAAATCTAAAAATAAAAATAAAACCGAAAAACCGCGAAAAAGCAAGCAAATTTGTAATCAAGACCGATTATTATGCATATCTACGAGTAGAAAGGTGTCGAGAATTCAAAGAAACTGCAATGTAATTCAGCGGTCGAACGGAACCGCCTGAGGCAAAAGGATGAAAATGACTTTACTGCCACAGTTTTATTTTTCATTTAAATTCAGGAGGCGGCAAGGAAAAAGTCACATCACTATCAACTGGGTTGGAAAATATTGCAGCCACCGAAAAAACTGATTTCTAGACGCTAAATAAATAAGGCACATAAACTTTTTTTCTTCCCTGTAAAAATTGAAAAATGTTGTTTCCTCCTTCTGGCGCTGAGGGGGTGTTTCAGATTCTTCCTTCTGGCGCTGAAGGGGTGTACCAGATTCGTCCTTCTGCCACTGAGCTATCAATATGTTTACACCGAGATGGCATATAATACTGTAAAAGGAGATATAACACCAACCTGGTATCCTCCGAATATTTCATTCACGCATACGTATCCAATTCTTTTGTCGGTAATGAGAAGGAAATCTTGATTCTGCATCCCTATCCTTGTGTGGAACACATAGACATCGGTAGTGGCGTATTTCCCCTTATCAACATCCTAGAAAGAGAAAAATGCATGTATTGATAAAAGTATTGTTGAAACTCCTAATCAGGGGCGCTGCCTCCATAAGGCTACTTGGGCCACTGCCCAGGCACCCAAAAACATTAGGAGTAAAAAAAACTCGGCGCTCCGCGCTCGACAAGCGTCATTGTTTACTATCCATTTACAACATTCATTTATATAGTTATACTATGAAACTAGGATATAAATACCAAGAACAAATACGAAATACATTCGTGATACATCAAGAGCTTTCCAACGAATGGAAAACGATTTTTGTCCGATGAAAATGAAAGAAGTTTCATTTCCCTAGCAACTACTCGGTTGTAAGTGAAAATCATTGTTAAAATTTCGTTCCACTTCCGCGTCACCCATCCCGTGTAACGTTTTTCGGCTAGTTAGTCCAAGGCTAAAGCATGTTCCATGCTAAAACCTCCAACCATTGTTCAGTTGTCATTTGAATTTCCCTCCGTACACTGTACCCAGAATTTTTCACAAAGTTCAATAGGGACTCGCTAGATTTCTCTGGCTATGGATATTCAACATTCTAGTAGAGCATCCATGCTGGTTCCTTCATATTAGCTCCATAGAGCAAGCATGTTATCGGAATAAAGCGACAGTAATCGATGTCCTGCAATCGAAATCGAAACCTAGGCTCCTGAAACTGGCAGGTAGGTCCTGGGACCAAGTGTTCCCATGGCAACTGAGAAAAGTGGTCTGTCCGCGCATGCTCAGCTGAGTAAAAATGTTGTTCGCCATGCCCACTTTGGGCCCTGTCCCCACAATCCGATTTCTACCTCAAAATCGTTCCTTTTCACAATCGATTCGATCCCTTCTATTCAATTTGTCATCTCGCTACGAGGTGCTTCTTCGTCTTCGATTTGTTGTTGCTGTCTCATGAATCACGTTCCTTTTCAATGTTAAGTCTGTTCAGTTTTCAATTTTTTGCGTCAAGTTTTGTGTGTTTTGCGTACGGTCCGGTTCCTATGACAGATTTGTATTTTTGGTACCTATGTGCGTTTTGCCCCTGTTTGCTGTTTGTGGACTGATCGAAGTCGTAGCACACAGATAACTACCTACCTTCTAGTCAATAGCTTCTCCATTCAAGTAGGTACCGGCCCAGCGGTCATTGTTTTGTTGTATTTTAGTTTACTATATTTTTGTAACACAATCATGAATTCGGTGGCTAATTTGCAGCAAAAATTGTCGACGTTTTCGTACGGCGATAGAATGTTGATTAAAGACATAAGCCTTTCCTGAATATCACTCAATCAGTAAATAAGGGAAGGGTGTTGTTGCCTTGGGGTATTTTGTAGACAAATCTGTTGGTTTTGTGTTCTGGTTTGGTGCCTCCCCGTTTTCAGAGCCCACTCACCGCTACTGATCCTCACGGAACCTAGAAATGAGTACCTACTAAAAGTATAATTACCTTCAACAGTTTATGGCCGTCTGCTACGCGTTTGGAGAAAGGTAGGACATGCCCATCGTTTTGAATGAATCGCGGTGGGCGCATTCGGGTGGTGTCATCCAAAATATCTGTTGCTCTGCAGAATCAGTAATAATACAGGGATATTAATGTGTATATGAATGAGCATCGCTATAAGTACATACACTTTGATGCTGTCGTACATCAAAAACTATTTCACCAGAGATATGCCAACGGATGTGGCACGTGATATTATAATAAATACCTCTAATAAACTCATTAAGATGGGACATTACCTCTTGACTGCATTGAAGGAGCCGCTAGCAAAATCGACGAATCCAGCAGTAGGCCTAGTTACAAGTCCTACAAGCCCCTTTCCAGCTCCTTTGAAAAATCCTTGTACACCTTCTGATTTCGCACCAGATATAGGTTGCATGACAACTCCTGTCACACCGTGGTACATGCCCTGTAAGAATATTATGGGGAAAAATGAACTATGAGATGAGCGGAGCATATGAATGACGAGACAAATGTTTTCCAACAACTAATTTCATGTATGTGTTTGTTGTATAAAACTTCAAACGAACATTGGTGGTTGATTTAATAATTAATTGTTTGTTTGAGGAAGATTACTACAGGCCACAGAAAAAATGTAACTCTTATCAAGAGAAAAAAATACCTATAAAACGCTGATTGGGCCAATTTCTGTTGTTCTCCCTCACGCAGTTGACAACCCTCTATTCATATTTGAGTGGAAACTATTCGCGAAATCCAAGGATCGGTATATGAAAACAGAATCTGGCAAGGATGATCAACTGGGAATAGTACAAATGGGGTATACGCATCAGTTTTTTTTTTTTTTAAGAAACTAGATTCCATTAGGTATATCTGAGGACCTGGACACCAACCGCACTGTCCTACAATAAGTAGTTCTTTTTCTATGATTTTTCAAAGTTTCCGGTAACTCTGGTGTCACAGAGGGCAGGGGGGTCCCGGCTGAGCAACGCAATGACGTCAGAATTACTGGAATCTTTGAAAAATATAGAATGCAACGACGTCAATGCAATTTGAAAAATTATAGAATGCAATGAAATATTATAGGATGCAATGACGTCAGAATTACTGGAATCTTTGAAAAATTACAGCAAAGGAGCTACTGATTGTAGGGCAGTGCGGTTGCTGTCAAAATTCTCAGAATGAAATCTACTTTCATTGAAAAAAATAAAATTTAATAAATACGGGTGCAAACCCCATTTTACCAAGAGTTTAAACCAGCTGAGTCTACTGGGGACCTTGGCCCGAAGTTTTCCCAAGCAAATAACAGTAAGCCGAGGCTAAGATGGTTGAACAGAACTGGCAGACATGACGCCTGTGGCGGGCGTGAAAATTTCTAACACATTTTTTCGTTAGTGGACCCCCCCCCCCCCCCCCCACCACCCTCGCCAACAGTAGGTCCACGTTGGAAGTTGACCACAACCACGAAGGAGTCCTGGACACCACGTGTTACATCATGGAAACCAGAGCCCTCCAGCTAGTAGTTCTTGGTAAACACTGCTCCGTTCACCGAACTCTTGTCCTCCAATGAGGCAGCTGATCCTGGTAAACGGCCATGGACTCACCAGAGGCTACTTCTCAGTGTGCAGAGAAACCACATGGATGGTCTCATGGGCCTTTTTGTAACAGGCGACATTTCGACGGGAAGACATCCCAACGACAAGCAAAGTGGTCCTGGTGGCAACAGGCATCAGCGACCTGCTCCGTCCGTATCTTGCCCAGCATGGCGTCCTAACCCAGGACGACTCATCCAAGAAGGGCGGTCTGGACAGACAGGTACTGGCTTCTTCTGGCGGGCTGAATGATGTGGTAGGCGCCGTATTTCGTATTTAGCGCCTGCCATATCCAGGGAGCTAATCAGCGCAGGAAAGGGGTCAACGAACTGGACATCCTGAGGTGCCTCGTTGCTTAACAGTCGTCTTCCCCGAGCTCTCCGATAGTTAGGTTATCGTGTGGTTGGTTAATGTAAAGGAGTGAAAATTAAAAGAGTGAACTAAATTCTTATGTATCCTGAGTGCTGATTCACCCTACAAAGGATCCATAACAGGCCGACTTTCCACGGACAGAGGATGGATGAGATGAAGAAAAAAAAGAATAAAAAATTGAAAGGTCGTCTATTTCTACTAATACACGATAAATACACTGTTATACAGGTTTTGGTGATCAAACCACCGTTAGCAACAAGGTAACAAACAATAACTATTATTTTTATTGGTTCATTATTTCAATAATGAACCATTGGAATCGAGCATGAACAAAAAAATTCTTACCCCCCCCCCCCCCCCCCCCTCAAAATTTGATGGTTTACGTTTCAAGGTTATGTAGAATCCGAAAATGCAATACAAAAAATTCTGTCTGTCCGCCATACACCCTACGCCGTGCTGACCACTTTTCTTAGTTACCATGAAAAAAAAAAAAAAAAAAAACTGATGAAATTCGGGTTATAGGTTCCATTCAGGGTCTAGTTGGTCCTCGAAGCTCGGCGTTACTGTCAAGTCATCTCTAAGGGGTTCAAAATAGGGGAACGCCGTAGCTCGAAAACTTTCGATAGAAGGGTATCGTTTTTTTACGATATTAAATTTGTCTTGAGCTTAACAATTTTTTGAGACCACCCGGAGCATTGTACGTCCAGCCGTTCGTGAGCACCAAAAAGCTTCGTCAACACGATCCTGAATCAAACGGTATCAATCCGGCCGGGATATCTCACTAGGGAGCACCTGATTATAATCAAGGATGGCTGTATGAAGTCGAGTTGGTTGTTCTGCGATATTATTTCATTTGATAAGTGATGGACTATTGGATTTTGTTGGTAGGTACTTTTGAAACTTGAACGTTGAAGTATTATTGATGGGTAAATTATTACACAACGGCAAATTATTACACACCGGTAAATTATTACAATACGGTAAATTATTACACAACGGTTCATCTACCAAGAAGGGGCTGGATTTTGTTGATCGGTACTTTTGCAACTTGAACAACCGTTGAAATATTATTGATGGGCAAGTTATTACACAACGGTTCATTATACTTGACCACGAGGGTAGGTACTGACCACAGAAAACAGCGATCTACGCAGGAGGGGCATCTATTTCACTCCACATCAACAACTTTCTTCAGAACTTCATTATTTGCGTTCCTTTTTGCCATTTTAGTTACTGTTTGTCATCGACAGAATTACTTTAGCAACGTTTAACTCGTGAGTTAGGTAGGTACCTAGTAACGAGTACGGGGTTATACAGACGGGTTATCTACAGAGAGCTGTGATCAGTAACAGAAGGGGGGGGTCTGTACAAAATAATAAACCGTTGTGCAGGGATTTGCAGGTTTTTTTGTTGTTGTAATAATAAGACAATCTTATTGTTACAATAATAGTGTTATTTATTTTTTGTTACTGACGATGGTTTTATCACCTAAACGTGAAATAATTTTTTTTTTGTGTATTAGTGGGACAACTTTTCAGTAACTCCGTTTTGGTTTATTATTCTGTGAATAATACACCTATGTAATCGCTCAGCAAAAAATTTTTATAACACCCCCTCAAAATTTTTTCTTTTCCGTTTCAAGGTGCGTAGATTCCAAAAATGCAATGTCCGTCCGCCGTACGCCGTCCGCCGTATCACGTCTACAGGCTTCATTTTCGGTCTAAAAAATTCTTTCTTTCGCACACATGCTCCATTTGGGCCCTAGTTGTGTCCCGAAACTTTTCAGCCCGATCGGAATATACTCAGGGGTGTTATGAGTGAAAATGTGTGTAAAAATAGGTACTTTTTGCGTTTTAGCAACATGTTGGTAACATGAGCTTCTGAGATATCGTTTTCCATGTTTTTGGGGACGAGAAAACCGAATATTAAGTCGATTTTGGCCAAAGAGTGGAAAATTGAGTTCTACCAAATGTTCAGCTCCCAAAATTGATTTTTTATTAGTGAAAAACCAGTGAAATCGTCTGAAATCACCATCAGTTTGTACAATAACACTGAAAAAAGTGTCAACACGTGGATCAAGACGATTAAATGGCACTACCAATGATCAAAGATAGTTAAGAAAAAAAGAAGAAAAAAAAGAGCGTACCTAATTTGTGTTTCAAGAGCCAAAATTAATGGAAACCATCAGAAATAGCTATTTCGATTACTACGCACGAAAGAAACAATAAATGAACAGCCAGCATTTCTATAGGTATGTCCAATAGAATAATAAACCCATGTGACAAGGACTTTGCAGCGTTTTTATTCTTTGAAATGGGTTTTCCACGATTTCATCGTGAGTGATTTAGTTCGCATGGATGAGACCGTAACATGAGGCATACTTACTGCTTGAAGCCATGCAGATGCAATAGCAATGCAGCAAGTGCATCACATATTTAGTGGCAATCAGAACTGATGGCAGTAAGCAACAACAGCAACTAGTGCAAATAACAGGGCATCCTTCCATTGCCCTCTATTTGCTTCTATCTTATTTTACTGTTTCAGTCTGACAGCTAATTCCTGCAGGAATTCAGCTATGAAATACTCATATAAATGAGTAAAATATTATGTATAATATATCTTACCATGACAAGTCCTTTTCCACTTTGCGCCAAACCCTCTTGAAGATTAGCAGGTTGCTGGCTGTACATTTCAAGTCTGTTCTTTTGATATTCCTTATCAAACGTGAGTGCAGCCAAACCTTTCCCTGAGAACCAGAACACGAATATCGACAAACAAAAGAAATAGGAACTGTCACAACAATATAAATAACTGAGTGATACTAACCCATAGCGCCTGTGATTTTGGAAACAGCTCCAGCAGCCCCGCCAACAGTATGACCAAACAGAGATCTCATGCCGTACGCTAAACCAGTTGCGAACTCTCCAGGTCCTTGAATAGCACCCTATAAATGAGATTAAATTGAGCGTATATTGGTTTCAAGAGGAGAGCAATGTGCAAAAGCAACCATGCCTTATGTTTTACTCAATAATCCAGTTCATTTGGAAGCCATTTTCAAACGGAAAAATCACCTGGAAAGGTTCGTAGAACAGATCTTTGGCACCATGTCCTAAACCGACCATGAGACCAAGCGGATTTCCAATGACGTCAAGGCCAAGAACCAAAACATACAACTGTTTGACCAGTTGGCCCACATAATGGCTTTGCACCTCTTGCAGCAACTGCCGCCTGGTCAAAAACGTGTGCTCCTTTTCGAAATAGGCCAACCTGGGAAAAGGAAATGAAGCTCGAAGTCCATCAAGGCCTCTTAAAATGTACAGTCTAAATGCAGCCACGTCAAGGGACTGACGCCTGATTAGACACCACTCATCTAGGATTCGAAATACAAGGTAGCGAAACATGAGGACTCAAGTCCAGAGGGACATATCCTGTCCAAGAGCTACAGCTCAGAAAACTAGATTGTTTTGTTATACAGTTAATATACAGGTATGTAATGAGCGTGCGGTAAGGAATTAGTTGGATAGGGAACCTTTCACAAACTACTGCACTTGAATTTAATGTGTAACACAGACATATTTTGCAGAAACAACCTTTACAGCATACCACCCAAAGAATAAAAACGGAGTTATTGAAAGGTTGCCTATTTCCACTAATACCCAAATGTAGTGCTGCACATTAGTGTATTAGTGGAAATAGACAATACTGAAGCTCTATGGAAGATCGTGGTCACAGTAAAATGCCGTAAGATTGCTTAGTTGGGGCATATCTTGCGAGGTCCCAAGCATAGGCTTCAAATGATCATGAAGGGGAAGGTCGAGGGGGTGGACCTGGATTCAGCGTGCAGAAGAGCTTTTTAGAACAGCAGAGGACCGTGACGCTCTCGCCGCTCTGATTGCCAACATCCGGTTCGCCGGATAAGGCACATAAAGAAGAAGAAGAAGACAATATTGAAAGGTTCTCTATTTCCACTAATACACCAATGTAATGCACATTAGTGTATTAGTAAAAATAGACCACGTTTCAACAACTCCGTTTTTATTCTTTGAAATGGGTTTCCACGATTTCATCGCGAGTGATTTAGTTCATAACACCCAGCAAACAGCCCAAAACCAGTATTGCAACCATTGGTAATATTCAACATTTAAAAAATTCTCGTTTATCAACTAAAACATGGAAATAGGAAAAGTAATCTCAGGTATTCCCTTAAGAATAATTAATTTGGGTTTCATGTCTACAGATTAATTTGGGTTTTGAGGCCCATCGAGGGGATCGGTGATGCCAAATCACAAATCTAAATTTCTACATATAGAAAACCAGGGAAATGTGACCAATTTGATGCCAAGTATTCGAGAGAACCCTTGGAGGATGAAAATGTGTTAAAAATGTATGTAGTTGAACTAACTTGAACACAACGCCTTGGACATCTGTCAACGTCACTCCAAAACTTTGGAGAAGATGACCAACGAAAGCTGTGTTAGTCTCTTCCAAACTTTGTCCGCTAAGTGTAAAGCTGAAATGAAACTGTAAAAAAAAAATAGGATAGTGAAGATACAATGTACCATTTGTACACATTTCCGAAAGTACTCAGTAAAATAATAATATTATATGCAATAAGTTAAATAAAATGAATCCACAGGGGTTTTTCAATTATGGAGAAACGTACCTTGAGAGGGGACAAATGTAGGTAGTCATAGAAGTGTTTCTGGTCCTGTATCGCTACGCTTGTCACATGATACTGCAAAGGTTCGTCTTTCATCTTGAGGTCGTTCTTGAAGCCAGTGAACTGGGGGAAAAATTATATTAGGATTCTCGGTACTGACTGTTCGAGAATATGACTACTCACACTGGTGAGTAGTACCCTACAAACTACAGTCGTCCTTTGTAATCCACAGGGGATAAAGGGAAAAAATTCCCGCGTACAGCAAAACTGAATCTATTCACAGAAGTTTAAAAGCGCGATATGGAATTCAGAAAATGCTCACAACTCTGACAAGGTGAGGAAACTAATCGAACTTGACGTATCATTAGTCTGAAAAAGTGGGTAATGGGCAATTTTCGTGGGTTAAAAATCCTCATTTTTCAGGGCAAATTCCATTCAATTACGAAATAGACACTTAAGCCTCAATTACATTGATCGAGTTTACAATCTACTACAACCTTACTACAAACTACAGTTTACAAACGGGCGAATTGACGTGTGTGATAGTGATGATGACACACAAAATTTTCCACTCGCTCAGTAGTCAACTAGCTAACGAACTAATTCCGTCGACATTTTGTAGACAAATGAGATACTAGCAGCTATCTCACTAGCAACTATGATGACACACGGTTAGTTTACTAGCTAGCAAGCCCACACGCCAACGAGTAGCAAACAAAGTAGCCCGGCTTTCAACTTTTCTCGGCAGTGTTTATAATCTGCTAGTAACAAACTGAATATGATTACACTGGGCGAGTTTACTAGCTGATCGTGAATTCCCTGGCTAGTGGATTTTAAACTCACTCAATGTAATCGAGGCTTTATTGTCCACATAATGAGGTGTTAACGTGAGAAAGTGTAGCCAGAAAATGAGTGTGAAATTTGAATTTCTAAGTTCCGGCTAGAAATGACGCATCAGGTAAATTGCCGAGTAGTTCAACTCAAATTCCGCCTAGAGTGATAGTGAATAGCTTCAAACGGTGTACAGAACCGAAATGGATAGATGGATGGAACAAGAAAATTTATAAATATATTTAAAAAACAAGTCCTCAAAATCAGACCGAGGGAAAGGCCACGGTGAAAGTTCTTGAAGGTTGCCACGAAGGTTTGCCATTTCTTGGTTGTTGGCAGCACTGAGAACCTTTCCCTCCAAGGCTTCCATCCGCCTCCTTGGGCCAACAGCCCATCTAAATAGATGATACGTCACTTTTTGCGGCACTTTTGCTTTTAACCACCCTCATTTAAAAAATAATGCTTATTTTTTTAAACGGGCTTCAAACTAACATTTTCTGAGGGTTATGCATTTTTTCCACCAGTAAGATTTTGAACAAAAATTCCCCATTTTCTGTATTTTTTTTTTTAAGTCTCTTCCAGCAGCTGGGCTTTCGACACTTCTAGGGAAGTCAAAAGTGTTGGACTCAGTCGGATCCAACTGCATGGATGCAAAAATCTACGAGTATATTCAATAAACTCATGCCAATGTTATAGAAACCAAGGTACCTCGACTTTTTCATTGTAGTTTTCATCTTCTTCAATCATGGAGAGCAACGCACCAATGAAACCAGTATCCACTTTGATTTGGAACTCCTGAACCAGCACTTTGAAGTACTTGAATTGTTGGACGACACTGTAGTCTGTCAACCTCTTGACAATGCTCACTTCGACAAAGGGTTTTTCAGCTGTAATGGAAAACGGATTTCATAATAATATCACACTGTTTTGGGATGGGATTGAATCATCAATGGGGAATGTCTACGATTAGGGTGAACTCATTCACAGCCATTTGTGACAGGTGAAAATAGATGAGTTATGGGATTTGAGTTTTTCTATAAGATGATGGGTAGTCAGGTGATGCATAACGTCCATCCTGCTCTACCGAGTGGAGTCACGGATGCTCAAGGCTAGCCACATGAATCGCTTGGAGGCGCTTGATATGTGGGTGATTCGCTGCACAATGAGGATTCCTTGGACAGCATGGCTGAGAAAAGATTTCGTACTCCAGCAGAATGAGTTGCTGGGTACTGTGAAGTTCCAAAGTAGTGTACCTCGGTCATCTCCTTCGCAGTCCGAAGTACGAGCTCTTCCAAACCATAATGATGGGTAGGATACGAGGAGTTGGACAGGGATTTGGGGTGCTGCTGAGCTGTTCCACCTGGTACAAGATCGGGAAAGGTTCCGAGAGATCATCACCAACCTTGGCTAGCGGAGACTGCACATCAAGAAGAAGAAGAATGGGACAGTGGACCAGCAACAAATCATATTTTTTTACAGGTAGGCTTCTCCTTTACATAAAGAGCAATTTATTTTTGATCTAATCCATGACTAATAAATAATACATGCAGAAATCCAAGCTAGAAAATGCAGAATCCATAAAAGGGCTCGTAGGCGATCAACACGTGAAGTGGAAAGAACATTAGCCGAACCATGGTAATGAGAATAGGAAATCTTTCCACTTCTTCATCAAATTACAAAACTTGGTCTCCGCTTGCTATTGAATGCATATGCATACAGTATAGTTATGTATGACGTAACTATATGGGAAGGAGCATATGCAAGTAATTAATAACAGAGATTTCCATATTATTGTTGTAGTTATAAATTAATACTGTACTACGCACAGCTTAGTACAGCATAGCTTAGCATTAATACTGCACTGTACTACGCATAGCTACTAAATCGAACAGACGCACACCCCTTCAGTCAACCTCTATATAGTTTTTAACCTGCTATATTTTAGCCTGCTCTCGTAGAATTACGTATATTTATCGAACAGTGAATTTTTTGCATGGACATTGGGATTCGTTCAGAAATCAGTTAATAGAGAGTTTTTGCAACACCCTCACACCAAAACGAAACGGAAAATGACACCGAAACGGAAATGGCGGATAGGGCGACCGAAGTCATACACTAACCTTTTTCGGTTCAGTTTTTGTTCAGCTTTGGCATCTACCGGCTGGTGAAGTCACGCTAACGCCACACATGGCGTCAAGTCTTCATTAACATAAAAAGACGCCAAGAAGCAGCTGCGAATACGACACTCGACATTTTTATTTTCCAAGGAAAACAGAAGGTAGGTAGCGTTATACAGATGTAAGGTTAAATTACGTTTCGTCATCTCAACACGACGAAAGCTGGCACCGTGAAATCCCGGTATTTTTCGTTGTCACGGTTCGTCTAACTTTTCGGTGTCTTAAGTGTGCATGCGCAGCACTGCTTTCGTTTCGTTCGTTTCGTCGTGAGTGTGTTGCAAAAACTCTCTAGTTAATATAAGGTTCACCAGAGGCAACGCAAACAGTATGTTAACAATCTATCATCACAGTCATAACAGTGTCTTCTATAGTAGGCAGATACCATGACTAGCACCATCAATCGTCGGGAGACTACCCTTGCCTTTCAAAGTACAAATTCACTATCAAAAAGGAAATGAACCAATACTTAATGAACCTGGGATTTTGTGCACATAAGAATAGCGTTCATACAAATTCTATCAACTGCATATGACCAAATAAACTGGTTTGGTTAATAAAAAAAGGAATAAAGATAAACTGCGTTTTTTGTGTGGAAACAATATAATATAAAGGTCGCTAACTGAACTGAAAGAGCTAAAACTATGCAAATGGCACAGGTAGTCATAGGAAAATTCCTATTACACCTTTTCAAAATCGAAGGCACTTGAAATAAACAAGATTATGGCATCCTTTACATTCGTGACCTCCGCATACCCCAACACCCAACACTGCTTACAGATTTAAGGAAAACCAGAGAGATACCTGTGTCAGCACTGATGGTCCTGGGAGGAGGAACCGGAGCGAGGACAACTGGGAAGACGCATTCGAACATCTGGTTATCGATCTGAATTCGATTTATTTTCAAGTGAAACTGAAGGGAGTGTCTGGAAGAAACTATATTGACCCATAAACCAGTTTTGTAGGCCCGTTTCAACTCTCTGATCACTGGTTTCGTCATGAGCATACTAGCGAAATCGACCTAGAAGAGTAAATAATTATAATAAAATGCATTTATTGCGCAGAGACAATTTGTTGTGTCCATTAGTGCACACAAGAATTAATGGTTGTAGTAACCGATTTAAAAAAAAATACAAAATAAAATTTAAGATGAACAAGTGAAATTTAAAAGAAAAATAAAGGGAGAAATTATAGTGCGATAAACTAATAAATATCGAGAAAATGTTTAATGACGCTGGCCTTGAACTGACTAATCGTAGTGAGAGAGGCTTGATCTGATGCTGATCTTTAAAGACGAGCGAAGCAAAAGGGGACTGCAACGCATTAAATTCATCAAAGACAAAATCCCCATCAAGTCTAAAAACTCTTAAATCAAACCACTAGTTGATGTTTGAAATAAATATGCATGCTCCCAAATATGACCGAATCCAGAAGCCAATACCTAATTGAAGTACAGCAATGAGTCCTAAATGTGGTAAATAATCGCCGGAACGTAGGAATAAAAATAAGTTACGTTAAAACTAACAGAGCCATTCTGACTAGAGGAATAAATGTCAAGGAAGAGACGAGGAGACGTACCATGATCCTGTGGTCAACTTGTTTAGGGCCAGTTCTTAAAGTATCCGATGCTAGTTTGTGTTCTTGGTACGCAGCTTCAATTGCAGCACTTTCTCGATCAGAGAGGGGCTTAAATCGTTTCTTTCCCTTCTTTCTCGACTGCCACGCAACACC
The DNA here is from genome assembly GCA_954871275.1 of Leptopterna dolabrata. Taxonomy (NCBI): domain Eukaryota; kingdom Metazoa; phylum Arthropoda; class Insecta; order Hemiptera; family Miridae; genus Leptopterna; species Leptopterna dolabrata. Next base: position 10,233,753 of record OX940982.1, on the reverse strand, counting down.
AGTACTGAAAAACATTTGAATTTTAAAGAATAAATGGAATTCTCGAGGAACCTTGATCTACACAATATAGTTAGGCAGGTACCTTGTTATACCGAGATGCAGAACTTCAAGTTTCTTGATGTTGTCAACCATCGACAAACTGATCCCGTTGATCATTATTTCGATTTCGCTTTCGGTAACATCAGAGCTGACTAGGTTTTGGGCGTCTCTAGCAATCGATTGGTAAGATGTGAATAGCAAAATTCTCTGCAGACCATACAAGAATGATACCCAGTAGATTTCTTCCTTGTTGAAGTCCAACTTTCCAATGTTGTCCTGGAGAAGAATAAATTAGAATTTTCAAGTTATAAAAATATCTACTAGGTACTATTATCTGTCAGTTCACCATGATCAATGGCTTCGCCCGTCATCCCTCTTCCACGCCTTCACTTTGTAGCCCAGGCAAATCAGAAAAAATACACTGCCAAGGTGATGGCACAGGAGCTTCCTCGTCACAATCAGAGTGACCCATTATAAAATAGAACGACTCGGAAGCAAAATAACATAACATTACATTACATAACATTACATAACGTTAAATATACATATTACATAACATTACATTACATAACATCACATTACATAACATTACATGAAATATACATATTATACATAACATGACTTCCATAATACATTACGTCCATTATACATAACTAGCCTGACCGCTCGCTTCGCTCGCTATCCGAGATTCGCTGTACGCAGTATCGTGGAACCAACAAACGACGGAAAAATCCCATACCCTACCGGGTATTTGTGCCCAATTTTATCAAAATCCGTCAAGCCATTCAGGAGTTGACCATGGTCGACCATATATCCGCTATGGTCAGGGAATTAAAAATGCGCCTACATTCAACTTGGGAGGCTACCGGATATTGGTGCCAAATTTGGTCGATATCCGTTGAGCAATTTGGGATTCGACCATGGAGGGGCCCATGGATGCGCTAAGGTCGACCGCGGGGGTAGTCCGAAGGGTCGATCGTAGATAGAATTTCACGTAGATTACGAATACGCGATAAAAAATAGGGGTTACCATTTCAATTAACGAAGTTGACCATGGTCGACCATAGTTCCGCTATGGTCAGGGAATTAAAAATGCGACGTTGCACAACTTGGGAGCCTACTGGATATTCGTGCCAAATTTGGTCGATATCCGTCAAGCCATTCAGGAGTTGACCATGGTCGACCATAGTTCCGCTATGGTCAGGGAATTAAAAATGCGACGTTGCACAACTTGGGAGCCTACTGGATATTCGTGCCAAATTTGGTCGATATCCGTTGAGCAATTCGGGATTCGACCATGGAGGGGCCCATGGATGCGCTATGGTCGACCGCGGGGGTAGTCCGAAGGGTCGATCGTAGATAGAATTTCACGTAGATTACGAATACGCGATAAAAAATAGGGGTTACCATTTCAATTAACGAAGTTGACCATGGTCGACCATAGTTCCGCTATGGTCAGGGAATTAAAAATGCGACGTTGCACAACTTGGGAGCCTACTGGATATTCGTGCCAAATTTGGTCGATATCCGTTGAGCAATTCGGGATTCGACCATGGAGGGGCCCATGGATGCGCTATGGTCGACCGCGGGGGTAGTCCGAAGGGTCGATCGTAGATAGAATTTCACGTAGATTACGAATACGCGATAAAAAATAGGGGTTACCATTTCAATTAACGAAGTTGACCATGGTCGACCATAGTTCCGCTATGGTCAGGGAATTAAAAATGCGACGTTGCACAACTTGGGAGCCTACTGGATATTCGTGCCAAATTTGGTCGATATCCATCAAGCCATTCAGGAGTTGACCATGGTCGACCATAGTTCCGCTATGGTCAGGGAATTGAAAATGCGACGTTGCACAACTTGGGAGCCTACTGGATATTCGTGCCAAATTTGGTCAATATCCGTCGAGCCGTTTGGCCGTGCATAGAAGGACAGACAGACAGACAGAGCGCATGCGCAGGGCGAACCGCTGGCTCTATCATGTTGAAATTTATATGGGACCTCAATGGGCCCTACCCGCTTAATCCCTGAGAATTACATTGAAATTGGGTGAAATCTTTGGTTACTACGGCTGTAACAAGGAAATTGAATCTATTTCACGCCAGCGCATGCGCAGAGCGCACCGAAGGTCCGATCATGCTGAAATTCATACTGAAACTCACTAGGCCTTGTCCAAACAACCCTTGAAAATTTGAGCGAAATTGAATCAAAATTGTGAAAGTTATGCGTGTTTGTTGAATTTAACGTTAGCGCATGCGCAGGGCGTACCGCTGGATCAATCATGTTGAAATTTGTATGGGACCTCAAGGGGCCTTATCCGCACCATCCCTCAAAATTTGAGCTGAATCAATTCAAAATCGTGGAAGTTATGGCTGTAACAAGGAAATGCGGACAGACTCACAGACTCACAGATTCACAGACTCAGACTCACAGACCGACAGACACGGAACCAAATTTGTTCAGTAGGCTTTGAAACGCAAAATGCAAGTGGAAATTTTGATTTCTGAAGACAAACATTTTTTGGCTCACGAAAGTGAACACAAGGCTTCCGCTGCTTCGCAGACTCGGAAGCAAAAAGACAGTAATGATTTCAAACCACTTCAGGCATCCAAAATAAAAGTAATAATACGCGGCGGCGGGGCTCTGCCTCTTGCAGATGGTTGGTGACTGGTTCCCTGTATGTCGAAAACGAACGCTTCTTGATCTCCATGCAGGACCAGGTCGTGGCGACCCGCAACTACCGGAAGTACAGGACGTGTGTCGCATTTGTCGAGCCACTGGTGAGACAAACCACGTCCTGGCGGGTTGCCCGGCCCTTGCTCCCACCAAGTACCTGTATAGGCACAACATGGTGGCGCGTATAGTCCATCAAGAGCTGGCCTTAAAGCACGCTCTTGTTCAGGACAGGACGCGCTACTTCCAGTATGAGCTAGTCAGGTACTTGGAGAATGAAAATTACAAGATGTATTGGGACAAGGAGCTACCGACCGATCTGCCAATCACCGGGCCGGCCTGATATTGTCCTTGTGCGACCTACCTAATTGACATCTCTGTACCTCTCACACCAAACCTCGAAGCCAAGAACAGGGAGAAGGTAAATAAGTATTTATCCCTTGCTAACGAGATACGGACGATGTGGGAGCAGGAGGTGGCACGGATCGATCCCGTGGTCTTGTCTGCCACCGGGGTGATACCCAAGAAACTCCATGAAAATTTGAGGATCCTTGGGTTGCCCAGTGGACTTTACGAGGACATGCAGAAAGCCGTGCTGACTGCTTCGTGTAGCCTGGTGAGGGAGTTTTTGGGGGAGGCTATTATGCCCGACCACTGAGCCCTGCACACGCACTTGCGGGTGGGAATAGGCCCTTGGGCCCCCCACTCGCGTCACCCTGTGGCACTTTTTACCCCCCACGGGTGATGACCACCCAAATAATAATAATAATAATAAACGACTTCATTGTGTTAGAGGCCAAGAGGGCCCATGGTGCACAGTGAATGACATATATGAAAAGTTACATAATAATGCAAAATGAATATTAGAAGGAAGAAGATTTTAAAATATTGGAAAGTATAATTATTGTAGGATGAATGAAATGAAGAAAAAATAAATAAGAGGAAGGAGAAAAAAAGAGTAGAGGAAGAAAGCGCTACACTGCTGATTTGCAAATGATAGATGAAGGGGATTTGAACCGTCCAAGGGTGGGGGCCGACCGAATGCGGAGAGGGAGGGAATTCCACAGCCGTGCACCTGTAATTTGGAAGGATTTACCAAAACGTTAGGAGTGATGTCTCAAGATCATGATGGCCTGGGAGCGGTTGGAGGAGGGGAGTTGAATTAATGACGAAAGATAAGGGGGTTCTAGGCCATGGAAAATTTTAAATATTGGAGAAGGACGCGCGAATTGAAGTAATTTTGAAGATTTAAGCTAGGTTCGCATGGAGACGCAATTCCGGATGGCAATCCGGCACGGCAACGCATTTGCCTGAATTTTTGCCGCAGAGGCGTTCACATGGCAGCGGAATCATAACAAAACGCAATCGCAAAAATCAAACAGTTGCTCGAACTCGAAACCGCAAAAGCAACCACATAAGTCAAATTTCAATATGGCTGAACAACCAAACAAGAGAGGTGTGCGCAGTAACCTCTGCGCAGATACGGCAACGGATCCGACAACGGAAAATATCTGGAGATTTTGATATAGTATCCAAGGCACTGCGTTGCAATAATCCATTTTGCGTTGGGCAATAGGATTGCAGAATGCATAGCCGTGCCGGACTGCCGTCCGGAATTGCGTCTCCATGTGAACCTAGCTTAATGCCAAATAAATTGAAAAACCTTAATTTTGAGTATTAATCATCAAACTAACTTGTTTGAATTTGATTTCTGAGAGTCTATTAAGTCCAACCAAAAGTTCATTGTCGACCACATTTGACTCCCATGTAAACAGCAGCTGTTTGTGCGGCGGCAATTTGTTACTGAAACACAAAAAAACATGAAATAGGAAAATGAGGACAAGAAATAGTGGCCCATGAGGACGTGTACCAAATTTCAACCCTCGGGACCACCAAGTGCCGGAGTTATCAAAGTTTGAAAAATCGCTATATTTCAAGGTTTTCTACTTCATTTTGTTGTTGTTGTTCTTCTTTGACAGGGCTACAGCCTCACATACTTAACGGATTCGTTACGCTCCAAGACAGCGCCTTTAGTGGATTTTGTCCCCCTCCACCAATCCACCCGGGGGGGGGGGGGGGGCAGTTTTTAGGAGTAGGTTAGAGAAGGTTTTAAGAGTTGAAATTTGGTACGCTTGCTTACAGGGGCTCCCTGGGGAAGTATTCAAAATCTGAAACCAGATCGGCTCAGTAGAAGCCCAAGCCAAAAGCTCCTGCCAAACAGCGTTGAAAGACATTTCAAGATTACGGGGGAAGGAACAGGATTCTATACACAAATCCAACAGAGGCGGAAGGAACAGGTTTCTAAATGCACATCCAAGAGCGAGGTGCAAAACCCCGAGCTTGCTATTTTGGCGGGCAAAATGGATATCAACCCTTTTTGCAGCTGAGGTTTTCTTGGTGGCTAAATTTTTACAAAAGGGTTTTTTGTGGGAATTGAGTAAACTCCTGTACAATTTTTTTTTTTAAATCGATTAGCTTACGGTGTGTCCTTTTTCATAGTCTTCTCTAGATAGAGAATGTCGTGTGGAGTGTGATTTATCATGAGTGCCGGTGCCAGCCCAACTTCATACACGTGGAAACTGATGTAAGTACCGCCTTCAGTGATTTGGACGTCCACATTCAAGGCGCCGTACTATGAAACAATTCAGAGAAATAGTTCATTTTTACTGACCACTATTATGCCGTATCATATACAGGAAAGTGAGCAGTAGTGGCAAGTATTATTCTAAATCAGACATGGGTAAAATTTTTAAGGGAGTGCCAGATGAAACAAAAAATTATTTAGGCAGGCCAAAAAAATTGAACAAAACACATTTTCATAAGTGATAACTGTATTTTTGATTTTTACATCACACACAACTTATATTATAATTATGCTAAAATGGTAAGAAAACTTGGAAAAAAGTTATAAAAATTGATTATTCTTTAGAAGAGTACGAAGGCGTGTGACAGATGAAACTGACTGAGCTTCTAAGTTGTTCATAATCCGGCAGAAAATGGGATGAGCTGATTCGCAGCAGTGAAGGTAAATGGGGGTCAGTCAATCGGTTTCCAAGGCTGTTTTTGAGAAGCTTCATTCGGCACTGTGAAGACACCAGTGTGAACACTGCCACACGCATTGTACTCCGCATCGCCATGCTTAGTGCATGTACATGGCGCCACATCTACAAACATCTACTAGGGCACTACGCCCACGCGAGGTTGCGTGCAAACTCAGTTAATATTAGATGCGATAATAGGTACCTTACTTAAAACGCAATGAGAAGGAAACCGTTATTCTATTATAGCTACGCAGAAAATGCATTTTGTCCTTTGAGTAATTGTAGGGGTTATTCAAAACCATGTGATGGGCCGGACTGACTAGCCCGAAGGGCCGCAATTGGCCCGCGGGCCGTACTTTGCCCACGTCTGTTCTAAATAGTACCTTATTAGATTACCATAATGATACAATTATATTGCGTAGGTGAATTAAACGGGTGAAACATGAGGAGTTATAAAATGACGATTTATAACAAATAGGTTATTTTTCAAACTTACTTTATTGTCTAATTTAAAGAGACCATTGAACACCTGGTTGAAGGGGAAAACGACGGTGGACTGGGTAGTGCCAGCGACGCGGGCTTTCAACCCATGAGAGTGCCTCTCCACAGGCCAGAACGGAACGCAGTCATTCTTGGCAACCTATGATGTTCACGGGAAAACAGGCATAATGCATGAAATTCGCAGCATGTGTACGTATTATTATAAAAGTAAATAGTGTTTATGGAGAACCAAAGCACGAATTCAGGGTAGAAAGAGTAGGACGACACCATAATCGTAGAACCTTGGTCCAACAGCCTTGAAAACAAGTACGCTGTACAAGAGAGAACAGGTTTCTGGATTCCAAAACTGATTCAAAAGCATCGTCGTACCCTGGCATACTGCACATTACGCTTACTTACCAAAAACCATGGGTCACTTGGAGTAGGATGCGCAGGGACTTCTTGAAATTCTAAATTTATCGGCCAGTTATTCATGACTACATAGAACGGAGTTAATACAACGATTTTAGTTAGAGTGCTGTAGCTAAGTTGTATGGATATTCCAATCTGGAAAATCAGAACGAAAGAAATGAGCTTCTACAAACGAGCAGAACACGTCATCTAAAAAAACAGAGAATAACTGCAAAAATTCTAGCAATAATCGAGACAGATTACCTCATATTTCATGTTTTTATTAATACAAACGACAGCGCCAGAGCTCCCAACGACGTCCAGTGAAAATTTGTCAGACCACTGACCGTTCTCGACCCTGATCTGTGATTTCTTTTTAGCAAAAAATGACTTGGCTCGGAAAGAAAACATGATTGGTCCAACGAAGTTTGCTGGGTGATGAAGGATGTGTTCCGTGTTCTGGGCTTGCTGAAATAAAAATATGAGAAAAAAATTAATGAAATATCCACGTAACCTGATGAAGGAATTAGGGGTTGAGGAGCACTGACAGCACAGCACCATCTACTTACTCGAATTTTCACTTTATGTAATTAAAACACTAAACAGTACCACCCATTTGAATGAGCTATGAATAAAGTTGTTGCCAAGTTGTTGTGGGATATGGAAAAAACGGCGGTGGTGACAAACCACCATATTTCCGCAAGGTACTGAGCCATCAATGTGGTCGTTATTCGACGAATTCAGGCACATGCTTGGACTAATGAAATTTGGGTCAAACCCGTAAGTTTCACGAGCCAACACAAAATATTATTGAAAAATACAACACGAACACCAACTAAAAAACCACATCGCAAGGTTAGAAGGAAAACTTGCAAAGGGGAACTTGCACGACTATTTTTTAATTTTGTAATTGAAAGATTGTGGTGAGCGCTTTCCGAAAAGGAGCAACATGAAGGTATAAGAATAGCAAAAACACACAGAAATTGGCCCTGGAATTAAAATTAACCCTTTGCTACAACCTCCCCTGTCACAAGAATCCCAGCGCCGGACCTTCTATCATCCCGTCCCACGCTTTCAACTCATCCTTGTCATGGCGAAACGAGATGAAAATTGGCACAAGGGTTTTCAATTTTGCTTAATCAAATTCTGAAGGTCATGTATGCTGAATTCCGACCAACGCAAGTTCCCTATTCAACGATATCCACATGATCAGTAGGACGCATGGGCCATATTCGCTGGATGGAGACGATTGAAAACCCAGGACTTTATTTGAATAATATAGTAATAATACATACATACGTTTTCACCAACCAGTTGATTAAATTCAAATTTATGGGCAACGTAATTCATGCTACATGCACTAAATCCAATTCATTACGTAAGTTTTCCATCCAAATTGCTCAACTGCGAATGACTTTGAAATTTGTGAAAGTAACTAGAGGCGCAAAATTGCTTATAGAATGTGAAAGCACTATGATACTTCTTCTTCTTGTACAGAACTATCAAAGGAACAGTGAATAACGGAAGCATGAACGTCATATATCATTGAACTGTGATTAACAGAACTGTACACATAAAATTACAACATCCCTGGGGTTACGATGATCAGCTTGGATGTCTTTATAAATTTGAAGTACCATGGATCTCGACACCAGCCCCCCTCCCCAAATTAAGCCCCTTCCCACGCTATTTTATTAAAATTTGATTTCGGCTATAGCAGAAAAAAAGGCTTCCACTTGGCATGCATTCGGCGTCGCCTTTCCATAACCAGAAGTTTTTTCAATTAAATCATAGCCGCAAATTGCTCAGAATGTAAGAAAATATCCGAGTTATGCTACACTGCACAATAAAGACAAACCATATTTTCTTAGTATTAGGCCTCCAATACACAACTAGTAACGAGGCAATAATAACGACCAAAAAACACTCGAATCTACGCCAAAACTCGAAGCTTCTTCAACAAGCTTATTTAAGTACTTCAATCTCAAGGGGGGAAAAAAACAGATTTTACGACAGCAAATTTTTCTAAAAATTGGTAAATCTTCAAAACATTTAAAAGAATAAATTACAAGCCTAATAAAAATTAGCCCACAAACTACCAACTCATAAGAGGATATACGAATTATTGAAGTATTCCATGCTTAGTTTTCTATTCATCAATACCTCCGAAGAATCACCACTTTCTCTGTCAGCTTTGCTTGATCTCTGCACAGGCAAGTAAGAATATTAAATGCTTGGAATGCACACGATGTGTGAATAAGAAAAACCACTGAGCCACCTCAAAAATCATCGTACTGTGAGGTGACAGTTCATCAGGGTCGTGTCAGTATATTGAAATCTTTTGAACAGACATTCATTCGCACATAGCGATTACATGGATACACAATATGTAGAATTAACTGAGTAGTTGTAACAATCAATAAGAGTACCCGAAAACAACATCCAATTCATCAAGGGGGTGAGGCAATGAGTAGCCATGTTAAGAGTTAAATGATCAGACGGAATTCCTCTTACTGGAGGACAGCCGATCACGTCCACAAGCTGGCAGGGCAGAAGGACGAAAAGCCCCAGCCCGGAATAACTACTTTACTTTACTTTACTTTACTTTACTTACATCCAGTTCAGCTAATACAACAAGAAAATACTATTTTGACCATTGTCAATGTGCATAATAATATTCTATAAACTGAACGTACTTTGTAACTGAGAAGTAAGCCGGTCTTGTTGATCATCCAAAACGGACAGTAAAGCTCCAATATTTTGGTTCCGTTTTTCTTCAATGTGTGGAGACCAAGCTCCAAAGTGCACTTTTGAGTCGTCTCATAAGTCTCAAAAGTCCAAACATCCAATTCGGGACCCTCACTGTCGATTAGATGCTTACAGACCCATTCACGATTCAAGTAATCTGGAATCTGAGAGAAGGAATCGAAAGCATAAGCACAGCTCATGTGTCCAGGATTGAGTACTAATATTATTGCAAGTTGTCTCAGTCCACAGTTCAGAATATTTACTAAGAGTAATGGAATGAAATGATTCCCAATCCGATCTTTACTACAAAAATCATACTGATGGCAAAATATGAATAACTAAAATGAGGTTTTTACAATAATACCTAAATTGACAAAATCCGTCATTATCCACAGTTGAGATGCTTTAATAGAGAGTTTTTGCAACACCCTCATGCCCAAACAAACGAAACGAAAGCAGTGCTGCGCATGCGCACTTGAAAAACCGAAAAGTTTGGCGAACCGTGACGACGAAAAATACCGGGATCTCACGATGTCAGCTTTCGTCGTGTTGAGATGACGAAACGTAATATAACCTTTCATCTTACCTACCTTCTTCTGTTGTTTTTGTAAAAGAAATGTCGAGCGTCGTATTCACAGCTGCTTCCTCCCGTCTTTCTATGTTTAACCAGAACTGACGCCACGCGTTGACATAGATTTATATTCACCACAGAGTAAAATGGACAAAAGTGAAGTTAACATAACATTAGCGTGACTTCACCAGCTGGTAGATGCCAAAGCGGAATGAAAACGGAACCGAAAAAGGTTAGCATCTCTCTTTGGTCGCCCTATCCGCCATTTCCGTTTCGGTGTCGTTTTCCGTTTCGTTTCGGCGCGAGGGTGCTGGAAAAACTCTCTATTTGGTCAATGGCTTTTTTATTGCAATTCATCTCGTTTTTATGGATGAAAATAGTCAGCATACATAATTTTTTTCCAGGATTCCAGACATATTAATATGTACATCGTTACACAAAGAAGCAGTTTGCAATGCTCCTCGCCAATTCATTAAAGGGATTTTGTGGTTTTCCGTACTTAGAGTATAGGCTGCGTGAAAAAATGTTACGCGCAGAGCCAGGCGTAACGAATGCATTTCTTCATAGTAGTTCTACAAGTCACATACATGAATATACTTAAAATGTAGCTTTGGACTGACTAGTTGGTATATGGGCTAGGGAGCAAAAAAATGATACCTTATGGAAATATCACAACTTCCATGGTGAACTGGGTATGAGATGCCTTATTAAACTCTGAAGCTGACAAAGGTTGTTTCAACAAAAATATCAACTTGTGCCTCTATCAAACAGCAGATATTATCAGTTCTGTCGACTTGTCTAATTTTTTTTTAAACGTGATGTCATTAAAATAGGGTTATTATCTCTATTCCAACTAGGGACCAGGGAAAAAAACGTGAAACTGTTTCGAAGAAATTGTTTCTTAAAAAGGAACAATGAAACAGTTTCTCAAAACCTGAAGCAACTGTTTCAAAAGAATGGCCACAGACGAAACGAACTGTTACCGTCTTGATTTGATGTCGGGTCCGAAGGTTACCAATAGTCCGCTGCGAGAGAGCTTTGCAGCAGGCAATGCGAATAAAAAGTTTCGTTGTAGGAAAAAAGAAAAAAAGGGGTGTTACGAAACCGTTTCTGTTGCGAAAGACAGCTTCGCAGCAGGAAAAACGAAGAAACAGTTTCGTGTTTCTGTTGCTCAGGCCAAGAGCCAATATTCCTTGAAGCGTTACTGTTGCTGGTGGCGGAATTAATAATCAGAACTGACCGTTTTGTGGGCAACGGCCCAAGAAACGTCAATTCGATCTAATTCAAAGTAAAATTTGCTGAGTTCACAACGGCTGAACCGGAGACGAGAGGATACGGTCAAGAAAGTTGTGCACAAGGACACCCAACAGATTCCATCCAAATCAGATTGGATCTCCAACCACACGACAATATAATGACCGCATCCTCTCGTCTATTTGAGAAAACCCGGAACTCACGTTGTTTTATTTAGAAATAGAAAAAAAAAATACCTAGGGGGAAAAAACAGGGGTAGGCTGGCGAAATTCCCCAAACAGTTGCCGAAGCCGTTACTTTGAAACAGCTTTCCCTAAACGGTTTCATACAATAAACGAACAGTTTCGTTTCGTTTCTCAAAAACAACAAAAATAACAGAAACGCCCATCCCTAATTCCAACAATCCCAGGAAAATCGTAACCAAAACCCTAATATCCAAAGACGCATTTCACCCGAAACCAGAACACATGAAATATATAAGTCATAAAAGCAACAGTTCAAATGAAACGTTATATATTTCAGAAACCAAGGAGATCCGTAGTTTTACAATAATTACATAGTATGAAAATATCTTGGACAGTTAGTAGTTGTCAAAATTTTTAAAGGTAGGCCACAGTGGATATGATGACAGTTTCCGATACCTTGATACCTAAGTTAATATAAAAATTTGAACACCTGAAGTATTCTCAAGTGGAGGACCACCAAGACGTTTAAGAAACCCGGCATTCCCCCAGGACGAGTGAAAAAGTAGGACAACCAAACAAAACACCCTTGAAACCCGAAAGTGCCTTGGGAAACCAGCATGGATAGCAACCCTACACTAAAAGCAAGTACCTACTACATCATCTGCTCGTCTATGCATATGCTGAGAACTTTCAAATTGTGTTGGTGTAACACAGGTTATGCTCAGAACGCAGGGGACTCGGTTCTTCGATAACTGAACGTCAGGTCAAACGATCCCTGAAGTCTGGACACATCTACACACCAATGCAGTACTCGAAAATCATAATATCATGGATAGGTACTACTATACATACACACATACATGATAGGAAAAGACATGCTACTACAGGCACGAGATTTGTAGTACTTACTGTACTACAAATCCTGTTCCTGAAGCAGCAAGCGTGGTAGGTAAGGTACTGCACCTAACAACTGCACAGAGGCAAGGCAAGGAAGCTGTGCATGGAATACTGAGTTGGTGAAATCCTACTTGGAGATGACAGACTCGACAAGCAGAAAATGTCGACGAAACCGGTTTAACTTTATAGTGGAGAGGGACGAGCTGCGACGCCGGTCTAACGAGACGGTTAAATGTGTATAATAACGAAGGCACATTTGGACAGGAATTTGGAGGTGAGGCAGAATGAAAAAGGCAACTAGAATTCATTCAAGAGCTTTGAATTTTCAACCCCTTAATTTTTAATTCGTTCAGAAGTCGCAACTTTTTGGATTGTTTGATTGATAAATTACTCTAGTTTTCTACTAGAGTAGAGAAGAAGAGTAGAGTAGAGTAGAGAAGTCGCAACTTTTTGGATGGTTTGATTGATAAATTACTCGTTTTCTACTATGTGGTCGTTTAGAAACGTCCACATAGTAGAAAACTAGAGTAATTTATCAATCAAACAATCCAGAAAGTTGCGACTTCTCTACTCTACTCTACTCTTCTTCTCTACTCTAGTAGAAAACTAGAGTAATTTATCAATCAAACAATCCAAAAAGTTGCGACTTCTAAACGAATTAAAAATTAAGGGATGGAAAATTCAAAGCTCTTGAATGAATTCTAGTTGTGCATTTTTCATTCTGGGGGCCCATCTCAAAAAGGCTAATTTTGGAAAACCTACTTTAAAGTTCTTCGTTTTCTTGAAACCCTTCGTTTTCAAATTGAGACAGTCGCAACTTTTTGGATTGTTTGATTGATAAATTACTCTAGTTTTCTACTATGTGGACGTTTCTAAACGACCACATAGTAGAAAACGAGTAATTTATCAATCAAACCATCCAAAAAGTTGCGACTGTCTCAATTTGAAAACGAAGAACTTTAAAGTAGGTTTTCCAAAATTAGCCTTTTTGAGATGGGCCCCCAGAACGAAAAATGCACAACTAGAATTTATTCATTCAAGAGCTTTGAATTTTCCATCCCTTAATTTTCAATTCGTTTATAAACGCCTATATAGTAGAAAACCAGAGTAATTTAACAATCAAACAACCCAAAAAGTTGCGATTATCTCAATTTGATCTACATTAAAGTAGATTTTGAGATGGGCCCCTTTCATTCCAAAGGTACAAGTAACTTCGCACTGGCTCCAGTCTATACGAGAATGTTAGATAACTCGAAACTCAACATACCTTAACAACAATAGTCGATGTTCCTGGTTCAGCAGTGAGGACTTGAATGCTTTCCCCTTTCTGCACCAATGGTTCAGTAACCATCCCTTGTATACTGCATATGATGTCGACGGGTAGAAGGTTCTTGAAAACGACCGTAGGTCTTATGTAGATGTTGTAGCAAGCACTAGACATGGTATGTCTATTTGTGTTCTCAAAATACACTTGCTCCATTTCTCCTGAAGCCTGCAAAAATTACGCGGTAAATGAAATACTGGACGTCCCCAGGAAAACACTCAGAAACTGTGACGAACTACTTACCAGGATAAAGAATGGCTCTTTGTCTTCCATTCTCTTAGGGTCACATTTCATCAGCATTGATTTTTCGAGGGACATCTGGAGATCTTTCCAAACAAATGGTTGGAGTGAAACTGAGTAACTGGGAAGAAGAGAACTAATGTAAATCTCGTAATGGCAAAAAAATCGAAAATAAGAACACAAGCCAATAGCAAACTATTGGCTTCATTCTAAGAGCATATTCAACCGTTTTCGACGCAGTAAAAATTATAGGCACCTAAATACCTAATTACTGACAAAATGAGCATTCATACATAATATTGATAATGCCATTACTTCTGGACACTGAAGAATAATTCACAAGTTGGAGTATACACCGCCTCCAAAGGTATATTTAGAACGTCTTTAGGCTCAACGACACCCACCAACTCCAATTCATTCCCTTTCTTTGTCATGAAATAAACGCTTACTGGCACGCTAAACTTATTTCTGACCTGAAATTTATTGGTATAATATATAGTGAGATTCATCATTTGAAAATACGTGTTGTAAACCATTACAATAAAGCTAAGAAGACAGTAAGATCTAAAATGAATAGGTAGGTATCTACGAAAGTGTCGAACATAATAAAGAAAGGTGGACATGAATAATTAGCAGTATTTGCAGTTTTGAAATGATTTCCTCGAAATGGAATTGAATTAAATAGGAAATTATTTCATTTACCTGTAAAATACTTCGTAGAGTTATGAACGTGCACCCGCTGACAATACCAACTTCGGACACAATCCCCAGATTGTCATTACTGGCGCCACGGGTGTTCGTACCAAAGTATCTCTTATCTGCTCTTGCAATTGGGAGAGTGGATGAAAACGACAGGTCAGGAATCTAGAAGGTTATAAAATGATCACCTACATAAAAACGGTGTACATTTAAGCCAACTTGAAAGTTAATATTTAAGACTAGCATGACCGCTCGCTTCGCTCGCTATCCGAGATTCGCTGTACGCAGTATCGTGGAACCAACAAACGACGGAAAAATCCCATAGCCTACCGGGTATTTGTGCCCAATTTTATCAAAATCCGTCAAGCCATTCAGGAGTTGACCATGGTCGACCATATTTCCGCTATGGTCAGGGAATTAAAAATGTGCCTACGTTCAACTTGGGAGGCTACCGGATATTGGTGCCAAATTTGGTCGATATCCGTTAAGCAATTCGGGATTCGACCATGGAGGGGCCCATGGATGCGCTATGGTCGACCGCGGGGGTAGTCCGAAGGGTCGATCGTAGATAGAATTTCACGTAGATTACGAATACGCGATAAAAAATAGGGGTTACTATTTCAATTAACGAAGTTGACCATGGTTGACCATAGTTCCGCTATGGTCAGGGAATTAAAAATGCGACGGTGCACAACTTGGGAGCCTACTGGATATTCGTGCCAAATTTGGTCGATATCCGTCAAGCCATTCAGGAGTTGACCATGGTCGGCCATAGTTCCGCTATGGTTAGGGAATTAAAAATGCGACGTTGCACAACTTGGGAGCCTACTGGATATTCGTGCCAAATTTGGTCGATATCCGTCAAGCCATTCAGGAGTTGACCATGGTCGACCATATTTCCGCTATGGTCAGGGAATTAAAAATGCGCCTACGTTCAACTTGGGAGGCTACCGGATATTGGTGCCAAATTTGGTCGATATCCGTTGAGCAATTCGGGATTCGACCATGGAGGGGCCCATGGGTGCGCTATGGTCGACCGCGGGGGTAGTCCGAAGGGTCGATCGTAGATAGAATTTCACGTAGATTACGAATACGCGATAAAAAATAGGGGTTACTATTTCAATTAACGAAGTTGACCATGGTTGACCATAGTTCCGCTATGGTCAGGGAATTAAAAATGCGACGTTGCACAACTTGGGAGCCTACTGGATATTCGTGCCAAATTTGGTCGATATCCGTCAAGCCATTCAGGAGTTGACCATGGTCGGCCATAGTTCCGCTATGGTTAGGGAATTAAAAATGCGACGTTGCACAACTTGGGAGCCTACTGGATATTCGTGCCAAATTTGGTCGATATCCGTCAAGCCATTCAGGAGTTGACCATGGTCGACCATATTTCCGCTATGGTCAGGGAATTAAAAATGCGCCTACGTTCAACTTGGGAGGCTACCGGATATTGGTGCCAAATTTGGTCGATATCCGTCAAGCCATTCAGGAGTTGACCATGGTCGACCATAGTTCCGCTATGGTCAGGGAATTAAAAATGCGACGTTGCACAACTTGGGAGCCTACTGGATATTCGTGCCAAATTTGGTCGATATCCGTTGAGCAATTCGGGATTCGACCATGGAGGGGCCCATGGATGCGCTATGGTCGACCGCGGGGGTAGTCCGAAGGGTCGATCGTAGATAGAATTTCAAGTAGATTACGAATACGCGATAAAAAATAGGGGTTACCATTTCAATTAACGAAGTTGACCATGGTCGACCATAGTTCCGCTATGGTCAGGGAATTAAAAATGCGACGTTGCACAACTTGGGAGCCTACTGGATATTCGTGCCAAATTTGGTCGATATCCGTCAAGCCATTCAGGAGTTGACCATGATCGACCATAGTTCCGCTATGGTCAGGGAATTAAAAATGCGACGTTGCACAACTTGGGAGCCTACTGGATATTCGTGCCAAATTTGGTCGATATCCGTTGAGCAATTCGGGATTCGACCATGGAGGGGCCCATGGATGCGCTATGGTCGACCGCGGGGGTAGTCCGAAGGGTCGATCGTAGATAGAATTTGACGTAGATTACGAATACGCGATAAAAAATAGGGGTTACCATTTCAATTAACGAAGTTGACCATGGTCGACCATAGTTCCGCTATGGTCAGGGAATTAAAAATGCGACGTTGCACAACTTGGGAGCCTACTGGATATTCGTGCCAAATTTGGTCGATATCCGTCGAGCCGTTTGGCCGTGCATAGAAGGACAGACAGACACACAGACAGAGATTCGTTTTTATAATATAGTAGGGAAGTAGGGATTGGTTCCACTGCCAGTCAATGTAGATACCAAGTCATGTCCAAAATTGGCACCCACTTACTTTCTATCTCATATATAACTGGGATTTGCTGATTTAACTCATGTTAGTGATACTTGGTGTTGATGTTAGGTACTCAGTCTTGGTGGGTTACCATACACATACGAACAGACGGATTTGAGCCTGCCTCCCACTTCGTAACTCCAACCCCCCGCTCCGCAAGGGATAAAGTAATGACGCCAGGTCATATGTATCTGAATCTGAACATATTGGGATTCAATCAAAGAAATCTCCATCAACCAAGTACTCACAGAAACGTGCAAGAAATCATTCTGCTTCGGATCTTTTTTATCCTTCTCCGAAGTTTTCACTGCCTGAAGCTCAAGGAGGCCACCGTTGTTTAGTACTGCTTCTTCATAGCCTTCACCGTCTTCCATTCCCCAAGGCTGAAATAAAAGAAATGTCACAATGAACGAACGTATCAACTGCAACTGTAGATATTACGTACCTAAGGCATCAAGGAGATACTTGTCAGAGGTAATTGGGGTAAGAGTGACGTTCATATCCTTAAGAGTCCATTAGTTTCCGGTGTTATGGATAAATGGTCAAGGATTACGCTCAGTGGTGCCAAAACATTACGTTTTGTGTCACGTACACAGAAAGGGACTGTAGAAATTTTTAATCGCATACCAGTGATGGGCAAAAATTAGCTATAGCTAATGGCTAAAAGCTACAGCTAAATTAGCTGAAATTTAGCTTAACCAACAGCTACATTTTTAGTTATGCTATTGAGGGACAGCTAAATTAGCTATAAAAAATCAGCTGTTGGTAGCAGCTAATAGCAAACAGCTTTAGCTGTAGCTGTCAGCTAATAGCTAACGTTTTCTTAAAAAATTGTATTCGTCCTCACAAACAGCTAGTAACTAACATTTTTAGTTTTAGCTAATAAGTACATTAGCTTTAAAACATTTTTTGAACGGATTTAATAGTTTTGACAGTTGCGCCATTTTGAATTATATTTAAATGAAGAGCTAATTTAGCTCTTCCTCAACAGCTAATAGATAATTTAGTTGCAACTAAAAATACACTGCCAAGGTGATGGCACAGGAGCTTCCTCGTCACAATCAGAGTGACCCATTATAAAATAGAACAGACTCGGAAGCAAAATAACATAACATTACATTACATTACATTACATAACGTTAAATATACATATTACATAACATTACATTACATAACATAACATTACATAACATTACATGAAATAACATAATAATAATAATAACATAATAAGTAATAACATAATAATAATTAATAACATAATATACATATTATACATAACATGACTTCCATAATACATTACGTCCATTATACATAACTAGCCTGACCGCTCGCTTCGCTCGCTATCCGAGATTCGCTGTACGCAGTATCGTGGAACCAACAAACGACGGAAAAATCCCATACCCTACCGGGTATTTGTGCCCAATTTTATCAAAATCCGTCAAGCCATTCAGGAGTTGACCATGGTCGACCATATTTCCGCTATGGTCAGGGAATTAAAAATGCGCCTACGTTCAACTTGGGAGGCTACCGGATATTGGTGCCAAATTTGGTCGATATCCGTTGAGCAATTCGGGATTCGACCATGGAGGGGCCCATGGATGCGCTATGGTCGACCGCGGGGGTAGTCCGAAGGGTCGATCGTAGATAGAATTTCACGTAGATTACGAATACGCAATAAAAAATAGGGGTTACCATTTCAATTAACGAAGTTGACCATGGTCGACCATAGTTCCGCTATGGTCAGGGAATTAAAAATGCGACGTTGCACAACTTGGGAGCCTACTGGATACTCGTGCCAAATTTGGTCGATATCCGTCAAGCCATTCAGGAGTTGACCATGGTCGACCATAGTTCCGCTATGGTCAGGGAATTAAAAATGCGCCTACGTTCAACTTGGGAGGCTACCGGATATTGGTGCCAAATTTGGTCGATATCCGTTGAGCAATTCGGGATTCGACCATGGAGGGGCCCATGGATGCGCTAAGGTCGACCGCGGGGGTAGTCCGAAGGGTCGATCGTAGATAGAATTTCACGTAGATTACGAATACGCGATAAAAAATAGGGGTTACCATTTCAATTAACGAAGTTGACCATGGTCGACCATAGTTCCGCTATGGTCAGGGAATTAAAAATGCGACGTTGCACAACTTGGGAGCCTACTGGATACTCGTGCCAAATTTGGTCGATATCCGTCAAGCCATTCAGGAGTTGACCATGGTCGACCATAGTTCCGCTATGGTCAGGGAATTAAAAATGCGACGTTGCACATCTTGGGAGCCTACTGGATATTCGTGCCAAATTTGGTCGATATCCGTCAAGCCATTCAGGAGTTGACCATGGTCGACCATAGTTCCGCTATGGTCAGGGAATTGAAAATGCGACGTTGCACAACTTGGGAGCCTACTGGATATTCGTGCCAAATTTGGTCGATATCCGTCGAGCCGTTTGGCCGTGCATAGAAGGACAGACAGACAGACAGAGCGCATGCGCAGGGCGAACCGCTGGCTCTATCATGTTGAAATTTATATGGGACCTCAATGGGCCCTACCCGCTTAATCCCTGAGAATTACATTGAAATTGGGTGAAATCTTTGGTTACTACGGCTGTAACAAGGAAATTGAATCTATTTCAACCAGCGCATGCGCAGAGCGCACCGAGGGTCCGATCATGCTGAAATTCATACTGGAACTCACTAGGCCTTGTCCAAACAACCCTTGAAAATTTGAGCGAAATTGAATCAAAATTGTGAAAGTTATGCGTGTTTGTTGAATTTAACGTTAGCGCATGCGCAGGGCGTACCGCTGGATCAATCATGTTGAAATTTGTATGGGACCTCAAGGGGCCTTATCCGCACCATCCCTCAAAATTTGAGCTGAATCAATTCAAAATCGTGGAAGTTATGGCTGTAACAAGGAAATGCGGACAGACTCACAGACTCACAGACTCACAGATTCACAGACTCACAGACTCACAGACTCACAGACTCACAGACCGACAGACACGGAACCAAATTTGTTCAGTAGGCTTTGAAACGCAAAATGCAAGTGGAAATTTTGATTTCTGAAGACAAAAATTTTTTGGCTCACGAAAGTGAACACAAGGCTTCCGCTGCTTCGCAGACTCGGAAGCAAAAATAGCTACAAGTTAATTTAGCTATTAGTTAAAATTTTAGCTAGCTAATAAATTAGTTGGCTGATGCCCAACACTGTCGCAGACCTAGCTGCTGTGTGTGTGCTGTGTAGAGAGCGAAGAAGGGAAAAGAGGCTTAACCAACTTCATGAAAAGATGCAGGCTACGAACCTGACATGATTTGAGGCATTTTGGAAAAGGAAAATAATACATCGGCGACGGGCGGGACTGCCCGGAACTCCAAAAACGCTACTTTACAGGAAGGAAAAAAAGAAAAAAGTGCACCATCCAATTACTTTATAGATTGAGGATTATCATTATGATTCAATGAATTATGCTTCATTCACAATCCCTACGTTGATTTGTGGATGCGATAAACATTTCAAATTATTTATCGAAAACGGACTATTCAAGAGGCAAGAAAACCCCACTGTAAATCACAGTGACATGGATTACGAGGGAAAATCACACCACTCACCACTGGGTTTGTGATTTCTGGAGAGGCAATCCCTACCTCTTATCAAGAGTTCACTCAACAATAAATTCGACAATGGATTACATCCCAAATAATGTTCCTATTGCATGCTCAAATACCAGTAGATATGAATAAATTGAAAAACTAACGATTTTCCTCACGAATATCATGCTGAAACGGGGAAATTCCCTGACACACCGTCTCTAGAACTGGAGTTGACGTTGGTAACAATAATATGGGAGCAATGGAAGTCACAACTTCTTGCTCCTAATATCCCACCATTTTGTTCCACCCTTAGAGATGTGGAAAAACTAAATAATTTTCATCGCTATGAGCGTCAGAATCGCTAGAAACCCTCCAAACGAGTCCACTGGTTTCATCAACTTCTTTCGCCCAGTCAATATGACAGATTCATCTATCTTTCATTGACAACCGAGGTGGATAGTGAAGTTAGAGAAGTACTTTTCTGGGCAATGTTAGATTAATGAACCCTCACTTTCAAAGAAGAACACTTTACCATAAAATGAGATTTCTTGAGGTAAATAATGACGTCATATCCTGTATGGTTCTGCACGATGTACGTAGGCTTTTCACCCTCAACTTCCGAAGGATTATAGTATGCCTCTTGGAAACTCGCACTCAAATCCTTCAAAACATCCAAACACGTTTTGGTGACCGTGATGGGCATGAACTCCTGAAAAAATATCAACACGAAATTGAATCAACAAAGTTCCAACCGTTTAAAATGAGAACATCTCAGTTTTTTTGACGGAACACAGTTTGTGTTATTAGGAAGCAAAGGATTGCAAACCACCTTGGATGTCAAATTGATCTTCTTCACGTAGTGTACTTCGGTTGGCTCTCCAGCAGGTGATTCTATAGTATCGTCTAAGCTGATATCCTTCAACGTTTCCAACTGAAATCAACAAAACACCAGGGATATCATTATTCATCTCCCCCAAGAACCTGTCCCAAATCCCAACCTTCCCAGCAATAAAAATAGGAACCACTGAAATACAGCTCTCTACAGATGCTCGTAATTTGGGAGTCATGTTCAATGATAAGCTCACATGGAGCAACCGCATTTCCCTCATGTATATCACACACTGCACACCCTGAAAAAACTATCCTAGTGCACCCCAGAGGAAACTAGACTTAGGCTCTTCAAATGCCTTATACTGCCCCACTTTCTCTACTGTGATGTTATTTTTTCCCAAAATCTAGATAAAGAATCTGCTCACCGCCTGAAGGTGCTGTCCAACTCATGCATCCGTCATGTAAAAAACCTAAAACCTCGCGGGCATTTGACTGACCACCAAGGTTGCCTGTTAGGAGTGGACCTTCAGACGTATTATCGTGCTAGATTCCTGTGTTTTGTATACAGGAGCCTGCACGGTGGTACGCCTGAATATGTGTCTGACCTATTTAAACCAAGTGGATCGACCCGAACACAACAATACCTCCACACAAGACAAAAACTTTGGAGGGGTCGATTCAAGTTAGAGGGGCGAGATTATGGGCTGAACTGCCTCATGATGTAAACGCTTCATCCACTTTGGGGGCATTTAGAGCAGGAATTGCGAAATTCATGATACTGCAATAAAATCACTTCTAATTCATGCTTTCTTCTTCTTTCTCTCCTTTCTCTACCCTCCTTTCTTTCACTTTCCTTCCATCTATATTTTGTTTGTTTTACGAAAACCTTAGTATTAATCAGCCTAATCCAGTACAATTGTGATTTATATTATGTGCTTATTTATAAGAACTACGTCCATACTTAGTACTTGCAATTAATAAACAAATAAATACGTAAAATAGTTAAAAATATCAAAACGTTTACGTTACTGGTGGGTTTTGAGACTTTTAGGAAGATGAGGTAAGCCTTGAGATGATCTTTGTACTTAATAATAAACATTTCAAAAAATTATAGTCAACAAGCGAAAAAACCGTATCACGAACTACCTGAAGAAGTAGTTCCCACGGAACGAATGTTTCCCTCCCATCAGCATCTATTGTTTCTACAGGTTCGAGAACAGGTTCCCATAGAGCCAATCGATGGTTGTAGTATGACATTTGCACGCACAACTGGCAATCAACGTTGGGCTGAAACAGTTCAAAAGATTATGCATGACAAGTCGAACTCCCTATTATGTCTCCAAAAATGTTCAAAGATTAATAAAGTTATGAAAACTGATTATCACTAGGATTAGAGAAGATTAATGGAGCACGGAATTCAGTAGTTGTGGCCACTTGGCGAGAGGTAGGCGTTGGCGTAAGGAGGGAGGCTTACATTTGTGACTTTTCTACTGTCAATCACACTGTGCTGCACTTTTCTTTCACGTGTTTCAAGTATCAAGTCTATTACTTTAGGTAGATACTGGTTATAACATGAATCTCACCATGGTGCTCCACTGCCGAAGCGTAGCTTGGATTTTGGATTCCAATTTGAATAAGGGCACAGTGTTCTTACCCTGACCTGAATCAAGTGTGATAATGACTGATGGTATAGTTAATGAACACGTGTCGAGTTTCTCTTCCTCAAATGCTTCATAAGGTTCTATCGATGCTGCCTCGAAAGCCATCAGAGCTTCATCTGCAACTTCTGAAAATTGGACACAATACTGCACAATACCATGCTTAAATCATCCTCTACCAAAACAAGTGCATACAGTTGATTCTGATCGGATTTTCAGCGCACAGATAGTGGAATTAACAGGTGAAGAACAATTGACATTCTCAGCCAACACACGTTTCAAGACAATCAACGAACCAAACACACTAGGTAATGAATAATAAAAAAACAAAAAATAAAATAAATAAAAAGTTAATACCATTCAATCATAATAGATACTACTTGTGATCCAATTTGAGAAGGTTCTACGCACTTGTTTGGAGAAAGTAATAGTCCGATTCCTTGACATCAGTCATGTCCCACATCTTACTACGATCGATTTCCTGAACAGATGTACTTTCATTGACATCCGCCTTTACAGCCATCGCAGAAGATATGTTGCTCAGTAGACTGATAGTACCTAGGAAGGAAGAATTGCCAGCATTAGCTACTACTCCAGGCAGTTGTTATTGATAGTGAGTGATTTGCAAAGATTATGGAATTCTTAATAAATGAGCAAATTTTGTCTTTCCTGGAGGAATTTTGTCTTTCCTGGGGGCCATTTTGCGAACGAATTCGGTTTTAGAAAGGGCAGGTCAACTGTTGGCTGTATTCAGGGGCTTCTAAAGAAGTGTGTTTCCAGCTTTTGAAAGTGGGGAATACGATAATATAATTTTTACTGACGTGTCCAAGGCTTTTGATACGATTAACCATGATATTCTTTTTCATGGACTGGAAGGTAATTGATACTCGAAGTATAAACTTTTTCCTATCATATCTCACAGGAATATATCGGAGTGTGTCTGTTGGAAATCAGAGATCTTCTTTCCAAGGGGTAACCAATGCGGTTCCCCAGGGCTCTATTCTGGGGCCTAAAATTTTTATGATTTATGTGAACGAGTTCGGCAATTCCTCGTCCTGCGGACTATATCAATATGCTGATGACACTTGTTGTGTAACTACTGCTAGTACAAAGGAAATATGCAGAGCTCAAATGGAAACGGATCTTACCTCGATCCGGGATTGTTCTGCCAGCAACCAACTCATACTAACCCAAAGAAAGATCAAGAGCTTATGATGCCCCTTAGAATGCCGGTCAAATGCCAGTCCCACCCATTTGGGGGTCAATACAGATGCCAGCTGGCTATCTTGGGAACCTCATGTTGATGAGTTATGTAAGAGGCTATCCCAAATATGCTACTTGTTATCACGTCTTCGTAAAACTGTCTGTGAAAAGACTGTCCTGTTGGCATATACCTACATCGCTCTTCCAATCGGTTATGACTTATGTAATACTGCTATGGGATGCACCTAGTCATTAACAGAGTGTGTTCAAGATTCAAGAAGCAGTTAGGAGCAGAAGAGCGGTTACGATTATTCATGGAATGTGGCATGTGGACAGCTGCAGAGAAGTCTTTCGGAAGACAGGAATTCTTACATTCCCTAGCATGTACTATTATCTTGCTTAATTTATGTGAAGACAACTCAAGATTCTCTGAAGTTACGAGGCACCATAACCATAACACCCGGTCAGCAAAAGAAATTGAATTGCCCCTACCAAAAAAGTTTTTCATCAAAAATATTCTCATCAAATCTTTGTCCTATTTATCTTTAAAGTTTAATAATAAACTGTCACAACACTTGAAGGCTATGAAACTGAATTTTTTTTTTAAAGAAGTGGAAAAAATCTAAGTAAAACTGTTATTTTTTATTCTATAAAAGAATTGTTCAATGTCGACCAGTCTATTTAAATCTGCGTAAATATTTTAAGTGTTTGTACAGCAGCAGAGGAATATATATACTAAATACTCGAGCTTGCTTTAATTATAGGTGGGTAATGCTAAACTGCTGTGATATTCGTGCTATTTATTCCTAGTTCCGATCTGATATCTTCAATACTCCAGTTGTGATATATATTTGTGTAAATTAGTCATATAGGTACTGGTGTTTCTCAGTAATAATTTATATTTAATGTATATTTAAAAAAATTAGATTATAGTTTTCTTTTTAACTCTACCAATTATGAGTACTGACATACAGCTTGGTGGTGCAAGGATCTGGGGTACTGACTCTCAAGGCAGGTATTGGGGTTTGGGCTCCGGGCAGTCTGTGGGCGACCTCCGGGCGGTCTAGGGGCGGCCTCCCTTGGCACGTTTCCTGGCAATGGCGTGTTTTCACCGTTTTCAAGGGCCACTCGTCCAGCAATGGAGGAATGGCCTTGGGGGCCACTGTGGGGGGTGGGCCCGGGTCGACCTGGGTTCTCCTGCGGGGCCCCGCATTGGGAGTTGTTTTGTATTTTGTATTCTGCATTTTGAGAACTCGAACACAGCAGTTGCCTCTTATTAAATTCATTACCCTACCGAGTACTTAACCTCAATAAAAATTATGAGCCTATACATTTATTGTTATTTGATGCTTTCTGTACCATTATCATGGTTGATAGAATAAAGAGCGTTACTATTCTACTCAGGAGAATTAAAGACAGAGATTCGACAGGAATCAAATACATAATATCTACCTGTGCATGGGATGACATTAAATATAGCAAGAGAGGAAACTCACCAGGTGACACAGACAGACTTATTGGAGTTGTGCAGATATCCAAATTTAATCCAGGTCTGTCAGGTGTGCTGCCAGCCAGGATGACGGAAAATGGGCGAAGTACCTAAATCACAGCATAATTCAGAGCATCAAGTAAGTAACCATGCTCAATAAATAGAATGTATAAATATTAAAACTCAGTTATACACTATAACCAACCGGAACTTTGGTTTTCTTCCTTTTGACAGGGTTGAAACAACAGCTGAACACCTGTAGATCAAGGATAGAACCAGAAACGAATTGTTTCTCATCTTGGAATCGCCCTTTGACCTCTATTTCAGCCTGCAAAATGAGCATCACAACATGAAAGTTGGTTTCGTTTTTGTGATGTGGTTCAAAATAGAGAACTTGTATAGTATTGATATTTAGTAATCCAATATATTTTGTTCGTTTTTGGTTTGCCATTTACATGTAATATGAGGGCATTGGTGTCAATGTCATCCATGTGTTCGACCAAAATTATATCAGGTTGTTCGCATTTGAAATTGAAATTCAGCACACTACCAGGTTGAGGCTCGGGTGGCTTCGGTACCTGTAAATGAACACACAAGTAAATCAATAGGACTGCCTAGTTCAATAAAATATTGTTAGAAAATAGCCAACAATTACTGAAAAATTACTATAAAAAAAATTGAACTATTTCTTTTATCAAAACTATTACTATTGGATAACTTACATTGACTGAACTCGGTTTCCCTGTTACTTGATAGGGCACTGCGACAGCACTCGGAGATGGCTTCTTGACAAGAGGCGGAGCAGCAACAGGTTTAACGGGGGGCGCAGTAAAAACATTAGCAATCTGCGCGAGATATTCAACGTTCAGAATCAAAATGAAACTGCTGATGCGAACGTTCGCTGAAACCAACAAAATCCGTTTCCAATACAATTATTTGCAATTGATTTCTAATTTTGCTGTTGGGAAAACACATGACGCAAATAACATGGAAGGCTGCTACCTATGCTTTTAACTTTGCTGAACGGTATGAGACATAGTTGAACCGTAATGAAAAATGGCCAAGAAAACATCAAGTTACCAATGGTTTCAAGAATGCTATACATGGACTCTATAATGCTACATTTTGTAAATAATGCGTCTTTGAAAAATATACATAAACTCTTGGTTTGACCTTAATCGGTATATCCTAAAGGGACATATTACTCGGAAGCTAGACACTACTTATTATTTCAACCTTTAGTCCCTGTAGGCTTCATATGATTCCATGACAGGTGAAGAGCTAATCGCTGGTCGGGTTGGAACATGCAAGCTTTTTAAAACATGTAGTGGTGTGGGCACAAGATCGGACGCTCTAGCTCACTCGGAGACCCCGGCCCCATCATTTTTTTCAATATGCTTTACTTTCCCAAGGTGACACCCCATTTGCCAGTAATGACAGAGGCACCACGTACGTGTCGAATGCTGAATTCCCAATGGCTCTCCATGATGTCTACAGAGATGACTGCAATTCCTCGAGGTTGTTTGTCAATTTACAATGGTGCAGTCTCACTTTGAACCTAAATCAGCAGTTGTGGAACATCATGTGGAATAGAGAGGACCAATTGGGTAGCTTCATTCACTTACAAGTATTTGTATCTGTTTGTAAAAAGAGAAACAAAGGCGTTGCGCCCAGGAAACTTACAGAATCTGTCACAACAGTACTTACCAAACGTAGCAGTATTGGTCTTCTGATAAACAACGTCTAAAACATTCCTCGTAGGCTCAACACGCTTTGTAGTAATGTTTGACGCTTCTTGGATGTCGGTAGCATCTTTTCGCAGCATGTAACAGTTGATCTTGTTGCCACGCGTAGCTCTAAGATCGTCCAGTGACAAATCAACTAGGAGAATGGAGGTTTGGATTGAGCCATCACTGAGCAGCGACCCTCTCAGAGACAAGACCAGCAATGTCATCCTGGCAAGGAGTTCGTCTGTTTCCTGCAAAACAACATAGAAGGGTTTCAAATAGACAAAGGAGGATTTATACTGGAGTTTGCAAGCTTGAAGTATGGGTAATGAAGTACATAACGGAGTGAGATTTAAAACTCATGAAATACAACGAATACGAACTACACACCTGTTCAGTTGGTAATCCAACGTCAACTATGACACTTTCCAGACTGAAGCTGAACTTGACGGATGTAGTGATGACAGGAGGGTTGTTCACAGCAGCAATATCTAATGAGGTGGGTACATGAAAACATTGGAAACATCAAGTTGATATCCCAAACTAAACTTCATCAAAACTCTGTCAAGTAGAATGATGCTAACTAAGAAACAAAATAATTTTAAACCCTTGTAATTCCCACATCTCAGATTCTGTAGGTCCCCTTTCCTCGTGTCAGTACATCCTCAACAGAAACCCTACTAGGTACGTCAGTGTTGCATCTCTGAAAGTGTCCTCTACAGACACCTTCAGCCTGTATGCAGTGATGCACATCCTTACTCAGCCCATTAATATAACATAGCCTTAACCATTAATTTCATCACATATTAACTACATCGAATTGGCATTCCAAGTTGACTGTAACTTGAAATGAATGCCTTATTAATGCTTCAAGAGTACAAGTATGATTGGCATAAGGGGGAAAAAAAGGAAAAAAAACTAGAGGATAAAAATAGAATAGTCTATTTCCACGTAAACTAATAAACTGTAGACCGGTTTCAGTTGTTAAACCATCATCAGTACACAATAGAATGATGAGTTAACAACCGAAACCGGTCTACAGTTTGTTAGTTTACGTGGAAATAGACTATTCTATTTTTATCCGGCAGTTTTAACATGGAATCATGTTTTAGCGATGGATCCCCCGCCGAAAAGTGAGACTATAAAGTGAGATGAAAGTAGCGCGTATTTTAACAATGATTTTCACTTACAACCGAGTAGTTGCTAGGGAAATGAAACTTCTTTCATTTTCATCGGACAAAAATCGTTTTCCATTCGTTGGAAAGCTCTTGATTTATCACGAATGTATTTCGTATTTGTTCTTGGTATTTATATCCTAGTTTCATAATATAACTATATAAATGAATGTTGTAAATGGATAGTAAACAATGACGCTTGTTTGGTTGTCACTTGGTTGGTAAGTAGTGATGGTCGTCGTGATCATTTCTATAATAAAGTGAGAGCGAGGAGCTAAAACATGATTCCATGTTTTTTACATTTTAGCAGTCAGGCTCAAAGCAATAACATCCGGGGGGGTGCAGGGGGGCGCAGCCCCCCGCCGAGGCGCGAAGCGCCGAGTTTTGCTATGGATTTCTACTACTCCGCCGCAAGTGATTTAAGTTATATGGCATAAGGATATCAAGACTGGATAGGATTAGGCCATCGACTACCGACGACAATAATCTAGAGCCACAACTTCGTAACTGACAATGTAACTGATGTAATTTAGAAAACTGCCAAATTGGATAGTTACCACTTGGCTCTTCCATAATCGTATCAGTGATAGCGAACTTGGTGGACTGAGCTGATGGAAGGGAAGCCGTGCTAGGTTTCGGTTCTACCACTGATGAGTGCTTCACGCTGGGTTCCTTAGCAGGAGCACCAAGATTTTCCTCAAGCATCCTCATCAACAACAAGTAATTTTTCCTATCCAAATGTATCTGAAAGAGTAGGCATATCATTATAGTTCGGTAACACTTGAACATCACCAACTCTTTATAGTATTATTATCAAATTCTTGGCACATATATCATGTTTCGACTCGTTTTTATGACAAACTGCTATTCCCAAATACGTACCCTGATGGCCGGAATTTCACAAAGCAGCTCAAGATCGGGAATATCAGTGTACCATCCAGAGGAAAGGTTTCTCTGCACAGTGAGCTTGAAAGAGACTCTTTCGATGATTTCAAACACTTTTCCATCGACACTAAAGTCTTCTTTGATGGTAGCCCTGACGAAGAAAGAGATATAGAACGTGGTTGGTGATAGATATATTACTACTTGAAATAGAAAACCAGTCATGCAGCATGGCTATAAAAGCGAATTTTCATATTTTCATCCATCATTAATTTTCATTTACTTCATTAATTTTCATATTTGCCCTACTGTGTAAAAAGATGACATAGCCAGAAACTATACCAGTTTTCGTAGAACTGTATAATTTTTTCGTGATTTTAAGCCATTTTTACAGATTTTTGACCTTCATAAAGACAATCTGACCCATTCTTTTTCGAGAAAAATATTTTTATCGTCGAAATAGTCCCTCTTTCTGTCGTGAATCACCATCCCACACAACGTCTGGTGAATTAATATTGATTCTAGCGCTAAACACCAATTTTGGGCTCCCAAAAATCCATATTTGACCCATATTCTGCATGAAAAACAAATGAAATCGTATTTTTCTCTTGACTCAACCTTCCATACCACTTAAGTATTTTATATCAATTGTTCACAATTTTAGCCGTTTTTACTGACTTTTACCCCAAAAACTCATATTTGACCCCCCCCCCCCCACAGAATTTTTTAAAATTGCTGATCTTTGAACTCACCCTTCTGTTCGGCAATAACAACGTTTAAAAAAGAAATTAGAACTTTTATCATGTACCCCAAGGACAGATATCGTCTGGAGTGACACAAACAAATTTTAAATATATATATATATAATATTATATATACATATACATTTTTGTTAACTAGGTATGAATTCAGGATGCTCTGAAATGGTTTTTCCTATAGAAAATTTTCAAAAATCATGTCCTGAAAATTTTGGACGCACTGCAATAGCTTCATTTTCTTTGAAAATTCGCTAAAAATAAAGAAAGGCGAGGAGCGAAAATCTTCGTTTTGGGTGCAGAACAGGATCAGGGAATAAAAACAATGGTTGAGGAGGGCGAGGAAAGGGGTTTCATAGTCTCATCCAAGTCCGATACAAAAATAACCGGAAAAAAGGTCTTACCTAGTCAGTTTCATCTGGTCTAGATTCAATTTTATTCTGTCGAGCGCAGCAACTTGATTACTCTTGCATTTGATTTCCACTATTATGTTAGATATATTCAAACAACCAAGATCCACAATGAAAACATCTTGAACGTTTTCGTTGATTGGAACATAGACAACAGGAGCCTAAAACAACACGATTTACGTATGATTGATGGTAAGGATATTGCATATAGACAACAGGAGCCTAAAACAACACGATTTACGTATGATTGGTGGTAAGGATATTATTAACTGCATATCAATTGATCATAATCTCCTTAACCTTCAGATCCAACGATAGCTCAGCCTTTGCTGCATTCGTATAAGCTTCTTGAACGTTCTGTTTGGCAGCTTCAGCCGCAGTACGAGATGCCTCAACTATTTTTTGCTGTGCATCTTGGAAGTTGTCCAGAAAATCCTACAATGAGCAACAAATGAGCGAAATCACGGATACCAGGCAGGCACCAATAGCAAGAATGGAAGTAACACATTATGTGCGCAATTATCTGCACAATTCGGTTAAGTTCTTTTCAATGAAACATTATAATAATACGCTCCTCAGATGAGACCAACTTAAATAAATACTTACAAGCACAGAGTTGACAAAACTATTGAGGAAAACCACACGAATCCTCGCGATTTCAGCAGTTATTTTCATGTCAACAGACGATGTACTGTCTTTTCCCTCGTTGAACAGAACTATTGATGTCTTTAGAGCAGTACTTTCATCCACTTGACAAATAATCTAGAATATTAAAAAAAATTCATAGAATTTTAGTTTTACCGACAACAAGATTGAAGAGGTTGCTCATTGGGACTAGGGTTTACAGGAACTCATTTTTTGTAAATGTACCATTCAAGATTCTTCTATAAGCTAAACGAATTGTAATGCACCGATGATGAATTAAAAAGTTCATTCCTTCAAGTAAAGAAAAGAATGACAGGACCTGCACATTAACTAGTCACCAAAACTAATCAAGCTTGCAGTTAAACCTCGTACCGTTCATACAACGGGCTTTGCTCTGTTTGTAACAGCAGCACTATAACTTTATAATTAGCACTATATAATTATATTTTTCATCTTTTTTAAATATTGTAATTTTTTTACCCTACCTACTCAAAATTGTGATTACTATTGGTACAATGTAAATGGGGCAACCGCCCTAAATTGTATTTTGTGATGAAACCAAATAAAATAAATAATACAGTAACAGCAGTGACAGAAATTTCATCGATGAAGCTTACTTTGGAATACATGTTAGTGCTTTCCAAATTTATCACTTCAATTCCGTTCAACAGAAATTCAATCATCGTATAAGCTTTTCGAAGGATGATACTCGACTCTCCTCCTTTCACTGCGAGCCTCATTATGGCCTTCCTGCGGTTCTGCAGTTTGATGGCTATACCTCCGATGTGAACGTTGAGTTTCAGATCGATAACATCAGAGCGTGATTTACCTGAAATAAAAATACCACTACTAGACATTTCTTCATACCTAGTCCCATCGCCAGACATAGGTACTATGAGTACCTACTTCTCCCTTGTGCTTCTCGGCCTAACCGATTGGTGGTCTCTTATCTCAATCCCGGTACACTATAGCAGACAGCAAGAGATTATTTAAATACAAGTATGATATGGGCCAGACTGTGTAAGTATGTCTGGTCCCAGTTTCACAACCACAATGCTCTCAGCACCCACTTTCTTGGCTCAGCGGAAGAAGCATATCACCTTTTCAAACCCATCCCAAGAGGAAGAATTTCCCAATCGTGGGTTGATGATCAAATCCATAGCTACTAACATAATTTTTTTGCCTTTTTTCAGCCTAGAAGATTACTATAAAGGTAACGATTCTAGCGTAAGAATGGAATAGGATCAATTCCCACACAATTGTTTTCATCCCACCAGAATACCAAGACCAATGAAAAACCGAAAGAGATTTCAGGCATGCAAACAAAGTCTGAATTCGCCAAATTCAGATGGTCCTAAAAGATAGGGCAATTTCATATCTAGCGTTGTATAGATACAACAGTATATTACGTACAGCTAGGAGTCGTAAAAGTAAGGTGACTACACCGCTTAGTTAGATACCAACCTGAGGATACAGATGATTTACCACTTCTTGAACCAAGTGCTGTTACCGTGTGTCGAGGAAGTGCACGAGATGATTTCTTTTCTACTGACTGCGATGGAACCATCACCTTGCTGCTCTTACGAGCACCCTGAGAGTGTTCCTGCGACAGCAATTCTCATTCAAAAATCAACTACAATATTCCAGAAAAAGCGAAGGTATTAGGCACTTTGACAATCATTCATAACTAGGTAGGTACCTATATACTTACGCTTTCTTTAACTTCTCGCTGTTCAAATATTTTGGTGAACTCGTTAACACGCTGCAGTAAATCCAAAATGGCTTCAGCATGAGCGCAAACTTCTAGCTGCGTGAAATCAACAGTCAAGGTTTGCAGAGTCGATGAGTACCTCGAGCGGAATTCCGGACTTTTTCGGTCAACCTATACAAAACTTATGTTTGAATAATCTCACAAGATAGCTATTATTCATCAAGTCAATCAGCGAAAAAACTCTCCAGTCTAACAGTGACCAGTGGTTTTGAATACGAAGTCAGTTTCTCACGACATGGAGAGTGAAAAAGGTCGGTTACTCGAATAATGTGAAGAGAAATGCGAAGAACTTTTTATTTTATTTTTATATACAACTATGCCACAATGGAGGGTACCCTGTGCATGGGCACTGTAAGATTGCAAGATAACAGATAGAGTAAACTAGAATAAAACGCTCACCATGATCAATTCTACCGAGAACAAGTATTCTTTATCACTCATCCTTGGAGTATCAACAACGTGGATAACATTCCCATTAAATGTGTGCTGCAAGGAGACACCACCGAGTTCAGCTAAAATATGCTGATCAAAAGTATCTTTGGTGATAGTCACACCCAGAGAGTGAAGTCTGAAGAAAACCAACTGTGCCTCGTTGTCATCAACGATACTTGTGGTGATTTCTGAAAACAAAACCATAAAGTCACTAATCGATTTCACCAAGCGAACTGAGCTTAAGGGACTTTGGATATGAATGAATAACACCTTTAGTTTTCCCCAGAATTGCACTTCATTGGGACAAAGCTTTTCGCTTTCAAGGCATCATGAGGCGCATACACGATAGAGACTTTAAGCGCCTGATGATGCCTTAAATGGGGAATACCCACATTTTTTTTATTTTTAAAAATTGAAAGTAGACAGTGAGATGAGGTGGTTCATATTTCTCATTTGAGTGAGACGTCCCTAAGTAGTTAATTTTTAATTAAATGTGAAAGTTTTGATGACCGTGATTGCCGCCTTCTTTTTATACAGCCTGTTTTATATAATCCACGACGCTGAGGTGAGCACGTCCATGTTGGCCCAGCTAAAGCCAGAGCCAGAACCGTCACCGTGTCAGTTCTGCTAAGCTGCAGTACACAGGAAGAAGTAGTAGCAATGACGTCATTGCCGCTTTCCACGTAACCTTGGAAACTGAACTAACATATTATGCTATTCCGGCAAACTCATCGATTTTTCTCATTAACAAACAACACAAAAAGCAAATGGAAAAAAATCAACATTCCAGAGCCAATGGTATTCCCCATCAAGGCAAAAAGCTTAGTCACAATAAAATGTAATTCTATGGAAACTAAAGATAATATTCATATCAAGATAAGATAATCATTCATATCAAAAGTTATGCGTGTTTTCCACATCAAGATTGGAGAAACCCTAAAAGTACATGGGAATACTTTTTTAAATTGCTTACCATGAATTTTAAATTCAAGCTCAAGTTCCTTGAACTGATGGATGTCATCTGTGACTGCTTTTGGCTGCACAAACCTATTTTGCTCTTGATTCAATGCCGCAGTCATTGATAATGTAGAATCAAATATTGGCTACAAGAAGAGTAAAACTTGAATTACAAAATCTGGGTTGAAAGCAAAGGTTGACGATATGAGATGTACTTGAAACTGCTTACCGCTTCCTCAATCACTGAAGCTTGTATTGCGTCTTTTGGTTCTCCAAGAGGAATAGAAACTATCAGCTTGGCAAAATCTTTCAAACGTCTTTCTGCAGGATAGATTATACATTAGACAGTACGCATATGAGGGATAACAGGTATCAGGCAGCTTCTGACTGATTTTCAGAATTTGGCAGATACTGGTAAGTAACAAAGTACCTACGGCAAACATAGCTACTCACCATGAAAATGTATTTTCAATTATAATGAAATTGTGAAAATAAATAACTGTACACAATACTGGATAGATGATGAACATAATGTTGCACCCACCAGAGAGCACGATATCGATGTTGTTCAGGCTACCGTTGACTTTTATCTGTGGTATTCTCGGGTCGTCTTGTATGATACATTTTCTGACAAGAACACTGAGCGAAGAAGGCTTCAAGAAATACATCATATCCGAAGCTTTCGAGCATTCCCACTCTTCTCCTTCCATTGCATATACAACCTTTAGGAAAGGTAAAACTTTAATCCGAAATAATCAACAAGGTCTGTCAGAAATGGCGAACTCGCAGTGTTTTAACACAACAACAACCTAACAACCTATGATGGTGGCCAATGGGGCATCGAAATGTGATGAAAAGATCATCAGAACAATTTTATTTAAGCATGCGCCATTCAAAAATTGGTATGAATCCAAGAATAAAGGAACTATTGGTTCCAGCCATGTCGAGTTCATGAACTCGGGTTCTGATGAGTTCACCAACCGAGTTCAACTGGATTCGACAGAGTTGAAGTGGGTCCTGCGTTCATGAAACCGACGGCTGGAACTTCCATAAGTGAAGAGACATCGAAAGGGACACGCCAAAGGAGAGAAAAACCGCCAAATACTGCACAAACGTCTGTCAGGCGATGTCAGAAAAAATTAAGCAGGTTATGATTTCAGGATGGTTACGCCGAGATTACCTGGAGGTGAACTCACTTCCCGTTGGGTTCAGCTGAATTCATGAACTCGAGTTTATGAACTCACATGGTTGGAACACAGTTCACCCAACTGAGTTCATGAACTCAAAACGGTTGGAACACGTCATTTCAACCATCTGCCCTGCACGTGGTTTTTCATGAACTCGGCGTAAAAGTTTCAGCATAATGTTGGGATTACAGTCAATCACGTTTGTGCATGCACACAAGCTATAAACTACAGTTCATAATTTTACATTTGAATTATAATTAGTATGAATTAGGGTTGGAACTAGAAGCATTTTATGAAATTAAAGTCATGACTCGACATTATAGTCAAACAGGTGACTGGGAGAGAAAACATAGTTGAGCACCTCTCTCTTCTCTACTACCTCTGCTGACTAACAGAACTGAAAATATTTGCATGTTGTTTGTTCTCACCGCTCGTTCCAGAAAAATTTGAGAAAAATCGAAAGCGTAGCTAAGTTAGTCCATCAATTCTGGGAGCTATTTTGGAGAGTTGTGACTCCATTGTGGAACCCTTTAAGACAACCAAGGGGCACCACTCCCCACATACTTTCATTGAAATTTGTAAAATATTAAAGGGGACATCCACTTAGGCAAAAGAGGTCACAAACACTCAAATACGACAAAATTGTTCAGCAGTTCTCATCTGATTCTGAGTGGAAATTTTTCGGGTTCCCAAACATGGTTTTTACCACTAATTTCCCAATACATAATAAATTTCTTAACAAAATGTTCCCCAAATAAATATCTGAAGTGGAATCCAGTCAATTCAATACCTGAAGGTCTGTTAGTTGGATTTTGTAGTTATCGTAACACTGACTAAGCAATTTCATGAAGTCTGGATTTCCAGTTGAGGCAGTCTCCATCACGATACCCTCTGACACTTGATTCCGGTCGTGAGGATTGGAAGAAACTTTGATATGACCGAGGCTGACAATCAACAAGGACCCTTTGTCTCTGTATGATGAGAAATTCAATTTAATAAAGCACTAATGATGTAGCAATGGGAAATATACCATTGATACAAACGCAGGATGAAATCATTGGAAAATACGGAAGAGCTAACCTGGTGTAAAATCCGTTCTCAGGCAGAAGTAATGTTGATGCATGGAGATCCAAATCGACCTCAACAATTTTACGTTCATGAACCATGTGCTGGAGACCAGCAGTTGACATGGTTTTGATTTCTGTCAGCTTCATTTGAACGGCATGTTGAATCCTGTAAGGAAAAAAGCGAGGGAACGCCATAATTCTGATATTCGCGACTTTAAAACCAGCCACAATATCCCACATACATGCACCTGATTGGACAAAATAAATGTTTTACAAGCCCTTTGTCATACATTCATTTTGAAAACTTAAGCCAACTATCAAAATTCGATTAAAAAATAGGCAATGTTCGTGGGATAAATTTTTTTTTACCCAATTTTGTTCAACAACGGAAATTAACACTTATTGATCACATAATGAGGTGTCTATGTGAACGAGAGTGAAACTTGAATTTCTGAGTTTCCACTGGAAATTACGCATCAGGTAAATCGCCAAGTAGTTCAACTCAAATCCTGCTTAGAGCGCTAGTGCGTCACTTTAAACTATGTAAAGAACCACAATGGACTGATGGATGGGTGAAACCAATGTATAAATAAATTTCAAAAACATGCCTTCAAAACTAAACCGAGAGAAGGTTCATGAAAAGTCACAGCAAAGGTTCTTGAAGGTTGCCAGGAAGGTTTGCCATTCCTAATGTTGGGTTGTCGGCAGCATTGAGAACCTTCGCCTCCGAAACTGTGCTCCGCATCTTTGGGCCAACAGCCAGTCAGATGTCAATAGACATGATACGTCATTTCTCACCGCATTTTTACTTTTACACACCCTCATTTAAAAAATATTGCCTATTTTTGAAAACGGGCTTCAAACTACCATTTTTCCTAGAGTTCTAAATACTAGAAAAAACGCAATTTTTGATCACCAACCTCACCAAGCTCAATGATATCACTATGAACTTAAAAAATGAAAAGCTATACTGTGGCGTCTAGTTTTATTCATTACCTAATAAATATTTTCAGGTATTTGAAACATAAATCGAGGATCTTACTGATTGGCAGCAATGGGCTTAGATGTATCAAACACGTCTTGAATGTCATTTATAGTTTTGGCATCATACACAACCAACAGTGGTTGCGCTTTCACGACGACTCTCATATCACTGATGCTGTCTAAAGGATTCTTATCGAAATATACCTGCACACAAAATATGTTCAGAATATAGGTTTCCATTCTACTCAAGCACTTCAAGACGAGAACAAAAAACACGATAAAATAATGCTAAAATTGTGAAAATATACCTCGAGTAAATTAGGAACTTCAGCTGGAGATGAGCTTTTACCATCTTCACGTTTCCGATCATAGATGGTCACCAACTGAGGGACAACACCACCCTGCTCAGTCCCAACAACATTGAAAAGCCGAACAAAAGTAGCAGCTCTGAAAGATAAATTTGAATAAAAGTTAATCAGACAGGCACTAAACTGTTGGTGGTGGAAAAGATCCATTGATGCGAGTAGAGGAGACCAACCACCTGGTCTCCGTTTTTCTTCTCAAGTCAAGCAGAGCACATATGTTCCAATCCCGTAGGTACATTTTGCATCGCGCAATAGGTACCAAATTGAGGTCGCCTGAACAATAGTTATTTTCGAACCGCACAACAAGATTTATATATGAGTGGCCGGTATCAATGAGGAGTTCCCATGACTTCTGCTTATATTTTTAAATGAAAGTAGGTTCCATTCTAAAAATTTTGAGACCAACCGCACTCTCCAATGATTAACAGTTCTTTTTCTATGAGCATTCGAAGTTTTGACAACAAGTGACGTCACACTGTGCAAGGAGGTCCCGCACAGGCGGGAGGGGTGCAATGACATCACGTCTTGTCAAAACTTTGAAAGCTCATAGAAGAGGAACAACTATTCGTCGTAGGAGAGCGCTGGAAGACTCAAAATTCTTAGATTTTTACTTTTTTATTTATTTTATTTTTTAATAACAATGGATTTACTAAGGAAAGAAAGATGAATAAGGTACATTATTAAATTAGCAGAGAAATACAAAATGCTGATTATTTGTGAGTAGGTATACTCGCGCCAAGTGTCTGAGCATCTTTTATAAGGAATTAAATTTTTTACTAGGTATACTAAATTTAAACAATAAATAATAAATTTAAAAAATTTATAAAACCAGCAGTCTACAATTAACTTTTTTTGGAGAATTGTATTGTTAACTCCATTTTAAATTCGGCTAGAGATAGTTGCTGCATTACAAGTTTCAGTGGTAACTTGCTGAAAATACCCCCCCCCCCCCCCCGGTAAAATACATACTCATAGAATGGAAACTAATTCCATTTAAAAATAGGAAAGCAATATAAACAGAAGTTATGGGTACTCCTCAATGTACAGTTCAACTTGTATTTTGAAGGAATGTTTGTTTTAAACCTGCATAAATATATATGTATATTACATACATTAGTGAGTAGTACATACATAAATAGGTAAATAAACTTAAAAAAAACTTCGCCAAGCTTAATGGCACATAGCTTCTTTGTGTCGATAGCGTGGATCAATTACACTTATGATAGTTACATAATAAGGCGTAGGATCCCTAATAATACATAAACGTTTTAATAATATCATTGGCCATTCGTGAGAAAGTGAGTAGTACCTTGGATTTCGCGTTTGCGAAATAGAGGACTATCTGGGATCCCGCATGATTCTCGAAGATTTCATCAAACGGATTTGAATTATGGAGGTTATGCATGTGGCCAGAAATTGCAGACAAAGACGGACAGACACCACACAGAATTTGTTCAAAAAGCTTCAAAACAGAACGCGTGTGGAAATTTTGATTTTGGAAACAAAAATTTTGTCCTCCAAAGAGAGAAAAGAAAGCGGGTTAACGAAAAATCCGCCCCGAGAGTGATCTTTAGGTGTGCTCTGCCACTGCTGTTCTGTGCACATCTCCATGTATAAAAACACTGGATGTGTGCTAGCCTTTACAGTAAAACCATGCTAAATCAGCCGGGACAAAAAGAGGTGGGATAGCTCTACACGGGCTACCACGTTGTTTGGCCAAAGATGTACCAAAAGCCCCAACCACGGAAGAGTGGGACGTTCTGGACAGCAGCCTCCCCGCACAGCCGCTTTTAATACATCAAAGTAAGGCAAACAGTGTTGTGTGTTTACCTCATTGACGTAGGGCGCACATCGATATCAGTTCGAACCCCACTCAACTGCAGCAACATCACCCTTCTCAATTCCGTCTGAACAGTGTCATCAAGAACATTGATGGACAGACTTTCCAGAGTGAAGACGAAACAAAACTCGACGAAGGTTTTGGGATAATCAGTAGGGACGTCACCTTCCTTGTAACCGATAGCTTTGTATAATTTGGCCTTTTCATCTGACGACATTGCATTCTCCAATTTCATTACAACTGCAAAATAAATTGAAGTAGAAAGACTGATGCACAATAAGTTATGAAAAACTGAAGGGTAAACCAAATTAACAAGAAACGAATTCATTTGACACGCAAACTACACCTGACTAAATTAAGAAGAGGAAATCAATTGAAACATTGTCGGCTTCCCCACGGCGTTTCAAAATTACGATTTTAATCATCGGGGATAATTAAAATCGTAATTTTGAAATAGACAGTGAAATAGATGAATTTCTATGAATGTTTGGTACACTGTACGTCAAATCTTGTATCTAATACCAATTCTAAGTAACTAATAAATACTGACCGTCTTAGGCAAAAAACTGAATTTTAGGCGGGCATTAGTTATTTTGAGCGAATCAAAATAGAAGTCATTAGTTAATTAATCTACAGATTAACAGAAGCCAAGCCACTGCAGACGCCAATATTATGCGTCGAACAATACAGGCTGAATATTCCTATGGCTTACGTTTTTCAGCATCAAGATCAGTGTCAGCTCCATTCGCTGATGACGAACTTTGTCCCCACCAACCGCTAAACCATCCAGATTTGGGAGGCATTTTAGACGCTGCAAGGACATGTTCTCTTTCCAGCTGGAAATTCAAAACGTCCGCATTCATGCAAAATCCAAAATATTTTTGTGAGACGACAACATGTTTTGAGAGCAAACCTAGGAGAATTCTGATGAAATTCCTTGATTCTTTCAATTCCCAAAGATGCAAGACCATTAATATATCAAACGGTTTCCTTGAAATGCTGTGCGCTCAACCCATCTTACATGCAGGCGGGTCGCATCCTCGGAGTAAATACACTGAAGGAGCAATGATTTTTAGTTGGGTTTTTTTCCCCTAACTATTTTGCCATCTAATTTTGTAACAGGACATAATTCGAAATTTGAATACCAGAGGATCAGAAGTAATGTGGGTGACCACACAAACTATAACAACGAGATTAACTAATTGCGGCGGTAGCACAGAAATCAGTTTTGTCCAAGGAATCAGTTTCGCTCATCCATTACGTAGTATCAGTATTGTATGATGTAATGAAAGTATAGGTTAGATTATATATTTATGTCAAGTAGGTTATCAATCGAAACCACGCCCAGTGCCTCCATTTTGGTGGGCTAATGCCTCCTTGATACTGTTAAATCGACATTCAACACTTAAATCGACGTTTTGTGAAAACATTAAAACATTGATTACACTCGTGAAACCCACTTTTCCTTAACCAACGCTTCTAATCTTCGATAAAACAATGACCTATTTTAACCATGGTTAGGAAGAATTGGTGAAACTGGCCGTAAGAGCATGGATACTAGGTATAATAATGGTACCTATTCGGTTTTCAAGTACTCACCTCTAGTTCAACTCTTTGTCTCACGAGAATGATATTCAAGGCATCCAGCTCTTCCTCAAGAGCTTCGCATGCTTGCACCTGTTGATTACTCGGTTTGGCAGAGGACATTTTGGCTTTATAGGCCTCGTGGTAATTATTACACAGCAATCGATGTTGCTTGATGTGATTCCAATCCCAATTCTTGAGTTTTCTTTTGACTTCTTCCTCAACCACGCAAGTGTAAGCAAATCGCCACCTGTGAGAGATGATTCGACGAAAGTAGCCGTAATTATATGCCCACATAGTTTTCCAAGCGAATTAAAGGTATGACACAGTTTTCTGATATTTCAGAGTGAAACTTGAAAAAAAAACATAGAATTCCCCAAAGTTGAGCTAGACACCAAAAGGTAACATCCACATTTAGCGTCCTTCAGTAGGTATAGGATGATGGAAGCGCAATAAACAACATGGACAAGACACAGACAGCATTGCACGGGGAGAGCAGGAGTGCAGTCTGGGGGGACCTAGAGAGCTATCCAAATTCTCTTTCACTGGCATCTGCAAACTTGTAATAAATCTCGTAGCATCCCTTAAAAATAATCCTTTCCGAAGTGACGTGCACTGGAATAACAATATGAAAAGATTTACTCACCATTCTTTATAATGCCCGTGGTAAGACGGAACATTAGGACGGTACTTTCTGTATAAGCCTGCCCTCCGCATCATTTCCAATCCCTCTACAAAGCTCATTACGTCCTGGAACTGTGATTTATTTATACCTGGAAAAGGAAAAGGAGCAATATCAGTAGGTAACCAAAACATGGTGAATTTAAAAAGCATCTCTCAAAAAATGTTACAAAAGCCAAGTATTTCAGACAGTAATTCATGGTCAGTGGAGAGATTTTTGTTTCAGCTAGTAAATACGTAGTAAGTTTCAAATAAGAACATATTTTAAAAACCCATGGTACATAATATATAAATAAATCATAAAACAGCTGTTGATTCAGGCCAAATGTTCAATATATAAGTAGTTCCATAAGAATAATATTATATCCATAAGAAACAAAAGTAATAACAATAACGGTATTTATATTTTTCAGCAAGGTGAACGGAAGGGAGCAACTTCAAGCTCTATCAATCATCCTTACAGCGATTGATAATATTTAGCCATAAAACATTAAAAAATAGCTATTACTGAGCAGGGTATATAGGCAGAATTTGAGCCTATTTTCAAAACTACGTGAAGCACCAGGTCAGTGGACACAGTAGTTTTATGACAACGATGAAGTTACATCCATTTTAGACGGGTCTTTTAGATATTTTTACATAAAAAATGCTTCACTCGAAGCACTTTCACATCACTCACTCTTTCACTCTTCACTTTCTTTTCACATCAACAAACCGCTAACTGTGAAGGGGAGTCAAAACACACTATGTAGTGCCAATAGGAGTATTTCGACAAACTCCCATTGAATTTGTAATAGACGCGTGGGTATAAGCCCATACAGCCTAGTGTACCCCTCTCCACTCTAGAAAGGTGCGACAGCTGCCCATGGAGAGACAATGGTTTGATTATTACACAATGCTTCCAGGTGCTGATGATTAGTTTTCGCAAATCGACCAAACCATCAATCGCGTGTCAAAAAGATCGGTAAAGAGCCCAGAGCCAATAAAAATTGGGCGGATATATCGTCACAATTATGCACGCCATAATATTTTTTTATCAACTTATCTGTAGAAATGGAAGAAAAACTCACTGAAGGATAGGTCTTTGAAATCCGAAACTAGAAGCCACTTGGGAACAGTGAAATTAGACCTGTCCTGCTCAGGCTTAGCATTGTAGCGTAACAAAGTAGTGGAATTTATAGGTCCGAGCACTACAAAGGACAAACAAAAATGCACGTAAATACTTCACAGCATGAATGGTAACATCAAAGTATACCTACGAAATATTATACTGACAACTTTGTTACTTACTATACTGGTAACTTGGCTCTGTTTCCTTGTGTTCTAATCGGCTTTTGAAGAGGTGCAGGCACTTGTTCAACTGCGCACTGTATAGTTCACGTCCAGATGATGAGTTCCAGTAAACTGAAAAACTGCTGATGACGAGTTGCTGAAAAGTACGTACCAAAACATTGTTTTAATACGCCGGAGTTGAAACGATTTCACGTTTGCATGTGGCAAGCAGGGCAGAAACTACGACGTAGGGGCTGGGTTGGAAGTTCTGTGCAAACCATGAAGCAGCTTCAATCACTCTCACACCATTTTCCCCCCGAGTTCCACTGTCGGTATAATTTTCTAGATTCCTCCTAATGATGGATCTCACAGAAAGGTTTTCAAAAATGTGGATAAATTGGGTTCTCACGTAATAGGATATGTGGTGAGGGAGGGGTACACCAGATGATTTCACGCACACTCCATGCATGAAGCATCCAACCCATGCATGAAGCATGCCCATGAATGCAATCCAT
The DNA here is from genome assembly GCA_954871275.1 of Leptopterna dolabrata. Lineage (NCBI taxonomy): Eukaryota > Metazoa > Arthropoda > Insecta > Hemiptera > Miridae > Leptopterna > Leptopterna dolabrata. Next base: position 10,189,791 of record OX940982.1, on the reverse strand, counting down.
GTGCAAGTGCACTCGCACTTGCTAGGTGCTAAACAAATGGAAACACAACGAAGCGAGCGCAACAAATGGGCATTTCAAAAATGGAAAATCGAAAGTCTGCAATTTTCAAGAAAGCTTGGTCCTTTTTTTTAGACCAAAAATGTAAAAGGCCCACCCAGCTACCTTGCTGCCACAGTCCAAGCAGAATTTTAAGATAGCCCAGAGCTTAATCAGGAAATTAAAATCCTCCGCTACATAAATACAACTACATATCAGTATACAGCTCTCGATGATGTATCGCATACAAGCAAACGAACCTTGAATATGAGATTTACGGGGTCTACTGGAACTTCGTCTCCCCAACGAGGGATTGAAGTAACTTGAAGCAGATCCAAAGTGATCCCCGAAGCACATGGTTTACCCGGGTTACTGAATTTGTCCTCGAAACGGATGTGGATGTCCTTCAAAGTGATCTGTACGTTTTTGATAATGTTTGCCGTTAATTTTTCAGCAAATGTGCTCGGCTCTGCTTCCTTTGGATTGGCTGAAAATAAACAATTCCAACTAAGCTAGAACCGCATTTGTGAAGGCATTTGAATTTATTGGTGCATCCTGTCATCTGGGATGACAGGTAACAGAAATGTTAGTTTTGGGCTCTGCCAATGTAGGGGACCAAAACAATTAGGCTGGGCAAAAGCTGAGACAGTTTGGGGAGGTGAGTTTCGTAGAAACGATAAAATGAAAAACGAAATAAACAACGAATGTAGGTGCAATGGGTAATGTGACGCAGTTTATCCATACTTATCCGTACCTTAAAGCCTACGATGGTCATCTTCCCCTATAAATAGTCTAGCCACAAGTTCTGTCACACAAGTTTGACCTTGATCTGTTGGCCCGAAAAGCAGGACAGACCCTGCTCTCTTTTATCTGTTTACCACGCTCCATCCTCCATCTAATTTTGAAACATGAGCCACTCAACAGTTCCTGATATCGCGCTGGAGTTATTGCTTTTTACCGTAAAGGTAAGTCAGCAGGACAAATTTTCAAATTGCTAAAATCATCAGGATTCAATCGCTGTTTCATTTATCGGACCACTGATCGGTTGAACGAGACCCAGGGGATCGAAGACGGGCCTCGGAAGGGTCGCCCAAAGTCGGTTTGAACTGCAGCGAGAATCAAAGCAGTAAGGAATCGGATTTTGAGAAATCCTTTGTGTATGCAAAGTGTGATGTCACGAGAAATGAAATGTTTGCTCGTTCTCTTTCCCGACTCCTCAGAGAAGACCTAGGAAGCAAGCTTGGTTAGCAGAGAATGTGCTTGAATTCATTAGTGCTGAAGAATGGCCCTTGGCTAGCCCAGACCTTAATCCAATGGATTAGTCAAAATTAGAGGTTATGGCCAGCAGAAGAGCTCACCCTAACGTCGACTGCCTCAAACGTGCAATTCTGAAAGCAGTCGAAGAGATACCTATGGATAAGGTGCGTGCCGTGATTGACTGGCCAAGACGGCTTCAGGAATATGTAAAGTCCAGTGATGGACATTTGGAGTGAATTTAATTTTTTCCTACTCCCAGGTACTTCCACATTCGAAAAATAAAAACTTTTTTTTTCAAAGGCATTTTTGTGTTTAGCATTTCCTTGAAAACTGTGTGACAGAACTTATAGCTAGGCTAGGTATTTAGCCAAGCAGTAGTTTGAAAGTAATGCCACATAATCCGAATGCTACTCCTACTCCACGGCGCTATAACCCATAGAGGGTCTGGGCCTGACTGAGGACATGTCTCCACGCCAATCTGTCCATCGCTACAGTTCGCCATTGGAGGCCTTCTTACACTCCTTCACACCAGCATAGTCGCTGTCTCCCTCGGAGTCTCCTCCCTTCTGGCTTGCTGGCAAAGATTTTGCGGGTAACTCTGTTTTCAGGCATCCACTGTGCATGTCCAATCCACCTGATTCTGGCTCTTTTGGCCTCGATTACTACATCTGGCTTATTATACAGTTGAGCGATCTCGTGGTTTGAGCGGATACGCCAGGATTCCATTCTCACGTATAAAACCATATATCTGGCGCAGTACTTTTCGCTCCCACCACCGGAGATGATCCTCTTCCTTGCTCGTGAGAGTACAGGTTTTGGAACCATAGACAACGACTGGTCCCACCAACGTACGGTAGGTAGTACATCCTTACTTTTGTCGCTCTACTCAGGCGCCTGCTTTTACAGAACTTGTTTAAAGCAAAGTCCACAAAATCCGAATGCTCCCCACTAGTAACGCCAATTAAGACAAGGGAATTGGGTGATTTCTGTATTAAGCCACTACATTAGGTTGTTGTAACAATAATGCTGCAAATAATTACAAAACGGTTTATTATTTTCAGACAGATGCCCATTCAGCGTAGACCACTGTTTTCGGTGCTCAACAGGTTCCCTAGTGCTCCTCCAGGAAAGCCATAAATCGAATAGCAAACTGCAGCCGGCCACGCAATTACAGTTCCATAAATATGCGGTGGATTCAAGAATTCTATTTACAATTACGTGGTGTTATGCACATCACTTTGATCTAGTTACGAATGTACCTATTAACAAAATCCAATATGACCATCGTTCTTCAAATGAAACAATATGTTGGAACAACCAACTCGATTTCATACAGCCATGTGTCATTATAATCAGCTGTTCCCTAGCAATGGTATCTGGGCTAGATGTATACCATTCCATTCACACTCATGTTAACTAACCCAAACTTCAGGGCCTTACTGTGAACGAATGGCTGGACGTAAAATGCTCCGGGTGGTCTCAAAAATCAAAATCCACTGTTTTGAGATAAATTTAAGAAAGTGAAAAAACATACCCTTGTATTAAAAGTTTTTGAGCTACGGCGTTCTAAAAATTCAACCCCTATTTTTCACCTCTTAGAGATGACTGACAGTAACAGCGAGCCTCGCTAACCAACTAGACCCCAAATGGGGTCCTACAAACCAAATTTCACTGATGGGGTATGCGCACGTATTTATTTTTCTTTTCTTTTTTAATTAAAGTATATATAACATCCTGAGAATTCTGACACCAAACGCTGTCCTACGAGAAGGAGTTATTTTTCTTGATTTTTCAAAGTTCCACCAATTCTGACGTCATTGCACACCTCTCACCAGGGCGGAACAGCCCTACCCACTGTGACGTCAGAATTGGTGGAAACTTCGAAACTTATAGAGAAAGAACTACTTATCGTTGGACAGTGCGGTTATATGAACCGCTTTCGTGACCCATGCGCATACCCCATATTGCTTCATGGTAACTAAGAAAGTGCGACGAACGGCGAACTGACAGAAATGTTGTATTCCACAACATTTTTAGGGTGCAGGGGGGAGGGAGGGGAATTGTTCATGCTCGATTCCAAGGGTTAATTACTGAAAATTAAACAAAAAGCATTGAGCTACACGTACCTTTTTCCAATTCAAGTTTTTTTGCTTTCTCGACTTTCTTCACTTCGGCCATTTTTTCGTCTTGCCTGTATTTCTTGTCTTTTGCTGGATCGTACTTGATGTCCGAGTTTGGCACAACCAACACGTACAGCCGTTCGACTTCTACTTTCACGGGTGAATTGTACAGATCTTTCCATGGTATCTGCAAGGTCAGTTTCCCTGTAATAAAACTGAGTTACAGCTTTTGATAACAAAGAACGGGAGTTGAAAACACCTAAGTAGGAGTATCTTTCCTCAATTTTATGTAGTTTTGCATCGAGCTGTTTTTGAGTCCCACCAGGTACCTAGTAGTAAAACCAAAACAATGAAGTAATTTAATAGTTCAGATATATTCTGAAAACCCTGAGGATATCACATTTTTAATCAAATGAATGGCAGCCACCAACTTACCAAGATGACCGAAAACAGTTTTGACAGGAAGATCAAGATCATCAAACGCGCCTGGGCGAATGGCCAAATTGTCAACCACAACATTTCCTAAAACAAAGTGAAATGATAAATTATCAAGGAAAAAGTTTAATTATGCTACCTAAATGCTAAAACTTGAACAATCACCTGCATACTAATTGCCCTTGGATCACTTGGTTGGTGTGATGAATGAAAAATTAAATAAATGAAACAGTAAATTTCATCGATGCAAGCAGGAAGAGGTAAGAGCAAGTACATGTTGTGCAGTCGCAACTCTAGAAGTTCTGTTCCTCCCCCACTGTACTAGGAAAGGTAGGGCACAGGTTGCCCGCCAAGAGGGCGAGCGGACCCCAGACTGAAACCACGGAATTGTAATGGACTTGTTTAAGCATTACAGGAGTCCTGGAGAGTAAACTGAACAAAAACTCTCTGCGTATCAACTATAGCTGTAAGTACATCTCAAAGTACAGGTTATCTTGATGACCCGTGTGTGGGAGTTCTCACACGAGGTGCTTCACTTTCGTTCCTCAGCTTCATGTTAGGTATGCTGAGCGAACTCATCACTCGTGGGTGGTTCACAGCAGGGGTTTGTTATGAACAGTGGAGATTGAGGGGGGCTTGTATGTGTTGGAGTTTTCGACCTTCCCAATAAGCCCAAGACATTTTTTTGGATGCACAAATGGGGAATGTTCGTCGAAATTGTTTTTTTTGTTTTTTTAATTAATTCGATGTCTCGGAAGAATGGCAGTTTGAAGCCCATTTTCAAAATTAAGCTTTTAAAAGCCGCGTTTACACGAGCGGACCGGGCCGGATAAATTCGATGCTCCTGGCCAGGTAGGTGCCTTCTCACTCGCTAAGAGGGGGTGAGGCTTCCTTCCACGTTCCGAGGGGGCGGGGCTTCCTTCTCCTAGGGCAGCCGTTTACACGAATGTACAGGCTACTTTTCCGCCAGTAGTGCTGTGCTTCGAGTGTTCCCCCTGTTTTCTGTACCTACTTATGGCACCGGTTTTGTCTAAGAATGAAAAACTTGGCATCAGCCTCGTTGCTCTATCCGTGAGTGACAAACCGCGAAAAAAACCTCTCTAAGTATACGTTGGGCGCCCGAAATTTAGCCACCTCCGGATCCTAGAAGTTTTGGACTGTGAGGACTTTAAAAACTTTTTGAGGATGACGATTGATGTTTTTTATGAGTTGCTCGCAATAGTGCGTCCGCACATCGAGAAGAAAAAACACAGTAATGAGAGAGGCACTTTTTGTGTTCTAGTAATACGAGCTTTTGAGGTACCGTTTTCCATGTTTTTGGGACGAGAAGACCGAAAATGAAGTCGATTTTTACCAAAGAGACGAAAATTGAGGTTTTACCAAAGGTTCAGTTCCCAAAATTGATTTTTATGAGTAAAAAACATGGGAAATTGTCTGAAATCACCATCAATTTGTATAATAACGCTAGAAAAAGTGTGAACAGGTGAATCAAGACAATTAAATGGCACTACCAATGATCAAAGATAATTTGAAAAAAAAGGAGCGTACTAATTCGTGTTTTGGGGGCGAAAATTGGTGTAAACCATCAGAAATAGCTATTTCAATTATTTCTCATGAAAGAAACAATAAATGAACAGCCAACATTTCTGCAGGTTGTCCAGTAGAATAATAAACCCATGTGACAAGGAATTTGCAGCGTTTTTAAAACTATATGCATGTTTATATGTAGGTAGGCATCTATTCCTCAAGAAGATCCTGAGCGGACACGCGTCTACATCACAGGGTGACGGGGCGAACGGGTGGGGTGAGTAGGATCGTAGACCCTAGATCGGTAGGAATTTCCATCGGGCCTCCATAGCAAGCAGGAACGCCCATAACCGGCCCGGAGGAGCGATTACACGGCAGGGCAGACGGACACATTTGCTGCACTCCCCGGATTATTTGGTCCGGTCTACTCGTGTAAACGGGGCTTGAATGAGGGTGATTACAAGTAAAAATGCGGCAAAAAATGACGTATAAAGTCTATTGACATCTGGCTGGCTACTGGCCCCAAGGAAAGGGAGCGAAGCTTTGGATGAAGGTTCTCAGTGCTGTCAACAACCCAACATCGGAATGGCAAACCTTTTTTATGGCAACCTTCAAGAACCTTTGCCGTGACCTTTCCCTCGGTTCGATTTTGAGGAATATATTTACAAATTCTTGGTTCCATCCATCCATTCTATACATCGTTTAAAGTGATGTACTACCACTCTAAGCGGAACTTGAGTTGAACTAATCGGCAATTTACCTGATACGTCATTTCTAGCAGGAACTCAGAAATTCAAATTTCACATTCGTTTTCTGCCTAGACTTTCGACAAAAACACCTCATGATGTGGTCAATAAGTGTTAATTTCCGTTTCCGAACAGAATTTGCCCCAATAAAAGGAGAATATGTAACCCAAGAAAATTCCCTATTGACAGTACCTCACGCCCAATCCACATTCAATGATTAGGGTGATAAGGGAGGGTCCTCACCACGTCACTGTTACCGTCCCACAGAGGCTCCATTTCGAATTTCATCCTCATAGTTCAAACAGGAATGAAATTAATTAGCTTCTGGGGAATTACACAGTTACATTTTTTGGTGTCGGAAATTCCGGACTGTCCCCCAGCCCAAAAACATATCCTTGTTAAATACTGCTTGGAGCCAGAGATTGGAAACATCCCGAGCGACGGCAGGATAAAAACGCTGTTGTGTGTCACCTAGTCGCGTGCATGCGACGGATTTTTCTTTGCTCGCGTCGTTCTTGGAAGTCCGTCCGCGTGGAAAATAAATGCTATGTGTGTCCCCAGCCTAAGGCTAGGGACACATATCGCGATTCCGACGCAGGCTTCCTTCCAAGAACTCCGCCCGCCTCACACGCGGAACCTGACATCTGTGCAGTCAAATGGAACGGAACACACATCGGCGTGTAGCAGAGCAGAGCGGATTTTTCGCCCTTTGGCTGGGGACACACATAGCTTTTATTTTCCACGCGGACGGACTTCCAAGAACAACGCGAGCAGAGAAAAATCCGTCGCACGCACGCGACTAGGTGACACACAACAGCGTTTTTATCCTGCCGTCGCTCGTAGCTGGGAAGTGGAGGGGATGAAGGTGGGCTATTGACCTATCAAACTTCAGCATGAAATTCCGCACGTTTTTTTCGGTCGCCCGACGGGAATCCGGCACGGAGCGGGCGCGTGAAAAACCTGCCAAAGGGCGAAAAATCCGCTCTGCTCCGCTACACGCCGATGTGTGTTCCGTTCCATTTGACTGCACAGATGTCAGGTTCCGCGCGTGAGGCGGGTGGAGTTCTTGGAAGGACACCCACGTCGGAATCACGATGTGTGTCCCTAGCCTAAGGCAGGTTTTTCACGCGCCCGCTCCGCGCCGGATTCCCGTCGGGCGACGGAAAAAAACGCGCGGAATTTCACGCTGAAGTTTGATAGGTCAATAGCCCACCTTCATCTCCTCCACTTCCCAGCTACGAGCGACGGAAGGATAAAAACGCTGTTGTGTGTCACCTAGTCGCGTGCGTGCGACGGATTTTTCTCTGCTCGCATTGTTCTTGGAAGTCCGTCCGCGTGGAAAATAAAAGCTATGTGTGTCCCCAGCCTAAGGGGTGAAAAATAGGGGTCGAAATTTTCAGAACGCCGTAGCTCGAAAACTTTCAATAGGAGGATATGGTTTTTTTAACATTTTTAAATTGATCTTGAACTAAAGAATTTTTTGATACCACCCGGAGCATTGTACGACCAGCCGTTCGTTTGCACCACAACGCTTTGTCAACATGATCGTGAATGAAACGGTACAAATCCAGCCCACATATCATCGCTAGGGGAGTACCTAATTATAATCACGGATGGCTATATGAAGTCGAGTTGGTTGTTCTGTGACATTATTATTTCATTTGAAAAATGATGGATCTTTTGGTTTTTGTTGATAGGTACTTTTTCAACTTGAACAAACGTTGAAGTATTATTGATGGGTAAATTATTATACAAAAGTAATAATATATTTCGTAACGGTTAATTATTACACAACGGTTTATTATACTATCTACGCAGAAGGGGCATCTATGCAGGTAAATTATTACACAACGATTTAATATTTACCTTATGCTTCATGAATAACTACAAATGGTTAGTGACTGAATTACCTAGGTACTGAATCCCGCACGTTTGTATGAAACTTTAGAGGTCCTCGATTTAGGGCTTTCCTGGGGGAAGCTCGAGGGTACTGAACACAGAAAACAGTGACAAGCAGAAGGAGCATCTATAAAGGTAAATAATAAACCGTTGTGTAATAATTTGCAGCTTTTTTTTTCAGTCATACGGAAATCTGATACTCGCAATTATTGAGTGTAGTCACCTTCTCGAAAGCCATCACGAATTCATCATTGAGTAAATTAACTGAAAACCCCAGCGTGCAGGTAGGTGCCCAATTAATGAATATGTGAAGGATGAGGGGGGGGGGGGGGGAGAAGTTGAAGATTCTACATCGCTTTAGGACCCGTCGGGGATCTTGAATATTTATGAGACAGGTATTAAGGCACTTCAACCTTGGTTAGATTTCTGTCGTCGATTAGAATGATCGTACAAACTTGACCTGTCTATACCTGTGGTACCTACTTTAACAAGTCACATTGTTCGAGACGGTAGATCGCTGGATTGATTGAGTCGCTTGTTGAGAAATCCCTACAATGGTATTCACTGACAAATAGACGGTTGATTGAGGCACGTAACCAATATTAGCATCTTCTACGATCTCTCGTGAGTTCCAATGGGTCACTCAATTGCGGAAAGAATGTCACTGGCTTCTCAACGGAAGGTGGGTGTGAACACCGTACCCACCACCTATATCCCATCGTTATGCAATATGTAATGCGTATCTACCTATAACTTCTCCAAAGCGCATGAGAATGAGTAACAAAAAAACCACCAACGGGGGTGTTTGGGTTTACTTCGAGGATCAATTTATGTAAGCACTGGCTTTACGAAAAAGGTTTTTTCGCAACCGATAGGTCGGTACGTAATTGAATGAGACAGATTTCGATAGGTGTAACTTACCGCCCCATATTCCGACTTTCAGCTGGTCCGCATTGAGGTTTTCAACGTAGTTCCCGATGTATTTGTTGACCACTTCGATGAGCACGGACTCGAAAACCATCTTGAGCTGAGAGAAGACGATGAATTCACAGATAAAAGGTGCATTCAGCTAGTCGAATCTATCTCGGTTGGTGATATCATCGCGTGAGGTGGGGTTGAGGAACCGACTCGGGAGAGATTAGGGAAAATATTTAGGTACAAATATGAATAGTCATTTAGCTAAACGCAGAAACAAAAATTAAGTTTCTGAATCAAAAACACTTGACGGAATCTACAGAAACCGCTACCATGTAAGTAGTATTGATGCACAGATAGGGGCAACGGAGAGAGATCACGGAGTGGTGGTGTTTTCGTCTCGATTGATGCTATCAACTCCTTATCACTTCAGAAATGACCTCCGAGAGCTGCTACCTAGCGGCAGATTTTCAACTTTAATGTAGTTTTCAAATAGTACGATAGAGCTCAGTGCTTATGAGCAAATTTAATCAATCCCTCCACTAGTGCTAACTCATGTTAACTATCTTTAGGTGTACAAATGAGTTTCATTCATGCCCCATAAGCTTTCTTTCTAATCCTTCATGATTTTCACCTATGAAAACTTTATATTTGACCAACTTTCGATAATAATGCATTTTCTTTTAACACATTCAAACCGACGTGACGCGAATCCGCGTCATCCTTCCCAAGCCAAAACACCGGCATGACGCGGATCAGCGTCATCGTTCTGTGTGTTTTAAAGGCGGTATTGAAAATAGCCGGACGGTCGGATAGTCTCCTTCTCAGGAAACCTTTGTTGGATTGTAAGCTTTCAGAGGGCAAAGTTCGTTTTTTAGTCCCCCTCCACAAGTTTTCGAGTTCCTGTGCCTTGAACGTCAGTCTGCTCCCTCAGCTCACCTGTTCACCCCAAAGTGTTTTTTACTGTTTCTTTGCACTTTTTATCATTGTGATTGAGCCATTTCTACCAACAACAATGAGTCCAACCAGAAAGGTAATTCCTTCATGTTATTCTATTATTTTGTTTTTTCTTCCGATGTATCCAATGTATTTTCTGTTCAATCTCCTCATCCTGAATTCTTACTTGCATCCTTTGAAATCGCAGGTATATTCAGATGAAGAAATTCGAACATTTCTCGATGATTTGTGTTCGGACAAGCCAAAACACCGGCATGACGCGGATCCGCGTCCATAATTAATTCACATATAATTACGTTCCTATGCATGGAACAATAATTTTTATCATAGTTGCTGTGTTCCCACATCTCTAACATACTAAAAATGGAAAAAAATCAATTTCGGTTTTCTGGATTTTTCTGGTCCAAACCGATCGAGTTGAATGTGTTAAGGACAAAAAGAAAAACGATGTACCTACCTATTCTATTAAGTACCTAACAACTTTTTGTATTACTTGTTATCGCCTTCAAAAAAAATTGTGTGTGTAAAAAAAAAAGTAATTCTATTAGCGCCATCGGCAATTTGTATTTGCAAGGTAACGGCACTGGCAGTTGACCATGAACTAGTAGTTGACCTATTCAGGAGAAAAGCTCGAAAATAAGGTATAATTTGTGTCGGTGTGTGTGCAAACCTGCTATTAGATGCTACTGCCATCTAGGAACACGTGATACCAACTTGGAGATAATCTGTTGAATAATGGTGGATGCTGAAAAGTAGAAAGGTTAGTTTTCACCCCCCAATTGTTTGTGACTTTCCTTTAGCGTTGACTTCAGTTTTTGCCTAACTACAGCTACTTTTTTTTACTATTCTGTTTGGCAATCAAGTATTATTAAACAAAACCAAGAGTGAATGACGTTGTTTACTCATTGTCTTGAACACTATTCTGGGGCGTGAAAGTGTTGTATTTCAGAAATTGACCATGGTGGTCAACTACCTACTGATTTAAAAAAAAAATAATGTCCCAACCTAAAAACGCTGCAAAGTCCTTGTCACATGGGTTTATTATTCTACTGGACACACTTACAGAAATTTTGGCTGTTCACTTATTGTTTCTTTCATGTGAAATAATTGAAATAGCTATTTCTGATGGTTTCCACCAATTTTGGCCCCCAAGCCCGAAACACAAATTAAGTGTGCTCTTTTTTTTCTTCTTTTTTTCCCAAATATCTTTGATCATTGGTCGTGCCATTAATCATCTTGATTCACCAGTTATGACACTATTACATAACTGGCTTGAGGTGTATGGAGCTATGAACGCTGTAATGCCGACTTACAAAGAACACCATGGTGGATGATCGTTTTGTGATGCAAATGGAGTTTTCATATCTTCTTCTTGGATGCACTACTTAGGTATAGTCTTGAGTGGTTAAGGTCTCAAGAGGAATGTCGACAGAAATTTCATTTTGCTACCTGAAGGCACACCTTTTGCTGCTGAAAAAGAGAACGTAGGTTAGGTGCACGTAGGGGAGTGTAGATAGGTAGGTATAAAACTATGCCCCACATCTTGCACATTTTGAAACTGAAATGCAGATACTTACCTAAAAAGGTAGGTACCTGTGTATAGTAAGAACGGATTGTGTAATGTTTTTGTTCAATTTTACCGTGCTTGAGGTAAATTACGCCAAAAAGAAGCTGACTAGTTTCTGAGTTCCTATTCTGACTTGTTTCTATAGGTATTCTAGTTTCTAGTAGACTAAGTTTCTAGCAGTAGGTTCTAGTAGGCTAGGTAGACCTTATTCGCCTTTTTTCTGAATGATCTTAGCCAGGATGTGGGAGGAGGTGTCCAAATCGTTGGAACCCCGATCAATTCTCTACTGTATGTGGACGATGTTGTTCTAATCGCACACACCCCTAGCATCCTCCAGCAGATGACAGACCGTCTGAGAGAGTATGTGGAAGCCTGGAGTCTTGAGATCAATTTGTCCAAATCACAGATCGTTGTGTTTAGACCTCACTGGGGCCGTCGGGCAAGACACGAGAGCTGGAGGTTGGATGACCAAAGTATCGATGTGGTTGATTCCTACAGATATCTCGGGATCATGCTTTCATACAACCTCCAACTGAAAAGGCACTTATTGAAAGTCCCGTGCTGCCCGCACAGGCATAAACTCTATATGGTCTGGCTTGTTTGTGGCTGCAGATGCTCCAATAGAGGTGAAGTTTAGAGACTTCAAGGCTGTGACTCTGGCCACAGTTTCTTATGGAGCGCAATTTGGGGGCTACTCGGCTTATGAGGAATTAGAGAAGGTGAAGCGGTTCTTCCTCAAGAAACTCTTCAGGCTTCCTATGAACTCTCCAAATTACATCGTCTACAACAAAATGAAGCAGGGTACAGTCTTTCTGTCAATGCTGAAGCTCAACGCAGACTACCTGCTGAGGGTCCTCAGGCAGCCAGAGGGACGGTACACCAAGATAACGGCGCTGGAGGTGATAAGAGGAGGGATCGGTAGGGCTGAGGAGTGGCAGCGAATGATCCGGCTGTACTTGGAGGAACCCCCTGCTGACCCTGCTACCTTTGAGGTGCTGGTAAAGATGGTTCTGGACGGTCAGAGGCTGATCTTCAAGAATGGTGTTTTAGAAAGAGCTAATAATGCGCATTACCATCTCCTGTATCGCCACCTCATGTATCTCCTGTATCTCGAGGTGGACTACACATGAGCTCATCAACCCTGTATGCGGCAATGATAATCATGAAGTGCCGAGGTGAGCTGCTGGACCTTAACTGTAAGCCCTGGATTCCTGAAAGGGTTCACCTCTGTGTCCTGTGCAACCTCCGTGCTGATGAGGCGGTGCAACATTTCCTCGCCGAGTGCCCAATACTCAGGTACAATCGTGAATGGGCAAAATTGGTCCGGGCTTTGTTCTTACTTTCGGGAGGCGTTGCTTTATAGGGAGTACTACCTGAGGGAGAGAGACCTCATCTCCGAATTTAATTATAATACTTGTGAATCATCACATAGGTATATTATATCAGTTCTGCAACACTTCTATGGTGCCCTCAAAGATTCCCTCCTGAGTGTATTTATATAGTATGTTTAATGTTACAAATTTGCGTTTATATATTAATTCATTGTAGCACACAACTGCATCACATTGTACCTACCTCTTACTGTACCTACTCAGCAAAATAGCATTTAAGGACGGAGCTTCCGCTGATGGTTTAGCGACCAAAGCGACTCATGTTACGGTAACTTTATTCATTTTGCTGCGCCATTGTAAATAGTAAACATGTTTTTCATTCATTCTCAAAGTACGTTGTCTACAGCTAATACACAAAATTCATCATACAGTTGCTCCACTCACCCTAGCTTATCTTTCGTCCTACTTCGAGTTTGGTCCATATAACGAATGTGCACAGTTCGGCTAATAAGATGTACGTGTGCGAAGTTTAAGACCTCCTTTTGTGGGTGGGGGGGGGGGGGGGACTGTGGAGCTCCCTCCCGCTGGTGAGGGCGCTTGCCTCCCTCGAGTCCTTCATGACAGGGGCCATAAACCACCTTGAAGTTCAGCTATTCCTAAATACTCCCTCTTTATTTCCCTTTAATTTTCTTTCCTGGACCAATCCTAGAGTTAAAGGTAGGTACTCATGTAGTTATGTATTGTTTTACATTAATCTAAAACTATTTTTTCTTTTTTTTTTGTAAAATTAAACGTTTCATTGTAAAATTATATTAAAATAATCTAATGTCATTTATCTACGCCATGAGGGAACCCTGTTACTATGCACTTTGCAAATAAATAAAAATGAACTACCTATTCTCGTATTCCATGGTGTGCGCAGGCGCAGGTTACCCCAGGCCTACCATTCACTGACAAAACCATAATGTATACCCACCAAAATGTTGGTACCCACAAGGTACTCACCAGTTTTTCTGTTTACTCCTTGATCGATTTCATTCAATAGGTAGGAACTGCCCACTGAGAAGTCAACATTGAAGCGCCAGAGTATATCTAGTTTTCAAAATCAATTCCTCCTTATTAACAGTAGGAAAATACATAGTACCCACCAACAATCCGTAAGCAGTTACTTACGAAAGGTTTGATGAGGTTTATATACAACACAGACAGTATTACCTATGATTTATGTAGACGAGTGTTCAGCAGTTAGTGTCATGGTGGCAATTTGTGCTAAGGTATTCGGTTATCTTCCTGTTGAACCCGTTTATCAACTAGGTACCATAACGACCAGTAAACCTTTATAGTGTTGTATTAGGAGCGAATTAGGTATGTTCTGTTCTGCCTACAACGAACTGATGACTGAAACCAACGGAACTGATTTTCACTAGAGGAACTACCATACCCTGGATACAAATGATTCTTCGCCATTCCACTGAGATTAAACGCTGTAGCTATACACGGGTTTATCACTGTTTTAAACGTAGGTAGGTACCTAATACCCCACCGAAATCAAAGATAGGTCCTAAGTCATATGAGATGAATAAGGATGGCTAGAAACTTTCCTGCAGGGATGTTGTACCTAGGTACTGCTTATATGTCGCTCAAAATTAATCCAGTTCGAATGCAGTATGGGAAACATTCATTAAAATTAGACAGGAAATCTAGTCATCCTGTCAACGTGCGTTTTGTGAGGTTGTTTGCAGGCGTAGGCTAGCGTGGTTTCTTTTCTACATCAAGGATACCCTGAATTTTGGTAGAGGTAGGTAGGCACCTACCTATATAAGGACGGCGAAAACCGGGGAAAAAATTATTATAATAAAACAAAATTGAAATAATAATAATAAAAAAATAAATAAATGATACTTACCTCATTTAAAAAATCACTTCGAACAAAACAGTTTCATAATGAACAAATTTAAGAAACTAGTAGAAGACCTCGGTGGACCTTCTCCTTTTATGATGAGGACTTCCTTCTACTCCATCTCGAGGTGAGCAGCATACCTACACACCTAGTAGGTACATAGGTTTAATAATAATAATAATAATAATGCATAATAATAATAATGATAAATAAATAAATGATACCTATTTTTAAAAAGTAAATAGAATAAAACAGTTTTGTAAACTGAAGAAATTTACGAAACTAGTAGAAGACCTCATTGGACCTTCTCCTTTTATGATAAGGACTTCCTTCTAATCCATCTTGACGCTGTAGGTATAATAATAATAATGATAATAAAAAATAAATAAATGATCTGTTTTTTTAAATAAATAGAATAAAACAGTTTTGTAAACTGAAGAAATTTACGAAACTAGTAGAAGACCTCATTGGACCTTCTCCTTTTATGATAAGGACTTCCTTCTAATCCATCTTGACGCTGTAGGTATAATAATAATAATGATAATAAAAAATAAATAAATGATCTGTTTTTTAAAATAAATAGAATAAAAGAGTTTTGTAAACTGAAGAAATTTACGAAACTAGTAGAAGACCTCATTGGACCTTCTCCTTTTATGATAAGGACTTCCTTCTAATCCATCTTGACGCTGTAGGTATAATAATAATAATGATAATAAAAAATAAATAAATGATCTGTTTTTTTTAAATAAATAGAATAAAAGAGTTTTGTAAACTGAAGAAATTTACGAAACTAGTAGAAGACCTCATTGGACCTTCTCCTTTTATGATAAGGACTTCCTTCTAATCCATCTTGACGCTGTAGGTATAATAATAATAATGATAATAAAAAATAAATAAATGATCTGTTTTTTTAAATAAATAGAATAAAAGAGTTTTGTAAACTGAAGAAATTTACGAAACTAGTAGAAGACCTCATTGGACCTTCTCCTTTTATGATAAGGACTTCCTTCTAATCCATCTTGACGCTGTAGGTATAATAATAATAATGATAATAAAAAATAAATAAATGATCTGTTTTTTAAAATAAATAGAATAAAAGAGTTTTGTAAACTGAAGAAATTTACGAAACTAGTAGAAGACCTCATTGGACCTTCTCCTTTTATGATAAGGACTTCCTTCTAATCCATCTTGACGCTGTAGGTATAATAATAATAATGATAATAAAAAATAAATAAATGATCTGTTTTTTTAAATAAATAGAATAAAAGAGTTTTGTAAACTGAAGAAATTTACGAAACTAGTAGAAGACCTCATTGGACCTTCTCCTTTTATGATAAGGACTTCCTTCTAATCCATCTTGACGCTGTAGGTATAATAATAATAATGATAATAAAAAATAAATAAATGATCTGTTTTTTTAAATAAATAGAATAAAAGAGTTTTGTAAACTGAAGAAATTTACGAAACTAGTGTAAGACCTCAGTGGATTTTCTCCTTTTATGATAAGGGCTTCCTTCTACTCCATTTCGAGGTGAGGAGCATACCTACACACCTAGTAGGTAAGCCCGAAGTTACTGTTATGTACCTACCGTAACCTACCTACCGTTTTACTAATTTTTATTTTTACAGATCATTTTGTACCTATGCTTCGAATTATGGCAACTCGAATTAAACCATCGAACCCTGGTTTCTATAACCACGTTGATAGTGATATAATACTCAAACTATTCGTTTCATCAGTTCAGAGAAGCAATGAGGATCTTGGGATTGCTAACGGCCTGCGTTGTAGTCCGCGAGTCCCTCTCTTATCAGTCGACCCCTCAGCCTGTGTTCAATCCCAGGAGGGTGGAAAGCTACAGAAACGCAGAACCTAAGCGAAAAGATTTGGATGGGTTCAAGTGGTGGAACACCACTTACGACGGAGTCCAGTTCACGGGCTTCCTATTCGCCGGCCGAGCGGAGTTCCCGTGGGTCGTCCACATTAGGGACGGTTACGATCAACCAGGAGGCAACGATTTTTACTCCATCGGTGAGTGAAATTGTTGGATTTTCTCATATGTAGATATGACATCTATCTAAAACGCTGCAAAGTCCTTGTCACATGGGTTTATTATTCTATTGGACATACGTACAGAAATGCTGGCTGTTCATTTGTTGTTGCTTTTATGTAAAATAAAATAGAAATAGCTATTTCAGGTGGTTTCCACCAATTTTGGCCCCCAAAACTTGAATTAGGTACCTACGCTCCTTTCGTATTTTTTTTTCAAATTATTTTTTTGATCATTGGTAGTGCCATTTAATCGTCTTGATCCACGTGTTGACACTTTCCCTAGTGTTACTATACAAACTGATGGTGATTTCAGACGATTTCGCAGGTTTTTGACTCATAAAAAATCAGTTTTGGGAGCTGAACATCTGGTACAACCTCAATTTTCAACTCTTTGGTCAAAATCGACTTCATATTCGGTCTTCTCGTCCCCAAAAACATGAAAAACGATACCTCAAAAGCTCATTTTACTAACATGTTACTAAACCACAAAAAGTACCTATTTTTATACACATTTTCACTCATAACACCCCTGGGTATATTCCGATCGGGCTGAAAAGTTTCGGGACACAACTAGGGCCCAAATGGAGCATGTGTGCGAAAGAACGAATTTTTTAGACCGAAAATGAAGCCGGTACACGTGATACGGCGGACGGACATTGCATTTTTGGAATCTACGTAGGTACCTTGAAACGGAAAAGAAAAAATTTTGAGGGGGTGTCATAAAAATTTTTTGCTGAGCGAATACATAGGTGTATTATTCACGGAATAATAAACCAAAACCCGCGTTTCCTCAGACTCCTTGGAAGTCAAAAATTGCAGTTTGAGATCACTTGACACTTGGGATAGATTTTCATTTCAATTTCTTGTATACTTAGTCTTGTGATATTAATAAAGTTTCTACCGTTTTTAGCTTAAATACATAATTTATTTTTGTATAATGCCAAATTTATTTGTATAAATTAATGTGTGATATTGTTTAAACTTATTTTGTATAATGGGTATTACTCGGAAATTTTGATAAATATGTGAATGAATAATACCTATCTACGTTTACATATTATTATAGATTGCCTTTGACAGTGGTGTATCCTACTTTTCAAAATCCTATATTTTCTAATTAATCAGCATAATCTGCTAAGGCCACTCGCATAGGTGTATTATTCACAGAATAATAAACCAAAAGTGGTGTTACTTTCTGAACCTGTGCGCGACTGCGCGGGCATATTTCCCGAACTGTAGCGGTGTAATGGTTCCGTATGCGGTCCCACATTACCAGTCTATCAAGACTAAACTGTCATGTGTAGAGCGCACAAATATTCCAACAACTGATCTAGGTCGTGTATTCAAAGTTTACGTAGTACCTTCTGTTCTGGAGGTCCTGGGTTCAATTCCAGCTCCCACGCAAGTTGTATTATTTGCTACTCAACTATTTCCCGTTAAGGAATGATTGCATGCTTTTCTGCTTCCTCACTACCGAAGACAGGGAAGCCTTGGCATTCGTGACTGTGTAAAAAAAAAAAAAAAAAAAAATTGTGGCGTCCAAAATGAAAATGTCCACTAAGTACCATTTTGCGTTTCAGACTTCAAGGAACATTTTTGGTTCCGTGTCCGTCTGCCTGTGGTAATTCCTTGAAACGCCCATAACTACCTGAAGTAATTGTCGAAATCGGCTGAAATTTGGTGGGTAGGTGTGGGTTGGGTCACAGATGGTCCCATTCCTTTGTTTCTCGTACACGGCCAAAGCAGTTAATGCCACACCAACAACTAACCGCTTTGAAAAATACGGAGCCATTTAATTAAAATTTTGAAAACTTTAAAAACCGTGAAACTAACTGTTCCTGGACGAAGGAATGGCAACGGACTGACCAGTAGGTCCGGCGCTTCAGAACGGGTCGTGAAAATACAACGCTCTGCGAGGGAGAGGAGTGAACAGTGGCAGGGAGATCGGGACAATGAACGGGAAAGGATGGTCGGGGACGCGTCGTGAAATCCCCGCTTCAGCCTTTTCCGCTCATGGTCCCGATCTCCCTGCCACTGTTCACTCCACTCCCTCGCAGAGCGTTGTATTTTCACGACCCGTTCTGAAGCGCCAGACCTACTGGTCAGTCCGCTGCCATTTCTTCATCCAGGAACAGTTAGTTTCACAGCTTTTAAAGTTTTCAAAATTTTAATTAAATGGCTCCATATTTTTCAAAGCGGTTAGTTGTTGGTGTGGCATTAACTGCTTTGGCCGTGTGCGAGAAACAAAGGAAGAAAAAGAAGATGTGGATGAAGCAGGTGTACCGCGAAAGGCGTGTACTGAGTCATGTAAGACTTATGAACGTTTTGGATGCTGAAGATCTCCGGAATTTCTTGCGTATGACACCCGAGGTTTTCACCAATTTACTTAATATGGTGAGGCCTCACATCGAAAAAAAAGTAAGGTTATGCGTGAAGCAGTGAGTGCAGAGGAACGGTTGATAGTCACGTTTCGTTTTTTGGCGAGTGGCAAGACGTACAAAGACTTGAAGTATTATAGTGCTGCTATATCGCCATCACTGATGTCAACCATGGTTCCAGAAACTTGTGCAGCTATCTACAATTGTCTCAAGCAGTCTGTCCCCACCCTTCCACCCTAAATCGGTTGGAAATCTCTCCCGACCGCCCTGCCTGGTCACCTCCCCAAAACGTGACCAGCAGCACAGATTTTCACCACCAGATTTCAGGGCCGACGGTGATCGGGCCCGATTTAGGGTCCCGAAATCAGGTCGTGAAATCCCCCACTTAAAAATGATTAAAACTGCCACTTACAACAAAGTCAAATTATTTTTGCTCTAAGTCTCTATGATCTTCCCATAAAACGAGTGTGAACAGAATGCTAACTGAAATTGATTCACTGATGGAAATATTATCTGAGAAAGTTTCAAATTTAAACACAATGATTTATTATGCAGGTAACTTGGTATCGAACCAACACGTCTTGACGGTTTGTAGAGCTGTCAGCCATTACCACTGCACGGGCCCACGAGATAAAACCTGCCAAGATGAGCCAGGCTGTCCATGTCCAATAGATCTGAATAATATCTACAACAACCCATCATACATAGAGAAAATTGATGTTGAGACATTATACGTATATTTTTTCCCATTAAATCCAAACCATCAGAGCATGTTACGTAACCCCCACGGGGAGTACGTATTCGCCTGGGGTAAGTACTCATACCTACCTATTCAAATTATTTTACCATCCACAACAATAATGTTGTTGCTACCTAAAGTAAAGTACTGTACACACTACGAACAACTACCAGTAGAGAGGAGCAGAGGGGAACATGGAATACCATATAACTGTTTTTGGTTACCAGGAAGACACCTACTGAGAGATGTTTATTAGAGGGTTTTTGCAGCACCCTCACGCCAAAACGAAAGCAGCTCTGGGTCGTGTTGAGATGACAAATCGTAATTTAACCTTACATCTGTATAATGATACCTACCTTCTTCTGTTTTCCTTGGAAAATAAAAATGTGTCGTATTCACAGCTGCTTCTTGGCGTTTTTCTATGTTAATGCAGATTTGACGCCATATGTGGACATAGTTTGTATTCACCATGGAGTAAAATGGATAGATGCCAAAGCTGAACGAAAACTGAACCGAAAAAGGTTAGCATCTGACTTTGGTCGCCCTATCCACCATTTCCTTTTCCGTGTCGTTTTCCGTTTCGTTTCGGCGTGAGGGTGGTGCAAAAACTCTCTTAGCGAATCTTCAAAGAAAATGAAGCTCTTTTCAGCGCGTCCAAAATTTTCAGAACATGAGATTTTGAAATTTTTTCACAGGCAAATCCGTTTCAGAGCATCCTGATTTCATCCCGAGATTTTAACACATTTATATAAATACTTTTTTTTTGTGGACCGTGAAATTGTAATAATTTCTCAAATCCGAAGATTTTGTGGGGGTTATTGAGGTGCGGTCGAGTGAAAGAATGATTTCCGACGTTTCGAACGTTTATTCGTTCATCTTCAGGGAATCTATAATATAAAACATACAGACAGAGTGCGTTAGCTTATTATTACATATTCCCTTCTGATCCCGTCTACCTATTAAGGTACTGATATCCTAGAAAACCTGCTACTACCTACTCATGCAGTAGTCCCGAGTTACATTGAAATATTCTTTGAAGATTTCAAAACATATTTTGATGAGAAACCTTTCATCCCAAAGCACTGTTTAGGTACCTGTTAAGTTTTGAATAAATTATCACCACTCCTGCACGTATGTAGGTACCTACCTGCTAATTCATCAGTTTTCGAATCTTTTCAAAGCTGGAGCTGTTCAAGGAAGTGTGGGCGTGCTTGAAACGATACTTCATCCAAAGTGTGTATGGGACAGAGTGCTGTGGTTCGACGTGGCTGTCGTCATTCTGAAACACGCTCTACCTTCGATGAACATGTGGGTCGGCGTAATACAAATCCCGATCAAGGACAAGTACTTGATGGACGACGATCGACTGAAGTACATCGAACACAGACGTATGTTATGCTACGTCGCCTCAGTTGGCTTCCGACCGCTGTATGGCGTTGAGTTGTTAGACAAAGTACTCATCAACAATTACAAGGTCAAGTACCGAGTGTACCCCGTTGACTGGCAGCGGTGCAGGCATGACTTGAGGGCCATCTGTCGCGGGTTCGGCTGCTTAACTTACGTGGACAGTGAAGAGGACCGATCTGTGTAAGTATAGCACTTCTTGGATATTTAAGAAAATTACCTTTGGTTTACAATCTATAAAAGGCGGCTCACCAGAGAAAAAACAGGAATCTCAATAAAACACCAACATATCCCGAGATTTTTGACAAGGATTTAGGAAATAATACTAGCTTATTTGTTCAAGTTCCGTATTTTGACGAACAATGGCTTCTATCCATAGAGTTTACCGCATCGAGTGTTGGCAGAGTAGAAACAAGGTCGGGACCATCTGTGACCGCGACCGTGGCGCCCCTGTGGTCTGCGAAGGCAAGGTGGAAGGTTTCGTGATACGGGGAGCCCTTCGTGACTACTGCAACCCCGGGATACAGCTGCCCTTCATGATGCAGAGGGTCGCAGAGGATTACCCAGAATTCCTCGAGGCATTGAAAAGAGACCGAACGGCTCCTTTACCCATCAACCCATTGCCCACACCATATTCTGGGTCATCATACTATTACCCCTCAATGGGTCCAATAACTTTATTCATGTTCTTATCAGTGGAAGTTTCATAAACAAGAGATTCATCAATGATGCCAACTCAGTTGTGCACTTCAGGTTCTACCATCAACGATTAAGGTTGATGATTTTTATCAACACAAACCGTTGTTCTATTTCAAATATATTACCCAGAAAAGTAGAATTTTTTATAGATTGAAAACATAATAATAGTTGTTGATTTATTCAGGTGATAAGCAACTAAATTAGGTTCCTGAATCTATTGTCCAGCTCGTACTGGTCCAGCCATGATAACTTAGCTGATTAGAGCATTGCCTAACCACACAGGTGGACTGTATAATGGGTCAGATCTTTCAGTGCAGTTAAAATAGCGATTTGGGCGGGGTCTAGTGGGAACGTTCATCAATGGATGAAAAGAGTACTAGTCTTCCCACTCCATACAGAAGATCCCAGGAGCCAGGTTCACCAAATGGAAACCTTTCACTTCTGCAGCTAATCACAAACCTCCATCATCTCATTTCATCTTTCTCCAATGTACCTCCAGTTGTTATTGTTCGTCAAGATGGTTAGATTCCCGAAACCGGAATTACAGTGCATTTGTTCACAGTGGAAACGGACAACGTTTCAATAACCCCGTTTTTATTTGAAACGAGTATCCACGATTTCACTGTGAGTGATTCAGTTCGTACAAGTCGACAACTAGGGGATACGTAACTGAAAAGAGTGAGAATCAATTTCAATTTATTCACGATGTTAGTAGGTCGTTTAAATGTCTAATGTCAAAACAATGGAAAAAAAGGACGAAATACAATATCATTTGCCCGTCAACACGTAAGAATGGCAAGTAGCATGGGGGACTTTAATAAAAAATAAATAAATAAACTTACTCTAATCGAATAAAGAGATCCCATTCACGTTACATAATAATAATAATAATCAAGTTCTAATAAACGATTACACATATTATCAAAATAGTATTAAAATACAAATAATAAGGAACAAAGTCAACGCGCTAGTCTTCTAGTACCTGGTGGGGGAGGCGAAAATAAATTAAAGTACAAAAAATGGCACACACCCTACATACGAAAGGAAAAATTATCACAATAAATTGAGTGAAAGATCCATTTCTTTGAGACGGATTCTTAATACCTTGAGTTTCGTAGAAAAATCGCATCGCGAGGGAGAAACTAAGTTCGTCGGAGCATTTTGATCATTTGAATTTGACTTGTCAAGAGTTTGTAGCAACCAGGGCTCTAAACACAATATTTCATCTTGATAAATGTATGTACAATGTTTTATACTACATATAAAAGTAAAAAAGTTGCGTACAAATTATACGAATCCTAAAATACGTGATGTTCGAGATTTTACCACTAGCACTGAAATTCGGAGGCAGTGATGGCGTTCAGGTCCTTCATGAGACCCTCCAGGTTGGCCATTTCCTGGTTGAGTTCTTCAGTACTGTAGGAGGCCTGAGGACAGAAAACCATTGTTGACAGCGCTACAATTAATAGTAGGCGAGTAGAGGGTTTTTGAGAGAAAAAAACCAGTTTGGGCTCCAAAAACTACTTTTTCGGTAGTTTTGCTGTTACTTTCTTCTAGGTTGATGAATAATTTTCTTTTATTGAACATTCAGTCCTTATGTGTTTGTTAAACAATAATTATTGTCATTATTAGACAATAGGCAATCAATGGATTTGACAGCAGGAGCTCTGCAAAAGGTGAGGTGTGGCGCAGACGAGCATGGAGGAGGAAAACTGCTAAGGAGAATTAGATATAGATCACCGCGACCGTCAGGAGTTTTCCCTCGGGGATTAAACTTCGACTGTTATAATGCAAATTTTTTATTTTGGATGCCACACAGAAAATCACTGGAAGTTCACCAACAAGTTTTTCTCTAACCTCAAAAATGTGAGAATAACCGTCGGCTTGCTAGGTCACCAGCACTACAATAGAAAGACACGGTGACGTGAGTTTATACAGGGTGATCTACTCGCAGATGCAAAAAAAATTGCGTAAAATTACATCAAAAATGGAGTAAAATGCCGCCAACCGCATATTTTTATCTCAATCCGTTCTCGAGATATGATTTTTTAAAGGTTTTTTTCAGGAAAACCGTGTTTTTTTCCTTTTGAGGTGCCTAACGTTTTCTTGCATTTAAACTTGAATTTTTCATCAAAGAAACAACATAATCGCAAAGTTGACCATACCATTGGAAAGCTTATTAAACGAAAAAGTTTTCAAGAGATTTGCCAGTTTCCAGGATTTTTTTTCGGAGTAGTAACGTTTTTAAAATTTCAGAAATTTTATTTTTTCAAATTGGTCTAATGTTTGAGCTGTTATGGTCTCTAGATGGTACTTTCAAGACTTGAAGTACACCATGCGTATGGAAAATTTAACGCTGATTCCGAAAATGAGGTCAAAAAGTAAAATTAAATGAGGTAAAGCGGAGAAATTTGAGTTTAAAAGGAAAAAACACGGTTTTCCTGAAAAACCCTTTAAAAAATCATATCTCGAGAACGAATTGAGATAAAAAATATGCGGTTGGCGGCATTTTACTCCATTTTTGATGTAATTTTACGCAAATGGTTTTTTGCATCTACGAGCGGATCACCCTGTATAACATGATGAGATGATAAACCAGTGGGTCCCCTGACCAGGTGCCTCACGCAATTTTGAAAACATGGTCAAATTCTGTCGATGAACCACGCTCAAGCCACAAGCAATTCCACTGACAAAGACAATCTAAAAATATATCGGGAATAACTACTGGTTGGTTGGGGGGGGGGGGGGGGGGGGGGGTCAGCAGGAACCAGACAGAACCTATCAGACTCAAACTCTCCAAGACGAATCCAGCATTAATGGAAAAAGTTGTAGATGCTCTGACAAAGACCAGCACTACACGGAGATCGACCCGCCAGCAAGCGGGATCTGTGGTGAATGGGCTGGAGGTGGAACTACCAGAAACCAAGTGGATTTACTTAAGCCCACATGGTGGGTGGGATCACACTATCTGTTCAATAGGTTGTGTCCTGTGTCCAGTTATCACCTTAGCTTTCTATTCACCACTCAATACTTGATTGATATTTGGTAAATACCCAGGAGCTTGAGGGTTCAATCCTACCTCAAGTAGGTAAATACTTTGCACTCGCCATCCCCATCCTCCCTCATCAACATTCCCTCCAGCATTCTTCATTTCTCTAAAAGTTTCCCATCCACCAATAAGAAGCAGAGGTGTGACCAGTGGCTTTGACACATATTTCCGATGTAAACGTTAGTTGGAGACGAGAAATACCAAATCGAAAACAGCCGAAATGACCAGTTTCCAGACTCTGCTCATACTACACTGTCTTAAATGAGTATTATGGGCTGATACCTGACACCTGAGAAGTGTGGGGGAGACAAATATTGATAACAATTTGAATCCTATTTGAAATACGCTTACCTGAATTCTAGGGAGATCGTCATGCGGAGCTCCAACTTTCGCTTTCATTGGTAGAGGCGAAGTTGAAGATCCTACATACGACGTATTAGCTGCCTTTTTATATGGACTAGAAGCTTGTGCTCGGACCGCAACTGAAATCGCAAGATTGGTAGTAATTTGGGGAAAGTGAATGTTCTTTTCGAAATAGGGACAGAATGCAGATGTGTTCGCTTACCAATATGTTTTTGTTGGGGTGTTGTTGGAGCTGACTGAGGTGGTGGAGCTGGGACACTGAAACTCTTCAGAGGATGTCCCTGCAGTCTTTTTGCTGCCTCTGCAGACCTGTAGGCAAAGTAATTTGGTGGTATTTTATACAATGACTTAAACTTGAGGTTTTTCATGAGATTTTTATGCTACAAACGGGAAACTAACCCATAGGACGGTGTTGAGATCGGTGGCTGGACACACTCATACCCAGTTGAGGCTGCTGACACTTGAGCGCAGTAAGGGTCTTCTACTACTGTAAACCAGAAACACTAAGTAACTCAATGCTGCAAGGACAAAATTCAATAGTTCGATGCCCCAAGTTATGATCAACCGCAA
Organism: Leptopterna dolabrata; assembly: GCA_954871275.1. NCBI lineage: Eukaryota > Metazoa > Arthropoda > Insecta > Hemiptera > Miridae > Leptopterna > Leptopterna dolabrata. The sequence continues at coordinate 10,163,849 of OX940982.1, read as the reverse complement.
AATATATTTGTGAGTTCATACCACTTGGATCGACAGTGACATGGACCCGAGACATGGAATATTGAGGACGAGGGTACAAAGGTCGAGTTTCTGCAGGCCCTCCACAGGGTGCTAAAATGCTGCCCCCAGCCACGAGACTTGGTGGCCCTGCTGAGACGCTCACCTGGGTCGTTCCAATACTTCCTCCAACAGGCGTGGCAGTGGCTACAGCTACGACAGAAAACAATGTTGAGCAGTCAATTTCTGTGATTTGAACTGACTTAATTTCTAATCCCAATTACCTCCACTTTCACAACAGTGTCCAGCCCAACATTCTCCTAACTCCATCCCTTTGCAGTATGATTGTTTCATGGCCTGATCTGAGCCAACTAGCTTTTATTAACTTCACCATTTTTTGTTGCCGAAGGTGGATTAGAACTTAGCTTTGAAATCAGGACAATGAAGGTCTCACAGACCATCTGAACTGCATAAACTGGGACCAGCTGACAGAGCGAAATTGGTATCTATTGGGGTTTTAGGGCCATTGACGCATGCTTTAATAAATAACCAAATTACACGCATATTTCCCATAAATTATCAATCATTCAGGACCAAATAATTCCTTCACATACTCTGGGCCGAGTAGCCTTTTACAAATCAGCTTAATACGTCAATTGCAGCACTTACTGGATAAAATGAAACAGAATTAGTATTTACTTATGATTTGCAGGACCAATGAAACAGAATTAGTATTTACTTATGATTTGTAGGACCTTTTGTGTGAGCGACTCGAATTTTGTAGGATAGTAAAAATATGTTAATTCATAATAATATCTACATTCCACAGTGAATTGATTAAAAGAGTGTACGCAAACTTTTTCCATGAAGCTCTACTCTGAATGAAAGTGAAAAATATCAACAACCACACTTTTATTTACAAATCACGACGAAAAAGAATCATTAAAGTCAAAATTAGGTGAAGTGAAACAAATGAAGAGAGATTATGAAAGAAAAACGGGATTTAATGTTTTGTTGAGCAATGGCACTGTCTCTATCAAAGGACTATCGTTGTCTATATAACAGAAATGTTGTTTTCTACATCACTGATAGTAACTGCAAAACTAGTAACTAAAAAAATATGCCAACCATTCAAACTGATCCAATCCTCCAGGTCTCCTAAAACTGATATTCTGCAATGAGTTTTCCTTTTCTGAAGGAAATTTAGTTTGAAGGTTTAGAAACTATGTACAATAATGCGTGCAGGTAGAATGAAAAGGCACAAATAAGATAACGAAACACAGCTGAAACTTACGTTCTCTAAAATGGCTATCAATTGGCAAGGTAATGGGTTTTTGTTTACTCCCTCTGCGCAATGTCGAGATCCGTTCCTGAGGCATCAACAGGGGCTGGCATTGGGAACCTGAGTATAGTGAATTCGAAAAAAAAGTTTGTAATGAAAAAAAAAAATGAGGCATCCAAAACCAACATAAAAAGTGAACAATCATGAAACGAAACAGTGAGGTTACAAAATGTCATGTGCGGTTACAAGCTTACCATGGCATTCAGTGTGCTAAGGACTCACGTTTGAGAAAAATTAACTACGTATTAGGTCATTCAACTAGAATTCTAATTAGGAATGCTTAGGGCTCGCGTGGTGCTCACCAACATAGGATGTCGCATAATCCCGATGGTGGTGTTCTGGAGCTAGATGGCGGGTGTTTTCAAGTGTCCCAGCCCCGTCAATGGGTGGAGGAGAATCACCTGCAATATTATAAGTGGGAAGAGTTAGTTGTCACAGACCAAGAATGTTATGGACTTTCTCGGAATATCTTAAAGATCTTAAGGGCGCACTGCACTATTTACCTGATGCACAAGGGCTGTTTCAACATACCTTCTTGAAACTTTTAGGGAAGTTACATGATATGTTGAACTCCCAGGCCATTATTACAAAGACGCAAACAGAACTATTTGGCAGCAGATCAAAAATTAGTCATAGAAAAAAAAATTGAGAAAAAAGTAATCCAATAAGATCAATACTGATCTTACAGCGCGTACCAGAAGGTCTCCAGGGTTGCCCCAAGCGCCGTGACAGGTTGACCAAGTTGACTGTGGGCGCTCTGTCATGCACTCTGTCAAGGCTTTTGGAACCATGCGGTTTTTTGCCTTTGGCGGGAGTTTTTTCAAATCTCGTAGCAGCTTTCAACAAGCTATCTAAGTTTATTTCGGGGAAATACTACATGTAAACGTCCTCAAGTGCCCTCTCACGATATAATTATAAATGAACTTCACAAGTTCGTTTATTTCTCAATTTTGATTACTTCCACTAACTTAAACCCTTTAAATAATATACCTACCAAATTCTTCAGAAATTAACAACGTTTTTTAGGATAGATAACGCAAATTCAGGATGTTCTGAAACGGATTTGCCTATACAAAAAATTTTCAAAAATGCATGTTCTGCAAATTTTGAACCCATTGCAATAGCTCCATTTGCTTTGAAAATTCGGTAAAAAGAGACTGCGGGGAATCGGCCAGAGCTGCTCTCACCACTGGCATTCTGGCCCTTTCAAGCCATCTTCGAACTATGCCGAAACTAAATTATTATCATGATTATCTAGAACCCACCTCCACCAAGAGTACTTCTAGGAATGGTACCAGTAGAAATACGATGTTCTTGATTTTTGTCCAGATTCTTCAGCTCCATTTGGTCATGGTGGATCCACAAGTCGGGGGGTTTAAGGCTCGAAACTCCTGCTTTGGCTTTAGCGTAACTAGAAAGAACAGAAAAAAGTGAAACAAATATAATACATGTATTTTCATGTAACACATTCCACCTTCTTAGAAAAACAAGACTGAAGTTCCGACTGACTGAATGTACCACACAGTATAATGTTAACATGCGTTCATATACCTAAGTTGTGATTTAATAAGTATGCATACAAATTATTCAACCAAATCTTACCCAACTTTGCTGCGCTCTGGTGATGCTTCGGGTGTTCGCCGACAGCACACTAGCACTAAACCGATCGCAACTGCCGTTACTATCACAGAAGATGCTACTATTGCCATGTACATTACCGTCGTTGAACTCAGGCCTCCTCTCCCTGCAAATTAACAACAAGATCATCTAAAATTTCGATCGCAATTTTCATCGAAAAATAGGTATGGTAACCTAGAGGAATTTCAAGAATTTTACGTTTGGGCATGTGCAGACGAGAGTTAATTGGATTTTGAAATTCAGATGGAACCATTTAGGGGTCAACATGCACATTCCCTCAAAATGCCAGCTGGGTTAAATTGTTTCAATTCATGGGATAGGTAGTTACGAAGTGGTATGAACCAAACATGCATGGACCAAGTGAGTTCCACAATCTGAATGTTGATTTGAAGGACAACAATTTTTTATAGTCAAGCCCTCTTTCCCACCTCGTGGTGAGAAGCAAAATACCAAAATACCTTTCGGGTTACCGATCTCTGCTATTCCACCGAATCCTGTGGCAGGGGTGGTCACAGAGACGACTGGGGAGCTCATGGAGTAACCTTTACGGTTTTTGGCTTTGACGTGGAAGTAGTAAGTCGTTCCGAGACTCAAAGCTTTTACAGTCAGAACCATCTTATCACCGGGGACAGATTCGGTGATCCAGTCGCCATCTTTCGATTGTAAATCTGTTGTATAAGATACAATATACCCTGAAAAATGGAATCCAGTCACATAAGAAGGTGAAACAGGCGAACAAACTCAAGAACATTGAGAACAAAGAATTCCTAAGGTGGAGGGAAGGAAAAATGAACACTAACCAACTATTAGGCCGTTTGGGATTTTCGGTGGTTGCCAGGACAAACTAACTGTGCCGGGGTTGTTCTCCAAGTTCATTACCGTGACGTCTCTAGGAGGGGATGAAGGCAGCGCCTCATATGTTGTATTCAGAGCCATCATACTCCACGGGCTTTCTCGGTGGCCCTGGAATAAAATTTTACATAATTATATTAATTTCTGCTACAAAACCGTATCCCAAACCCAAAGCGCGCACAGATAAACACATTTTGAGAGGATTTGCCAGTTTTTGCATTGTATGCAATTCAACATTAATGAAAGCTCGTCAAAAGCTTGACAAGAACGAAATTGGAAATAAAGCATTCATTTGTTATTCATTCTGTGACCATTGAGCTGAAACTGACGACTTCTTTTTTCTATTCATAAAAGCCAGATAAGAGTTCGGATCTACTAGTCTTATTCTATCATTCTTTGAGAAGAACTATAGTATCATCATCCAATATCTCAAACCACCTTTTCCCAAAAATGATGTCTCAGAAAACCAAATTATGACGAAAGATTAAGAGGGCCTACCTTGACGAGTTTCACAACGAATTCGTATTGAGTGAAGGGTTTCAGATCTTCAATCATGTAGCTCAAGACTGAGGAGTTGTGGAACCGGTAGCGAGTGTAGGCTGCTGAGTGGTGAACTTGGTTATACCTCACGACGTAGTGCCGGTCGTCAGTAACTACCTGAAACATGTACAAACCGACAACGACGTCATAAATAATATGCAGCATAGCAATTGTAAGTGGACAACAGGTTGAAACAAGCTCTTTGACCCTGAAATAACATACAAAGAATGCTTGAAATAGTGCATTTCTGGTTGATTTCAAGTTTTGATAACTTCAGCTGACAGATTTATCACTTTTGCCACAAAAACCTAGCATAAGTCTGTACCATCTGTTGCATCCCAAAGCTCCTCGAGAAATTGGTCATTTCGCAGATTTACCAGGAAACATCCCACTATCTGGTTGAAAAACAGCATGGGTCCCTACGCAGTCGCTCCACTGTCACGAATGTGCTCGAATTCCAGGAATTCGCCTTGCGGGGCTTCGAGCGACGTTTGCAGGTGGATTTCATCAGCACGGACTACTCCAAAGCGTTTGACCGTTTGTCTCTTCGCCATGTGTTGGCACCTATGGAGTCTATAGGTGTCCATGGTCCCTTCCTGAGGTGGCTTGCCGGCCTACTTGTCTGGGCGGCAACTGATCATCAAAGCGAAGCGTGACCTTTCGAGACCATTCATAGCCAGTTCGGGTATCCCTCAGGGTCCCCATGTAGGTCCTCTGATTTTCCTAATAATGATCAACGGGTCTGTGAGGTATTCCGACGGATTCGCTGCCTCTTATTTGCTGATGATCTTAAATTCTTCTCTTACGCTGAGTCACATCATGATTATCTGCACCTTCAGGAGGGTTTGGACCGGGTGGGAGATTGGTGCGTCCGGAACAGCTTGTTCCTAAATGTCGGCAAGTGCTGTGCGTCCACCTTCAGTCATGCCCTGGATGTCATAACATTTGATTACCAGCTCGATGGTACGGTTCTCTGCCAAGGGTATCGGTTGTTCGGGACCTCGGTGTGCTGTTAACACTAGACTTACCTTCAGTAATCATACTGACCATATTGTGGGGAGGGCCACACGTTCTCTGGGCTGTCTGAAGAGATAAACGAGGGATTTCACCAGTATCACAGCCATCGTCCTGCTATACAATTCCCTCATGCTTCCAGTCATCGAATATGCGTCGTTGTGTGGTCTCCACATTACAGCTGCCAGTCGGCACAGCTGGAACGAGTCCGGAAGAAGTTCCTGCGATATGTAGTGTTCAAGCTCCATACCCCGTTGGATGAAGTCAACTATGACTGGCTTCTCAGAACGTCTCCCCTGCGCTCGCTTGAGGACCATCGTATACGGATGAACATTTCATTCCTCTTCAGGCTGGTAAATGGTCCCATTGACTGCCCCTCACTCTTGGCGCAACTGAACTTCTCAGTCCCTCAATTATTCTCCCGCTCGGCACCACTCTTTCACACATCATTCAACCCGTCGAATTACCTCTACCACATGCCATTTTCAAGAATACCCTGCGAAGTCAATGTTGCACAGATTTCTTTAATACCCTCTGCTACAATAATTCCTAATAAAATTGTCACACTCCACCCACCTACTGTTCTGAGCTTCTTCAAATGATTACTATTTTATAATTTACCTACCCACCACATATCTAAATGCAAGCTATGCACATATAATTAGTGTTATTATTAATATGTTTACTTACTGTAATTGGGCTTGCCCTTACTATAAACATTTTGAGCCATGTAAACATTGACGAACCCAGTTCTCCAAGATCTGGCACAATCATCGACAACAATCACGGATTCTCATAAGATAAAATAATGGAATTACCTGGTCTGGAGGAAGAGAAGCATCGGACCAGAAGAGAACAACGGACGTTGGTGAGTAAACAATCGCTTTTAAACCAACAGGTGGCAGCAGAGGTGTGTCGGGCTCTTCCTGAGTGGGTGATTTAGTACGAACATTTTCATAAACAGGTGGACCGTCTCCTCGGTCGTTGTGGGCCCACAATGAAATAACATACTCGGAACTGGGGTCTGAAATTTCATGTTCACGATTTGAAATGAATAAAGATCTCATTGCCCGATGAGTTGATGTATGTAGCCTAGCTAGAGATTTAGTAGCTTACCCAAATTTTTGATCACGTGAAAGCGCTGTTTTCCATCCAGCCGCTCAATGTGCACTCCTGGAATACCCTTGCCCCATGAGATAACGTAATCCCTGACGATTATGTTAGTATTTTTAGGAGGAGACCAGGACACCGTGATGGAATCCGCACTGGCTTTTGCTGGAAAACAATCAACAGATCAATCAAAAGCTTGCCATAACCCAGACCTGGTTAAACACCATTACCCACCAAGGAATTATATGTCCGTATCCCTGTGACTGCTGCAATTTCTATCTTAGGCCATGCAGCTATGGAATACCACTTTGCATCATCATTTCAGACACTGCAATAGACGTCAATATTTTTAGTTTGGAAATTTTTCCCGTTTTTGCGTTTTTCCTGTTAAAATGACTGTTAGGGAAAATAAACCTCAGCAAGACCCAACCTTCACAAGGAGCCAGGAGAACTGTGAAGCACTTCTACAAATTCTTAGACTTTTAGTGAGGCGCCATTTATACTGTGCTCAAACATACGGAATCCGTTTTTTTGGATATATTTGAACCTACCTTTAATATCAGACGGCTCATCAGGGACAGTAGACTCGTCCAGATCTTTTTCGTACGTTTCTATAGTGTACCAATCAGTTGGAGGCCCTGTTCCGTTTACTGTCATTGCCCAAATACGTACTTGGTACACCTGAGGGTGTGAAACCATGGTTATTACATAAAAATTCGAGACATTTGACTACGTCTCAATGACATTCAAAATGACACAGAGGTAAAGACACGTACACTTCCTTTCTCCAGGTTGACAATTTCATAAAGTCGCCGGTCTCCAGCTGTGGTGACAGTTTCAGATTTGCCTTTTTTGTCCCTCATTCTGTATCTCAGTTTATAACCAGTGATTACGCCGTTGCAGCCCTCTGGGGGTGGAGGTTCCCATCTAACTATAACGCTCTGGGATTCAAAAGAAGCAATGTCGCATATAAGATACCAGTGTAATCCACCCGCTAATTAAGAATAACTATAATAGGCCATTTGTGAACTTACAGATGAGCTGACTGCGTCGACTGTGACGTTGGACGGCGAGTCTGAAGGAACGTCAGACAGAGTTCTAACAGTTATTTCTTCAGAATTAGAACCTGCGCCGTTGTGGTTGAAGGCGGTGACCCAAATGATGTACTCAGTGTAGCCTTTGAGACCTGTCAGTGTGTACGAGGTGGTCTCTGTTTCAATGTGATGCTCTTCAGAGGCCTCATACTGCAATAATGCACAACACTGACAATATAAGGAGAAAACTTGCCAATAAAAACTGGCGAATGGGTATTATGTTTCTGAGGTGTAGTCACCTAACGTATCAAACTCACACAGCCCAGGACGAAAGAATGCAGGTAAGATTCAAAAAACTTGCACGATATTTAAATTACGTTCTAAGTCAAACGAGGTGGAGCCATACCGAATTTCAAAACCTTACTTAGGTGCAGTTTACAAGGGCAGAACAGCTTACTCGGTGGGTGGGTAGATTGATTAGGTGTGGGGTTATAATGTACTCCTAGTAACCAAGTTTGTTAGTCCAAAGCCGATTGGATCTTGGCATAACAAGAAATAACACCATCATAACAGCTAAAACGTGGGTAAAGACGAAATATGATGTAACGTACCTCGAAGTAGTACAGTTTGTACTGCTGTATTTTTCCATTTGTGACAGCAGGGTGAGACCAAGACACAATGATTTGATTGGTGTAAGGCACTGCCCTAACATTAGTGGGGGGCCCAGGTACGCGCAACTCTGGGTTCGTAGTGACAACCAGTGGCTCAGACGGTGCTCCGACACCAGACACAGTGAACGCAGCCACACGAAGGGAGTATGTCGTATTGGGGCGTAAACCGCTCACATTTGCCTCTTCCAGCCTCGATCTGGACGTCTCGACCACCCTTTCCCTGAGATGAACGAGAAAAAAGGCGGTTTGACACAGGCTTTATCCCAACAGAGGATTTAGGTACATGAATCCATCTACGAATACCTTTCAGAATCCAGTTCTTTGTAGTAGACCAAATACCGGAGTATTTCGCCGTGGCTTATGGCCGGCGGTTTCCATTTCAAGGTAACAAAACGGGGTTTTGTCACAGCAACGGCCAGCTCCCTTGGAGCACCAGTCGATGAACGCCCAACCTCTGGAATGGAAGAAGGTTCTACGATTGCGGACTGTTCCTCAGCCGTTATATTGTTGGAGCCTACGTCTATGAGAGGAAGGGAAGAAGAAACAAAAGAAAACGAAATCATAAAAACTGAAATTAATAACAAAATACAAGAAAAATAAATAAATAAAAATAATAAAAGAAGAAATGATAAAAAACAAAACTTCTGGACGATCAAAATATGAAGAAAAAATATAGGTAACAGATGCGTAAGATAAAATGAAATCTGGCCTCAACATAATAATACATACAAAAATCGATTAGTATCTACCTTTACAACTTTTTTGGTTTATTATTTTCAACAACGAAACTTTGGAATTGAGCATGAAAAAAAATTATTTAACCCCCCCTTAACCCTCAAAATTTGATGGTTTCAAGGTACGTAGAATCCGAAAATGCAAAAAAATTCTGTCTGTCCGCCGTACGCAGCACTTTTCTTAGTTACCATGAACCAAAATTAACGAAATTTGGTTTGTAGGTCCCACTTGGGGTCTAGTTAGTCCGCGAAGCTCGGTGTTAGTCAGTCATCTCTAAGGGATGAAAAATGGGGGTTGAAATTTTCAGAACGCCGTAGCTCGAAAACTTTCAATAGAAGGGTATTGTTTTTTAACGTTTATAATTGATCCTGAACTAACGAATTTTGAAACCACCCGGAGCATTGTATGACCAGCCGTTCGTTTGCACCGAAAAGCTTCGCCAACATGATCGTGAATCAAACGGTATAAATCCGGCCCAGATATCATTGCTAGGGAGCACCTGATTATAACCACGGATGGCTGTATGAAGTCAAATTTGTTGTTCTGTGATATTATTTCATTTGAAAAATTATGGATCTTTTGGATTTGGTCGATAGGTACTTTTGCAACTTATAAAACGTTGAAGTATTATTGGGTAAATTATTACACAACGGTTTATTATACTATCTACGCAGAAGGGGCACCTATACAGGTAAATTATTACACAACGGTTTATTATTTGCCTTATCCTTCATGAATAACTACAAGTAATTAATTACTGAATCCCGCGCATTTGTATGAAACTTTAATTCAGGGGCAGGCTCCAGTACTCATTAGGGCTTTCCTGAGGGGAGCTCAAGAGTACTGACCACAGAAAACAGTGAACTACGCAGAAGGGGCATCTATACACGTAAATAATAAACCTTTGTGTAATAATTTTAGCTGTGTTTTTTTTAATATCATAAATACAACAATACAAATATCATTAAACGTGAGCTTCATGAAATAAATTTGGCCAAATCAAACAGGTGCATAGTGTCAATTTATTTCTAGAGGGAATAGTATATTCATCAGGGTGAGCTGGGGGCTGAACACGTTAATGCTCAGTCATTTTGACGAAGGACGTTGGGTCGCTGTCCCAAGACCAACGTCCCTCGTCACAAAAGACGGCAGTGAGTCCTCCAGAGACGACAGCCATCACATCCGCGATGGGCAGCTGCATACCCCAGCCTGAAATGGCTATTTACTTACTTCGTATGTACCACGGTATTTTGGAAATTAAAATGCGTGGGGATACTCAAACGATGGGGATACTCAAATGATTCACGTGTGTAAAACCTATCCACACTCAGAGGAAGTTCCACTCTTAAGTAACAATGCACAATAATTGTGCAAGTAAATTACATATATTGAATGGGAAACACAAAACAATAAAACATGGAACCTTGTAATTCCAGAAGATTAGAAGTGTCTGAGATCAAGAAGAAAGTATAATATTGGTTTTTGGTAAATCAATGAAGCGAGGAGAAAATGGCAATCATAGTGGTTTAGAAGCAATAAAATAATCTAGTCGGGCGTTTTTAATAGCAAATGGGGAAGGAATAATCAAGAGGCGCGATTAACTCTGTCGGTGATAAATTCAGTGTCAACAACTGAGGCCAAGCAACACAGAGCGGCAATAGAGACTTGTAGCAACCATTTTCCGAACAACGCAACTCTAAAACGTAACTGTTCTTGAAAGACAAACTCGGATGCTAACTATCCAACGTAAGTTCCACGAGAAAGCTCACGTAACTCCAGACATATGTTGAAGTGACGTTAGCGTAATAATTTGCCAATGATATACAATTTGGCTGACAAGTTAACCTCTTTTTTCTCATACTAGCACATAACATAATTATTCAGTAATAGTAATTATTCCATTTTGACATTTTTCTACGAGTTTGGAACAATTGTAGAAGAGCAATTGCGCCCTTTTACTGTACAACCGTACGACAGCACGGTGAGACCTTGGGTCATTTGCATAATTTTAAATACCCACAATACTTGCCAAATATAAGCACTCTCTTACCGTACTCATGGCTTTTGTATGGCAGTGCTCAAGATACTAAAGGTAAACGAACCACATCAAACTTCCAAATATAACTAAGAGAACGCAAACGGCGGAAAACCTTCCCCAGGCCGGCTCCTCCTGTCTTTCTACAAAATTCAGGGTGACGCGATAGTGTAGCCATGGAGAGCGAATTTGGTTATCCGCAAAGAAGTTTACTTATCAAGTTATTTAGTAAGTAGCATTTAGATACGCGACACGTATCTTTAACAGTTACATGGTGCTGGGCAACGCAAGTCGTGAAAACGCTAAAACTTGCGTTCTCGCGATCATCAATTTTTGGTTGCGACAACTCTCTATTGGTTTTTTGTTACCCATCTAATGGCAAACAATATATTACACAACACTGTAGCAGAAGAGAACTATATAGAATATAAGGCTATAGCTTTCATGTAAGTACCATTTTTCGTAACAGTGAGGAGAGCAGCGGACTGTATGTTACCAGCAGGGTTAGAAGCGACACACTGAAATATGCCGAAATCCAATTCCATGACTCCAAGTATTCTCAGGTTGTTCCTGAAATGTACAGTTTCTGGAATGACAAGCTGTTCAGTGAGGTTGAACGGGGGAGGATCCTGAAGATCCTAACTTTATAGCTTACTACAGTCGTTAAACAACACAGTGCATATTATAATGAATACAAACACTGAATAAAAACCATTTGACAATGTTTGCCAATATCGAAAATATTGGTGTGCTCTCTACTTGAAAGAAGAGTAATAATATACATAAAAATACAGAAGACAAATAGATATTTAACATTTAAAGCAAATCGACTGCGTCAGCGTCCATTACAATACGTTGGTAGGCCAACAAATAACATGTGGTGGCTGGCACATTGAACAAGCATAGGAAATAAATCACTGGACTGACTGGCATGATTAACATTAATATTTTAAAGCAAGCACGAAACGAAAATAGTAAAAACACATAGCGAAAGTAGAAGGTATTTGACAATACTAACCCATTGACCTTCGTCATGTATTCATTGTTTGATGAAATAGGATCGCCGTTTTTCAGCCAGTACACTTTGGGCTCGGGGTTTGCAAAGACATCACACATCAGTTCATCGTCGTGTTTGATGGGGACAGATTTGGAAACTGGTTTTTTGATGAATCGAGGAGCAACTGAAAACAGGTACCTACTATTAAATAAACAAATTATAGATTTGGTTGAGTATGTAATAACTACATATGTTTCAGTTATAGTGGGATTATAAAATAATTCCATTTCACAGCTGAATGGGGGAGGGGGAAATAACTGACCTTGCACAAACAAAGTAGCTTGCGTGTCAGCAGAATCTTCTCCATTTTCAGCTCTACACTGGTAGTTGCCATTGTCCGCTTCCACAATGTTTGATATTTGCAAACTCCCAGTGCCAATTTTTCTGTATCTGCTGTCAAGGTCTCTGTTTATCACAGATGAAAACGATCTTAGAATGGGTGAAAGAGTACAGAAAACGGAAGTAGAGAAGGGAGTGGCAGTCAAGCTGCCAGACAAAAGGAGGCCAGAAAATCTCTGTAACTGTGGTTAACTTCGAATGGACCTCAGAAGAGGGTACTGCTTGCCACCTCTTGATTCATCGACATAGTCTTTGGCGTCATGTTGTCAATGTAGCTGACCGCTTTCTCTATTTCCCTTACATATCCAACTTCTCTATCTATCTAACTTCTTTGGAACTGAACATAATAAGGAATGGTTTGGTAGGTTTGGCTATAGGTAAGGTTCGATTCAGCTGCAGAGAGAGATAGGGCAGAGATAGGGCAACTAACAGTACCTCTCATGGCATTTTAACATAATAAACATGGTTATTCTTGCTTACGCCATATCAAGCCGGACACCATCTTTCAACCAGTATATCCTGGGCGTTGGATTACCGTTAGCAGCACAGTCCAACGTCACTGTGCTACCCTCGAGGGCAACCGTGTTTTTGGGAGTGGCGATGAACTCGGGTGGCATCTGTCTAGCAGCCCCCTCTGCAATTGCAACAATATTACAACACAGGTACAAATTTGTTTTAAAAAAAGAAGAAAAAATCTATCAAAAACTTGAAGATACGAAAGATTCACCAGCGTACCTATGTCTTGGGAAACTGTGAGAAAGGCTTGGTTGCTCAGACGATGACCGTCGAGGCTAGTCAAATTACACTGGTAGGCCCCTGTGTCAGAATGTTGTACATCGTCGATTTCTAACGATCCTGAAATAGATAGGTACAAGGAATGAATTACTCATCAAACAATTCAATAGTAAAAATTAGAGGTGGGTAGTTCCTGACTTAACTACTTTTGAAGAACTAACTCTGCCAACTGAACAACTCCTCGATTTAGTTCACTTCACTCAACGTTCGTTCACTAGGACTACAGAGTAAAAGTATCAAGGACCCAGAGTCTAGAGATGGATGTAGGAAGGGGTAACTAAATAACTGTCGTTCTGTGCATTATGAACTAAGAATCACAGAACAAGTAACTCACTCACAAGGCGGCTGAGTTAGTTTTTTAGTTCTTGTAGTTCACAGGAACACGAGGAGTTGATAGTATCCACTGAACGATAGTTCGTTAGTTCTGTAGTAAAGAACTAGTAAATCACTAACAAGGCGGCTGAGTTTGTTCTTTAGTTCTTCTCGTTCATAGGAACATGAGGAGTTGATAGTATCCACTGAACGATAGTTCGTTAGTTCTGTAGTAAAGAACTAGTAACTCACAAGGCGGTTGAGTTAGTTCTTCTCGTTCATAGGAACATGAGGAGTTGATAGTATCCACTGAACGATAGTTCGTTAGTTCTGTAGTAAAGAACTAGTAAATCACTAACAAGGCGGCTGAGTTTGCTCTTTAGTTCTTCTCGTTCATAGGAACATGAGGAGTTGATAGTATCCACTGAACGATAGTTCGTTAGTTCTGTAGTAAAGAACTAGTAAATCACTAACAAGACGGCTGAGTTTGCTCTTTAGTTCTTCTCGTGCATAGGAACATGAGGAGTTGATAGTATCCACTGAACGATAGTTCGTTAGTTCTGTAGTAAAGAACTAGTAACTCAAAAGTCGGTTGAGTTGGTTCTTTAGTTCACAGGAACAACAGGAGTTGATAGTATCCACTGAATGATAGTTCGTTAGTTCTGTAGTAAATAACTAGCAACTCACTCACAAGGCGGTTGAGTTAGTTCTTGTAGTTCACAGGAACGTGAGGAGTTGATATCCACTGAATCATAGTTCTTCAATTCTTGTAATTCATAGGAACGGTGGATATACATGAGGAGTTGACAGTATCCACTGAACGATAGTTCGTTAGTTCTGTAGTAAAGAACTAGTAACTCACTCACAAGGCGGTTGAGTTAGCTCTTTAGTTCTTGGAGTTCATAGGAACATGATGAGTTGATATCCACTGAATGATAGTTCTTCAATTGTTGCAGTTCATAGGAACGGTGGGTACTACATGAGGAGTTGATAGTATCCACTGAACGGCAATTCCTTTAGTTTATTAGGAGTCATTCAGATGGGGTTCCTCTACTACATGAGGAGTTGATAGTATTCACTGGATGAACTACTGAACTAACTCAAAAGAACTACTCCTTTCAAGGAGTGAACTAACTGAACTTGAGTCCCTCAAATGAACTACTCTTACCCGCCACTGGTACGAATACCTCATGTAAGACATGTAAGTGATCATGTTACAGTTCAAAAGCTCAACCAGAAAACGGAAGTCACTGACCTGTAGGTAATAAAACCATTCGGCTTTCATCGTGGGTGATAGGCCGTTGGTCCTTCAGCCAGTAGGCCACGGGTTGGGGTACAGCGTCGTCCGAGCGGCACATGAAGTGAGCAGTTTGATGGGGGTAGACATGTAAGCTTTGAGGTTCCTGCGAAAGCTTTGGTAGCCCTGGTAACAAAAATTCAACACCGTTCAAGAAATCATATAAGAATTATCATATATGAAACCCAGTTGTACGAGTAAGTTCCAACATGAGAGTATCAAAAAACATTTAAGTAGGTACCTATGCATTTTTCAAAAAGAAGTCCCAGTCATGAGTGAAATTCTGACTCTTCCAAACCAAATTAGTAATTTTTCATTTTCAAATGAGGATTTTTCCATTTTGAATTATCTAATTAATCCTAAATTAAAAATAAATTTAGTTTGGAAAAGCCTGAATTTGATATGGAAAATTCCTCATTTGACTTGGAAAAACTATAAAAATAGTATTCTTCTGTCCCATCTGGACCACCCTACACCAATTTTGGTTAATATGAAGAATTTTGGTTAATTTGAAGATTTTGATTAATTTTCCGGTGAATCATACACACTGACGCATGTAAACGCATTAAAAAAATGTTAATATCTAGGGATAGGTACCTATATTCAGAATGCTCTAAAACACTTAGTACATTCGTTTTTCGAATAGGCTAACATATCTATTATCATCATAATCATTTTTGAATCTTCTATTGTTCTTTACCCATAAATTACATTGTACTGTATTCAAGATTCACGTATTATTTTAAACTGTCATCAATCCAGCTCAGCAGGCAGCATCATTTTTTCCAGTAATACCATTGATTTTCATTGTATTCTTGAAATAGGTAATACCTATGGCATTAAAAAAATCATATATTACGCTTAGTTCGTAAACAGAATAGTGCAACTGGTTATATCCCGTTAATATCGAACAAATAAAATTGAATAAAATTGAGAATTTATGAATCGCACACGATTAGTGGGCACCAATTTGAAACTTGTTTGAAAGATTCCGAACACAATTTGCAATGGAAAAATCTAGACACTAACGGATTCAGGGAAAGTAGAACACGGGAAGTAATTCCACAAGAGGGAGTTGCAGGGGAAAGTCTGAGAGCCATTAAATCACCAGTGTGCAATAAAAACGGGGCAATCGATAGATAGTAATGTCGCGTGATTTTTATCACACTCACTCGCTAGTGTGACGGTGGCCCATCTGGAAACGATTTTGCCGATTGAATCGACTGATGCCATGCAAGAGAACCTCTCTTCTTTGTCGCCCTCCTTGTCGATTTCGGGGGCGCGGCCCAGGACCGAACTGATGTACAGAGATCCATTTGCAAGCTGCGACCTGGTACGGACAAGATATTCGTATTCATTAATAACACAGAACCTAACGCAAGTGTCCAGAGCCTATTTTAAGCTCTTTGAAAATCTGTAAGACGACCGCCAAGAAGGATTTGGGAACATTAAGAACTCTGAGTACATCAACACTTACATGTGCGTCTCGGAAAGGAAATTGATGATTTGATTGTCCCGATCTCTCCAGGATATGGCGGGCGTCGCCGTGGGGTCAGAAGTGGCGGCTTGACAGTGAAGTATCGCACTGGAGCCGGCCACCACGATCACATCTTCGGGCTCCTTAGTAAACCACACTCCACTGTCTCCTGAGGTTGAATGAATGTGTATTAAAACTTGAGTCCTCACTAAGCTATGCACAGCAAGAACTACACCAAATACAACTCAACAGTTCATGTTATCAAATTCGACAGAACTTACTAATGCAAAAATAACTCATGCAAGTTATAGAGGCGGTTCGAATGTACATACAATGTATGTACATGTACAATGTATTTCGGTGAAAATGATTGCACTTCACTAACATGTTACAATCTATGTTGATCGATGTATCAGAAATCGACCACAGTCAATGACAATTCACGATCGAATCTAAATAAGCAATTCTGATGAATTTCTTGAATAAGAGAGGAACAATTCAATTGAAAAAATAATGACGCATAAACCGTATAGACAGACCCCCCCCCCCCCGCGCATTTCTATAGTGCAATAAAATTTAAATCACTGAAACAAGTCCATATTTTATAAAAATACTCTGAATTTCACTAGCGTGTCCCAAGCTATTTTAAACAACGTGTCAGAAACACGATCGTCAATCGCCAACAGATTTGAATAATTTCTATGAAGTAAGCAAAGAGCAGTTCGTCAATAACTGATTATGGATCGTAATAATCAAACATACGTCAGATAATGCGAGAGCTTAAACGTACATGGAGAAAATAAACAGGTGTTGGAGGCTGAAGCACACTTACACACCAGTGTTACAGATAGATGCTGTGGGATTTACGGTGACGAATGAAACCAGAGTCCTGAATTATATGCATATCAAGCGAGGTATTATCTGACAGACAGCAGGAATACTGTTGTTATCAACGGTCCGAAACAATCAGAAATAACCAACTTCCTCTGGGATACTGTCATAAGGAAATCATGAGGTCTAAAAAGGGTGTAGTTGAGTGCCAACTAATTTGAAGCACTTAGTTCCTACGTTTTATTGTTAACACTTGAATTTCATACCAAATAATTCTATATTTTCTCAATAATTATTCATAACATTATGTTTGGTCATTTTGATACCGTAGAAAAATTTGAATAGAGGTGAAAAATATTGATAGTTTCAATGTTAGCACTTGAATTTCATACCAAATAATTCTATATTTTCCCAATACCTTCATTCATAACATTATGTTTGGTCATTTTGATACCGAAGAAGAATTTGAATAGAGGTGAAAAATATTAATAGTTTTACTGTTAGCACTTTAATTTCATACCAAATAATTCTATATTTTCTCAATACCTTTATTCATAACATTATGCTTGGTTATTTTGATACCGTAGAAAAATTTGAATAGAGATGAAATATTAATAGTTTTACTGTTAGCACTTGAATTTCATACCAAATAATTTTAAATTTTCTCAAGTTATTCATAACATTACGTTTCATTTTCAAACCGTAGAAAAATAAGCTAAGCATTTGTAATAGAGGTGAAAAATATTAATAGTTTTATAGTTGGCACTTGAATTTCATACCAAATAATTCGTTGGCACTTGAATTTCATACCAAATAATTCTACATTTTCTCAAGTTTATTCGTAACATCATGTTTGGTCATTCTGAAACCGCAGAAAAATAAGCTAAGCACTTTGAAAAGCGTGAAAAATATTAATCGTTTTATTGTTAGCATTTATTTCATACCAAATAATTCTGTATTTTCTCAATAAATTTATTCATAACATTACCTGTTTGGTCATTTTCAGGCACTAAAAAATTGGCTAAGCATTTTGTATAGAGATGAAAAATATTAATCGTTCATTTTCCCGCTTAAGAAGAGTGCACTTCACTGAATGGTACAGGTACTGGAACGGTATTTTCCTACCAAATACAAAACCGCACCAAATACTTTTTGGATCTTGAAATTTGCGATAAACTACCTACGAATTTCAGGTAGGTACTTATCTACCCGGTTAGACTATACAAGTTTGAAAAATGTATAATATGAAATTGGACACCCAACAGCCCACTGTACAAGTGAGCCCATGGCCCTCCCTGTAGCTGTATCGGTATTTTATTGTTATGGATCTAAACAATGTAATGAGTGGTTAGGTACGTAAAGTAAGGGGAATGTTGACCCGGTAATCTAAACCCAAGAACATAGGGGCACATAACGAATCATTTAAACCGAGTCGAAGAACTGAACTGATAAAAAATGTATAAATCAATCGATAAGGTTGGCGATAGCCCGATAAACTCGTCTAACCATGCACATTAATGTAGACAAATTATACATTGCCCTCGCCCAATAAGTAATCTGCCCTTATCTCAAAATCGATTTCCCACAACACAATCCGGACTTACAGTATAACACAATTACCTGTATAGACAAATGTGAAACTGCCAGAAAACCTTGCAAGTTTTCGAGCATGGGGGAGCAATGAAACGAAATTTATTAAGGATAAGGGGGCTAGATTGTAATACGGATGCCACTTGAGTAAAGGGAGCCCATAGTAGGATTCGACTCACTCAAAATGCATAGAAAATTGTAAACGCTGGTATATCATGAAACATATACTTACGAAGCTTCCCATCGGCGCCGGCTAATTGACAGACAGTGGCCACCAACGTAAATATAAACAGTTCAATCCGGAAGAAATAAGGTGCCAATATAAGTGACATTCCGGACAAAAACCCAATTCATCGGTTGAGTATCACGCCCCATCAAACGTCCTGCACATGGCACTTTTCTGCGTATAATAGAAGGTTTGGCCCGAGCTAGCAGTACTTAAGCTCCTAAATAAACGAAAACGAAATGAATGTCCGAGAAAATGCTAGGAGCCATAGCAAAAACTCAAGAAAGACGACTAAAGCAAACGACAAAAACGCCAAACTACACAGGAGACGAAACGAACGACGAAGACAGAACAAGAACACAAACAGGGAAGCTAACGGCCAGTGCTGCCAACTTTAAGATTTCAATTTAATTTCAAGCAGAGAGCCCCATTGGACCAGTCTCCAATTTCTCCAATTGTTTTCAAATATCAACGAATTTCCATTGTGACTGAATGAGTAAGAACAAAAAGCTCTAAGCTCCTTGAATGAGTATCTGACGATTTCCCCCAGACATTTCCCTTTTCCCTTCAAGTCAACCACAACCACCTCACAACCACGACAATTTACATAAATAAAAACATTAATTTCACCAACATTTTTAATCATGGTTAGACGATCCTAATCACGATTTACAAGGATTAGTGATTGAAAAATAGAAATGAATAATTGTAAAGAATTGTTCATCCTGCCCCTGCCTCCTGTACACACTACCTATTTTCACCACAGTAAAGTCCAGTCCACATATTTATGATCAGTATTCACTTTTATTTATTTATTTATTTATTTTTTTAAGTTGGAACTGGTTTATTCGTACAAAAAATGTAGTTAAAAAATGTTTACAAGGTGATCAACATCTGGTAGTTTTGTAAGTAGTATTTAAGAAAGCAAAAATCCCGCATAGGCAAGGTGCGAGGTCATAATCCACTAGTATTGAAAATATGATAAATTCCGCCATTATTTACATTTCTACCTATTCGTTTTTAAAAATAAATAAAAATAATAAATTCTGAGTAACTATTATTAGATTAAATCATAAAAACGAAACTGAAGACGAGGTCTGTTTACACAGAAAGAAGTTTAAATGCAAAAGTTATCAAGATATACCTACATACCTATAACCTTACAATTATATTAGGGCCGGTTCATCAATGGCATTTATTCGGCAAATAGAGCCATTTTATTTGGCCATTAGCCTTATTCGACGAATAGATCTTAGATGGCTGTTCATCAAGTTGAGTTATTTGGCGAATAGGATTTATTAGGAGTATAAAGTTATTGGACCTTCGAAACCTCCGAATAGGGCTTTATTCATCAAATAGTTGAGTGAAAATGGTGGCATTTTGAGTTGTCATTGGATTTCCTTGTGTATCGTTATCGGTTCTGGAGTTGTAGTTTGGTCATATAGATAATTGACTTTTTAATTTTTTTTCATTACGAAAGTTCTGGGTTGCTACTAAAAGGTAGGCACCTACATACTGATATGGATTCGGGCCTGTCTTCTTCAGATTCTTCTTTAGACGATGCAGAAATGATGGAGTTCCTTAACTGGCAGAGACGACCGTATACAGTGTGGAACCGAGTGGACCATTTCAACGAGTTGGATGACACGGATTTCTTTGTAAGATTCCGTTTGAAAAAGCCCACCGTTCTGTACGTGCTGTCGTTAATTGAAAGAAAAATAGAGAGCAGAACAGATCGAAATCATTCTGTTTCACCCATCAACAAGCTTCTGTTGACGCTTCGGTTTTATGCACTGGGAACCATGTTGATTTCTGCGGGTGATTTTGGGGGCGTGAGCAAGAGTTCAGCAAGCAATATAGTTGAGGAAGTTTCGCTAGCTATTGCTCAGTTAGCTCCACAGTTCATACGAATGCCAGAAGGACATGAAATTCAAGCAGCACGGGTGAAATTCCATAGAAAAGCCTCTATGCCTAGGGTGATTGGTGCCTTGGATTGCACTCATATAAAAATTCAATCCCCAGGAGGACCGCATGCAGAGAACTTCCGAAATCGCAAAGGTTATTTCTCTCTGAACGTGCAGACTATAGCATCTTCAGATCTGAAAATACTAGACATAGTTGCACGCTGGCCTGGCTCGGTTCATGACCAAACCATATTTAACAACTCCAGGATTCGTCGAAGACTGATTATGGGGGAGTTTGAGGACAGCATAATTGTAGCTGACAGTGGCTATGCTAACACACAGCATGTAGTGACACCTTTACAACGAACCAACACACCTACGGAAGAGCTGTTCAATGAAGCCATCATCAGGGGGCCTATTCACTAAAATAGACAGTGGAAAGAGATTATCTATTTTGAAAATCTCCCGCGAGAGATAGTCTCCCCCGGGAAGACAGTCTCTTCCAATGTCTCCGGGTTCGTCTATTTTACAGAATAGCTCCAGAGACCTTGAGAAAGAGATATGGATCCTAATACACGAAAATGCCATAGTATCCATGAAGTGAGAGATGTTCCTGCCCCCGGGAGTTCAATTCCTTAATAATGAACGCATTTCTTAATACCTATTCAATGGGTACCTACCTACCTCAATCCATACTTGGACGTTTTTCCTCACGAATCGGATAAAAGTTTAAATGAAATTGAAAAAAGTCTCAATTATAAACAGAAAAAGTCGAATTAGGGGGCTTAATGCTTGTATTATATCTGCACCTAATGAACCTCTTAGGTAGGTAGGTACCTACCTCAACCCGTACTTGGACGTTTTTACTCATGAATCAATAATTATGTATATATTTTTAATTTAAATTGACTTACCTTTATGAAATGAAAGAATACACGATCAAAAGTACCGATGTGGTTGCGGATGAAGGAGGATATTACACGGATGAAGGAGGATATTACACGATCACTGTGAAACAAACGAGAAATAGACTCTCTCTTTCGAGGGAAGACACCTAATTAGGTGTCTCTCTGAAAGAGATCGAGAATGCCAAGATGGCCGCCAACTCTCTCTTTGAAAAGTTACTGAATAACGCTGTCATGGATACTATAAAAATCTATTTGGCCCAAAGAGAGAGTCGGACCTGAAAGAGATGTCTCTTTGGCTTAGTGAATAGGCCCCCAGAACAAGAAATCCAGTGGAACGAAGTTACGGAGTCTGGAAGAGAAGATTCCCAGTGCTCTCATTAGGTCTGAGGCTGAAATTACGCACTACCCAGACTGTGATTATTGCAACAGCTGTACTTCACAATATCGCCCTGATGAATGATTCGGACGAACCGCCCCTTGAAGTTCCAACAGAAATGCCGAGGATACCTTTGCAGCCCATGGATGGAATTAATGAAAATGTGTTGAACACTGCTAGGGATGACTTATTAATTCATTTCGAAGCCAGATTGGCACAGTAGTTAATTAATGTTCATTTGTTTATTATGTATTAAAATAAAAACATTATTACAAAGAAGGAATAAACATTGGAATTGAACACATGGAAACATGGAATTGAAGAATAAACATTATAATAAAACGTCAGAAAATTGTTATTAGTTTTTCAACTTCTCCTCCTGTAGCAATTTCGTGCGAAGAATAATAATCGTTTGGTAACATGCATAAAACTTACTAAAGTAAAATAATGTGTAAATATAATTACAGCCAAAACAAATGGAAGAATCAAAACAACAAGATTTGGATTGGAATTATTTATGAAACCAATTACTATTTTATGATATAACTATTCTAACAACTATACCTATTAATTTCTGTAAACAAATCCAGAAGAGCACTTCCCTTCAGTCATCATCATGAAAGCCATGGATCATCTTCCAACATCATCCAATCATCGTCACACGTCACTGCGGATCCATCATCGTCACAACAAACCTTCCAACCCATCGAAGAAACCGCACCATCCAGAAATTCAGGCTCTATCCGTCTTTCGTGCCTAGATCCATATGATTGGAAAAACATATGGGTAACAGCATTATAACCTCACTGCAATAACCTTGCCCTTCTTTGTTGACGTGCTTGTTGTATAAGGCTGCAAGCACGTGTCGCTAGAAATGAATTTTCATTGAATTTGTTGCTCTCCTTCATTTAGTTGAATTTGTGTAGAAAATTTCAAGAGTGTAAGAGTTGGTGTTCGGTTTGCATAGTTTCTATACGCCAAAGAGCCCAAGTGATCTGTACGATCATCTGGAAAACAGGCTGTTCAACTCTTCCCCTTCTAGACTTGTCTAATTTCCATCAAAATGGTCTTATACAACTTCAAAAAGATTGCGGTAGTTCCTACTGCGAAGGTGAGTTCAATATGTATTACAAAAGATGTTTATCAATCGTGTATCGAGTATATCAATTTATAATCTAGCCACTCTCGTCATTGATGTCATCGGTTTTTTTTCAGGACTTCATTGACTTCACCCTATCGAAAACTCAACGGAAAACTCCTACCGTTGTTCACAAACACTACAAAATCTCTCGAATCAGGTCGTTTTATATGAGGAAAATTCGATTTACTCAATCGAATTTCCACGACAGGCTATCGCAAATCATTCAAGAGTTTCCCAAGTTAGATGTAAGTGCCTCCGGGCTTTTCGCCATATCTATCATTATACTATTATTATTAATGAAACTTGATATTCACCATTCAGCACAGACCACTTTCTTTACATAAGTGATGAACATAATTTTATTTGTTTTGTAGAATGTGCACCCTTTCTATGCTGATTTAATGAACGTCCTGTATGATAAAGATCATTACAAGCTTGGATTGGGGCAGCTCAACCATGCTCGGCATCTCATTGATAAGTATGACGATTTTCTTCCCATTTAACACTCGGAAGGTCGGTATGGATCTAAGAGATCCAAATGAATCTATTTATTTTAAAAAATACCAGTACACTTCTCATTCAATGGTCCAGTGCTGATATAACCAGGTTGATTTAAATAGCTTCATCGATTTTTCCCCCTTCCAAATTTTCATTCCTCACGAATCTGAGAGGTAGGAGCTAGAAATTGAACTAGAATGCTAAATGAATAAATAATCATGTATTTATTCATTTATTACCCAAGGTATCACCTTGGGAACTCGAATATCACAATGTATGAATGAATTTCACAATAGTACTAGGTCCAGAAAGATAAATAAAGATAATTTAAAACCTCTGTAGGTTACTACCTCAGTAAAATATCAAAAGCTATTTGCAGTATAATGAATGCAGCTAATGGATCTCACAGGTTCAGCGCGACCTTCCGAGTGTTTAATAACTATTTATTTGCATAATTGAATTTTCGATGATGTTTCACGTATGTATCATTATCATAGTGTCGCCAAGGACTATCTCCGACTTCTGAAGTTCGGAGATTCGCTGTACAGATGTAAACAGCTGAAGCGGGCTGCTTTGGGAAGGTTAGTATCTCTGTCTACATTTAGGTAATTCATACATCAGTAGATGGCTACTTGCTACTTCAGGCAAATGATGTGTAAATCATCATGTCGCATTAGTTTTGTTGTACTTATTTTCACGTGAAATAATCTACTCTACAGAATGGCAACCATCATGAAGAGGCAAGCCTCGAATCTGGAGTACTTGGAGCAAGTCAGGCAGCATTTAGCCCGTCTCCCATCTATTGATCCTTATGCCAGAACTATTATTATTTGTGGGTTCCCAAACGTAGGGAAGTCTAGTTTCATCAACAAGGTATTTATATGGGCGTCTTAGGTGATCAGAACTTGATTCACTGCCTCATCCTTGCGGCTCTGTATGAATCAGTCTGGCATTGTCTTTTCTAGATCACTAGGGCTGACGTTGAAGTTCAACCTTACGCCTTCACTACGAAATCTTTGTACGTTGGACACACAGATTACAAATATCTGAGGTGGCAAGTCATAGACACCCCCGGTAAGTTTAACTACTCGCTAACTACTAGACAGTATCCGTTACCATTACCGCCTTCACCTGACCGTCACTTGGAGTGCTGACTGCAAGCATTCGTTTGATTGAAACGTGAGCCTATTTTGGTTTATTATTCTATGAATAGTACACCTATGTATTCGCTCAGCAAAAAATTTGTTGAGTAACACCTTGTTGTAACACCCCCTCAAAATCTTTTCTTTTACATTTCAAGGTGCGTAGATTCCAAAAATGCGATGTCTGTACGCCGTCCGCCGTATCATGCATATCTACTTCTGTTTCGGACTAAAAAATTCTTTCTTTCGCACACAGCCTCCATTTGGGCCCTAGTTGTGTCCCGAAACTTTGCAGCCCGATCGGAATATACCCAAGGGTGTTATGGGTGTTTAATGGGGGGTAAAAATGAGGTTTTTTGGTGTTGTAGTAACGGGACAAGGAGACCGAATATGAAGGAGATTTTGACCAAAGAGTGGAAAATTGAGGTCCTAACGAAGTTTCAGCCTTAAATTTACGTTAAAATTTGGTCGAAAATCGTCATTCTGCCACACACAGTTTGGGAACACATTTGGCTCCTAGTTGTGCTCCGAAGCTCGGCAGCCTGGTCAAAATACACCGAGGGGTGTGTTACAGGTGAAAAATTGGGTAAAAATAGGGTTTTTTGAGGTTTTAGTAAACTTGATTTTGTGAGGTATCGTTATCCATGTTTTTTACCGCGAGAAGACCGAATATGAAGTTAATTTTGACCGAAGAGTGACGAATTCGAAGGTTCAGCTCCCAAAATTCATTTTTTTATTATTAAAAAACCTGGGAAATCGTCTGAAATCACCCTAAACTTGTATAATAAAACTTGAAGTAGTATCAACAGGCGACTCAAGACAATTAAATGGCACTATCAATCATCGAAGATAATTTGTCAAAAATAGGAGCTTATTTCGTGTTTTTGGGGGCCAAAATAGGTGGAAACCATCAACAATAGCTATTTCAATAACTTCACGTGAAAGAAACAACAAATGTATTTCCACCATTTCTGTAGTTATGTCCAATAGAATAATATACCCTTATGACAAGACCGCAGCGTTTTTTGAATAGGTACCTAACAACTGTTCTAATTTTGTCTACTTCAAATACCTACCTACCTAAGAAATTAGCTTCAACATGGATTTTTTTCTTTTATATAATACAGACCATACAGTAAATAGAACAAGAAAACAGAAAGATAACATGCGAAGGACGAATATAGCGCTCCTAGTGACGGTCAGGTGAAGACAGTGGCTGTGACGGATGCCGTCTAGTCTTGCTGACCGTTTTTTCAAAAATTCGCCAATCAAGTTTTAAAGGTTACCTGAAGTCACATCAGAGGCTTGAAATCGCTTCCATATTTAATGAATGCCAATGGAACATTATTGTCTTCGAAAATGAAATGATGGTGTGTCTCTCTTACCTGTCGATTCGAACACTTTACAGGAATACTGGATCATCCCCTTGATGAGAGGAACGTCATTGAAATGCAGGCGGTCACTGCCCTGGCGCACTTGAGGGCTATCGTCTTGTATTTCCTGGATCCCAGCGGTCAGTGTGGTCACTCGGTTACGGAGCAGATGTCTCTGTTCAATTCAATCAAACCTCTCTTCAACAATAAGGTAGGCCGAAGCGGGACTATTTATCGTAATTAATGTGCACGAACCGAAAAAGAGCGAGGAAGTGCTTTCCGTCTAGGTTGTTCACTGAGTGTGTTTTTGCAAGAATTTTTTTTTTTTAATGAATTTTTTGTGGATTGTTCCTGCTTCTAACGTATGTTCATGAACATATTGAGCTGTGCGCTTCAATGCATCTTTGGTAAAACGGAAGGTCCTTGCACGAGTCCATATTAAATTAATTTTCACCCAACAACTCGGGTGAAGGCGTCTGGGTTTGATTGATAGAACATCGATTTTTCAGAGTTGGTCAAACTATCCATTCCTTTTTTTAATTTCCAGCCTGTTTTGGTTGTGGCCAATAAATGTGACGTCATCAGAATAGAAGACATGGCTCCTGAAGATCGGGATCAGTTGAATGTCCTGCATGAGACCAACGTTCCTGTGTTGTCCATGAGCACCCTCACGGAAGAAGGGGTTTCTGATGTCAAACAACAGGTATGCTTCTTTGTTCTACTATTCTAAACATGTAATCAGCCCAGGAAAATTAGCACAAACGAAGGCCATGCCTGAAACATCAACAAAATAAATGTTTAAAGCTGGAAATGATTTTATACCACTTTGGGCATCCAAAATAAGAGCAATATGAATTTGCGGCGGTTCTATTTACCATGACTTCTATTTACATTCCTTTCCCATTTTTAAATGAAAGTAGGTTCAATTCTAAGATTTTGAGACCAACCGCCCCTCCCCCAGTGTGACGTCACTTCTCGCCAAAACTCTGAATGCTCATAGAAAACGCATCCTAGGTGGGTGCAGTACGTCTCAAAATTCCGAGAATGGAGCTTACTTTCATTCCAAAATATAAACGGAAGTCTTCATTCTGCATTCAGAACACCCATATAAAAAATTTATTAAAATTAAATTATTCAGTAAAAATTTAATTAGTCAAAATTTAACTAAAAATTAAATTTTTTAATTAATTTGAAAATTTAAAATTTAATAGTATAATAAAAATATGGATTTGATCTAAAAATTCCGAGAATGGAACCTGCTTTTATTCAAAAATGTATACGGAAGTCATGGTCCTCAGTCTGCGTTCAGAACACTCCTATTTTTTCTTCAATTTTTATTAAATTCATAAAAATTTAATTAATTAAGCATTTAATTAGTAAAAATAATTTAGAAATTACGAATTTAATCAATTTAAAATTTTAAAATAAATATTAAAATTAAACAGAATTTAATGCTGTTTAATTTTGATATGAATTAATTTTTCTCTGAGATGCACCATTTAGATGTTCTAAGCCAAAAACGGAAGAAGTGGCAAAATTTCGGGGTTTTCTGGCTTCCGAAAGTTCCAGCTCACCACAGAAACCTCAAAATCGTATTACTCTCATTAATGTGGGATGCCCGAAGTGGTTTGAAATCATTTCCAGCTTTATACAATTTTTTGGCAGGCGAAAGTCAAATTTGCTTGGGTCTTCCTGTTCGGCTCGTTGTCATTCTCAAGTGTTGTAAAATTTTGAAAAACACCTTAGCCTTTATAGTTTTACAGTATAATACGAAAGTTACAGTTTTACATTACTGTATTTACCCAAGAACGTTGTAGTGCTATTATTGTTTTCCAACAAAACTCGATCTCATGGACACGATTTTTGCCCTTGCAGGCTTGTGATACTCTTCTCGCGTACAGGATCGAGAGTAAAGCACAAACCAAGAAGTTGGACGGTATTCTCAACAGACTCCACGTCGCCCTCCCTAAGCCTAGGGACCAGAAAGAACGTCTTCCTTGCATCCCAGGTTCAGTATTTTTGTTATTGTTTGCTATTACTATGATAAAACTTCTTAAACCGTCTCATGGCTCTGTTCCGTCCAAATTCACATCATTTAGCTAGGTAATGATCGAGCTTAAGGTGGGTATACACTTGCGCTACACCCAGCGCAGTGGTGTCGTCGTGCAGTGCGTGCGTAAAACAACGAACCTCACGCACCTGTCTAAACATGAACTAGAAACCGTTAGTGTTCGTTGAAAAAACGACAGGAGGTGGATCAAGGCGCTCCGAGCCCACGCTCGTACAAAACCCCGTACAAATCCAAGTACACTGCACCGAGCGGAGCGAAAGTGTATACGCACCTTTACATTTGGTAAAAAGTCTGATTTTTTCTTCTGGACACTTGTCAGACTCCGTGTGGGCTAAGAAACTCGCCAAATCCAAGGCTACAGCTGGCCAAGAAGAAATGGACGAGGATGACGATGAAGAGGACGAAACAACGGGCAGGAGGAAGAAGAAGATGACAGAAAGAGACATCGAGCTTGAGATGGGAGACGACTACACTCTCGACCTGAAGAAAAATTACGATCTTCCTGACGAGTACAAGTACGACATCATCCCCGAGATATGGGAAGGTCATAACATCGCTGACTATATTGATCCTGAAATTTTCCAAGTGAGTGGCAAACAGTTAGGTATTGAACCTTCAAAAAATATGTGGAATCACAATAGTATTCGAATCCTGTTAGCATAATACTCATAATATGAGAAGCAATTCGGGATGGCAATCCGGCACGGCAACGTTTGCCGGAATTTTTGCCGCAGAGGCGTACACATGGCTGTGGAATCATAACAAAACGCTAACGCAAAAAACAAACAATTGCTGGAACTCAAAACAAAAAACAACCACAAATGTCGAATTTCAATATGGCTGACAACCGAATTGTGCAGATGTGGCAACGGATCCGACAGCGGAAAATATCTGGAGATCTTGATATAGTATCCAAGACATTGCGTTGGCCAATAGCATTGCAGAATGTGTAGCCATGCCGGACTGACGTCTGGAATTGCATCACCATGTGAACCTAGCTTTAGTTATAACCTCTTTACTCCCTCTCTACACCCCTGGTATTTTCTGTAAAAAACTTTACAGTTAATTCATGGTGTTTAACTATTAAAATCTCATTAGATTTCGGCCACTTTACTCATTAAGTGAACTGTGAGATGCCGGAGATCCACTTTTACTTGCTATGTCCTTTGATAGTCAATTTCATATTCATGTACTCGTGTTTAGAAACTGGAAGAACTGGAGAAAGAGGAGGGGCTCAGAGACGAAGCTGGTTTCTACGCTATTCCAAAGATCGAGCTTGATTCGACCCTGATGGACATCAAAAAACTCGCTGCTCAGATTAGGGAGAAGAAGGAGATCATGAAGCAGGAATCCAGGATAAAGAAGGCATCTACCAAACCCAAGCTGCCAAGAACTGCCACTGCTAAAGTCAGAGATCGATCCGTTGGTCGACTGCAGAAAGAAATGTCAAACTTGGGAGTCAATATCGATGTCGATTCCGACAAGGTCAGTATATTGCCGAGCGTGTTATAGATCTGGGCTGTTTGAGCGGGATGTTGATGTTTAGAAACACGTCTACTTTTCGATAATGCAACGATACGGCGGGATATTGATGTATCGCATCTGGTTTTCAGGCAAATTTCAAGAGAACTAGAGGAAGATCCCGCTCGCTCTCGGCTCCTGCAACGAAGAGGATGAGGACCAGTTCTGAGGGTGCCTCCCGCAGCATGTCTCGCCCACCAAGAGACAAATCTGGTGTCAAAGATCCCGAGGTAATGATTTCGGAAATTTGTGACCTTCATCCCGAGTTTCACTACATCACTACATCTTAATAGGACTCACTCTAAAACAGTGGTCAACCTAAACACAAATCCAATTCTTGTTCCAAGTTCAGAACTGTGCTGTATATCAGATAGGAATGGTTGGCATTGCATTTCTAAAACGCTCCTTTCTCTTTTCAGACCCGAATCAAACTCAAGAAGATCGCACACAAAGCCATCGCGAAGAAAGTTGGAAAGAAAGGTCTCAAAGGAGAAGCCGATAGGTTCATCGGAAACAAAATGCCCAGGCATCTGTTCTCAGGCAAAAGAGGAATCGGGAAAACACAGCGTCGGTAACTTTTCTCTCGAGGATTTTCTTTCAAATTATCTGTTCAAGTGTTTCTCCACAGTATTTCAGTTCTCCATGTCAACTTACAAAAAATCCTGCCTACTGCCTTTAGGCACATTAAAGCTCACATAGTGCATTTCAGTTTTATCCCCCTCAATTTAATTGAAAATTACATTATACTTTTTATTTAAATAATTTTAATGAATTGAGAATCCATAATTTTATTTTGATCATGTCACAAATCCACCATGCTGATGATTGATGATAATGAGAAAAACACTGTTCAAGACGATTGTTATCACCAAGGACATTACATGAATATTTGTAAAGCATGGATGTATCAGTGTTACATTCTATCTGTTATTCCTGAGGAATAAAAGGTTATTTGACAAATAACAGTTTTTTGGTTCCTTTGTTCGTTCGTCCTGCTTCAGTCGCGCCTTCATGACAGATAAAATTCCATCGTGCAGCATGGCTATAAGAGCGAAAAGTTCATGTTCTGAACATTTTGGACTCATTGCAATAGCTTCATTTCCTTTGAATATTCGCTAAAACCCAATAAGTACCTCCCTAGTGCTATGTAAAGTTATGGAGTTCTGAAAAATGTCACCTACTGTTGACATTAGCCTAGTTTTAAACGTTGAACCTAAGGTTAAAGTTTTTAGGATCACCCTCTGCCTAATCAGATCCCGCACCGGAGAGAAACTGTGCTTGCAAATCAACAGACAGGAAGGAGAGAACCAATTCATTATTTGAACAGGTTAATGGAATTCTGTGATATAGTCGACATTCCTCTTCAGCGTTTTCGACCGACCTGGGTGGTGGGTACAGAAGACAGGGTTTCCTGTACTGCGCACCTAATGTTTTACACGAGGGCCATATTAATCAATCCTATTTTTATGCTACCTGCTAACTATGCTATGCTAACTCTGTTTCAACTTTCAACATCTTCAAGAAAGCGTTACTTAATTTAGTAGAAGTAAAATGCTGTAACCGAATGTGCCAATGGTTTAAAATGTCTTTAATAATGGCTAATGAGTTAATATAAAGCGGACGTAAGTAATTAGAGAGTTGTTGCAACCAAAAATTGACCATCAGGAGAGAGAACGTAACCGCAAGTGTTACGTTGGAGACTTAAGTTTTAGCGTTTTCAAGACTTGCATTGTCCAACACCACGTAACTATTGGAAAGATGCATGTCGCGCATCTCAAAGCTACGTTCTACGTAACTCGTAAGTAAACTTCGCGGATAACCAAATTCGATCTCTATGGCTACGATGTCGTGTCACCCCGAATTTTGTAGAAAGACGGGAGGAGCCGGCCTCGGGAAGGTTTTCCTCCGTTTGCATTCTCTTTATTTTACGTTCTCTTTAGGTATTTGGAAGCTTGAATTTCATGTGGTTCGTGTATCTATTCATCTTGAGCATTGCCATCCAAAAGCCATGAGCATGGTAAGTAATAATTCGCAATTATTGTGGGTATATAAAATATACAAAGAACCCAAGGTCTCACTGTGCCGTGCGTGTGGTTGTACAGTAAAACGATTGCTCTTCTATAAATTGTTCATAACTCATAGAAAACCATCAAAATGGAATAATTACTATTACCGAATAATTATGTTACAAGCTAGTATGAGAAAAAAGAGGTTAACTTGACAGAAAAATTATATATCATTGACAAGTTATTACTTTAACGTAACTTCAACATACGTCCGGAGTTACGTGAACGTACGTAACTTTCTCATGGAACTTATGTTGGATAGTTAGCATCCGAGTTTGTCACCCTACAACAGAGTTAGGTACGTTTTACAGTTGCGTTTTTCGGTAAATGGTTGCGACAACTCTCTATTTTCCTAAAACGTAACTCTGGACATATGTTGAAGCGACGTTAACGTAATAATTTGTCAAGTTAACCTCTTTTTTTTCTCATACTAGCTCATAACATAATTATTCTGTAATAGTAATTATTCCATTTTGATTGTTTTCTATGAGTTTTGAACAGTTTCTAGAAGAACGATCGTGCCGTTTTTTAGTAACACTGTAAGCACAGGACGGTGAGACCTTGGGGTCCTTTGTATAATTTTAAATACCCACAATACTTGCGAAATGTAAGGCAGTCTCTTACCGCGCTCATGGCTTTTGGATGGCAGCGCTCAAGATACTAAAGGTACACGAACCACATCAAGTTTCCAAATATACCTAAAGAGAATGCAAACGGCGGAAAACCTTCCCCAGGCCGGCTCCTCCTCCTGTCTTTCTACCAAATTCGGGGTGACGCGATAGTGTACCCATAGGACAGCGAATTTGGTTATCCGCGAAGAAGTTTACTTATCGAGTTACGTAGTATGTAGCACTGATATCCGTGGCACGCATCTTTATAATAGTAGAGAGTTGTCACAACCAAAAGTTGACGAGCGAGAGGGAGAACGAAAACACAAGTTATGTTCGAGACGTTTTAGCGTTTTCAAGACTTGCGTTGTCCAGCACCACGTAACTATTGGAAAGATGCATGTCACGCATCTCAATGCTACGTACTACATAACTTGATAAGTGAACTTCTTTGCGGATAACCAAATTGGACCGCCATGGCTATGCTATCCCGTCACCCGAATTTTGTAAATAGATGGGAGCCGGCCTCGGGAAGGTTTTCCGCCATTTGTGTTCTCTTTAGGTATATTTGGAAGCTTGAACTTACTTGAATGTGGTTCGTGTACCTATTAATTCAACTTGAGCATTGCCATCCGAAAGCCATGAGCACGGTAAGAGAGTGCCTTATATTTCGCAAGTATTGTGGGTATTTAAAGTTATACAAAGTACCCAAGGTCTCACCGTGCCATCCTTACAGTTTTACTAGAAAAGGGCAAGATCATTCTTCTAGAAATTGTTCAAAAACTCATGTAGAAAACCGTCAAAATGGAATAATTATGTTATGAGCTAGTATGAGAAAAAAGAGGTTAACTTGGCAAATTGTATATCCTTGACAAATTATTACGTTAACTTCACTTAAACATAAATGTCTGGAATCACGTGAGCTTTCTCATGGAACTTATGCTGGATAGTTAGCATCCGAGTTAGTCACCCTAGAACAGAGTTACGTTTCACTGTTGCGTGTTACGGAAAATGGTTGCGACAATTACCTCTCTAATTACCTGGTGCTGGACAACGCAAGTCTTGAAAACGCTAAAAATTGTATTTTTCATGTTCTCTCTCCCGCTCGTCAATTTCTTGTTGCGGCAACTCTCTAATATATTTTACAAAAGTGAAATTTCATGTAGAATCCGAATGCTTCTTCTTCTTCCGGTGCCATGCACGGACACCATGCGTTGGCGGCGATCTCAAAATACCACCTGAAGTGTCCTCCCCTCGGCACAGTGCACCAAAGCCCGATACTCCTGTCCAGTCCGAATGCGATGATGACTAAATTCGAGGTAAGTTGAGATCTTGAAAGTCTCGTTACCCGTGACTGCATCTTGAGGTCCATCTCCGAGCTGATACGTTAGGAATTTACGCTTCTTGTCGGCTATATATGATTTTTTACAAAACGTTGTACCTATTTGATAAATCACGATAAGTGGTAAGTTATTTGAACAAACTTTATTAGATTCATCCAACCATAAAATGCGAACTACACAAATAAATTAATCCGTTGTTGCGTTAAACTAATAAATAAAACCTGGGCTGGTGTAACCTATGCATAATTCTTATCCATATAATATTGATTACATAGGCATTGGCGAAAAGTTACAGTTATGATTTAGGTTCACTGGAATTGCTAATACAAAATCAATTGTTATTATTTTGGGCAGCTCCCTTCGTTTCCATTAATAAGTTGTATTGTATAGTTTGTATGCTTGAATAGTTTGCATGGTGCTTGAGGGAGTAGGGAGGCGTTACAGTTTCATCACAGAACACTTTGTCCAAATTTCAGAAGCATTGAACAGAACGGGGAGGGGGTCAAAATTAAAGAGGAAAATTTTAAATTATTTAGTGAACCTGGAACAGATCTGGTAAAGTTCAAATTTTTACAGATGTTTAGTCTCTAATGAGGTTTGCGCATGGGTCACAATAGCTGTAGGTATATAATAATACATTACTTTTTAATGAAACTGGAGTCCATTCTGAGAACTTCGGCAACAACCGCACAGTCCTACGATGTAGCTAGGTAGTTATTTGTCTACGATTTTTCAAAGTTTCCGACAGTTGTGACGTCACAGATGGCAAGGGGGTCCCGCCCAGGCGAGAGGGTTGCAATGACGTCAGAACTTCTGGAATCTTTGAAAAATCATGAAAAAATACCTACTTAACGTAGGACAGGGCGGTTGATGTCAAAATTCTCAGGATAAAATCTTTCATTAAAAAAAAAAATGAAATAAATACATGCGCATACCCCATTGAGCAGTTATCAAACTGCAATGGTTCAAATGCATAGAGGTACTTAATTTGAAACAATAAGAGTGGGGAAAGTTTTCATCCTTCTGACACTTCGAGTGTAAATAACACGTGGTACATGAGTAGTTAAGTAATGGAATGTTACAGGAAAAAGGTAAATTAAAATCTAGGTAGGTACGTACCTACTATTTTACATTATCGTTGGTAATAAAATCACATCATAAATTATAATAGAAGGGCTAGAAGTTTTAGAGTCGTTATCGAATGCTCATCGTGATGTACAGAGCCATGTACAGGAGTAGTATTCCAATCACAGACGTCAAACATATGGCGATCCAAACTTTTTTCTGAAACCAATGACAACACTTGGATTAGAATCTTGCGGATTAGGTACCTACCTGCAATGGCAGGGTTGGGAAAACAAGTCATTTTGTGCTGTAACCCTAAAAGTTGCCTTTGAATCTCATCTTTCCAACGGTATTACTCCTTCTACTTTTAAAATTTTTATTAGAGGAGAAAATCCTATATTTGGATGCAAAAAAGTGAAGTTATCGTCTAAATCAAGGGTTTTCCGTTCTTCATGACTTGGAGAGTTCAGGGGTCGGTATTTAAGTGATTTTTCACGCTGAATCGAATGGACACTCCCGAGCCTCCCCAACTAAGTAAAACCTATTTTTTTTAACTCCTCAAGCATTTCGTAGGCATATCATTTCTGTAAACCCAAAATTATTCTGCATGTTATTTTGGTACCTTGAACGTTGCCTTACAATCCCAACTCTCCAACGGTATTGTCAATTGTTTTGGCAAGAAAAAAACGCTGCAAATCCCTGCACAACGGTTTATTATTTTGTATAGAATACCCTTCTGTTACAGATCACAGCTCTATGTATAGATAACCCGTCTATATAATATGATATGTACTATTATATACATATTATGTAGATCGCAGACCCTCCATAGGTTGGTCCCTAACCCCGTACTCGTTACTAGGTACCTACCTAAATCACGAGTTAAATGTTGCTAAAATAATTCTGCCGATGACAAACAGTACTTGACAAAAAGAAACACACATAATGAAGTTCTGAAAAGAAATTGTTGATGAAGAGTGAAAAAAGTTGCGAAAGTACCAACCAACAAACTCCAGCCCCTTCTACGTAGATGGTATAATGAACCGTTGTGTAATAATTTACCGTTGAGTAATGATTTACCGTAGTAATAATTTACCCATCAATAATACTTCAACGTTTGTTCAAGTTTCACTACCTACCAACAAACTCCAAAAGAGCCATCATTTTTCAAATGAAATAATATCACAGGACAACCAACTCGACTTCATACTCCGCCAATATAATCAGGTGATCCCTAGCAATGATTTCATCTCCGCCAAATTTCCTATTGTGGGCGCGTCTCTGGTTACGAGATTTGGTTTGAATTGTATACAATTTCATTCACACTGGAGTCGAAAATGCCTGTCGGTGCAAACTTCGGGGCCTTACTGTGAACGAACGGCTGGACGTACGACGCTCCGGATGGTCTTAAAAAACTCGCAAGTTCAAGAACTATTTAAAACCGTAAAAATATTCACGTAAAAAAATGGTATAGGCGTTTTGAAAATTTCAACCCCTATTTTGAATCTCTTAGAGATGACTGAGAGTAACGTCGAGCTTCGAGGACCAACTAGACGCCGAACGGAACCTATAACCCGAATTTCATCAATTTTCTTTCATGGTAACTAAGAAAAGTGGCCCGTACGGCGTACGGTGTACGGCGTACGGCGGACAGACAGAAATATTTTTATTGCAGTTTTGGATTCTACATACCTTGAAACGTAAACCATCAAATTTTGAGGGGGGGGGTAAGAATTTTTTTTTTCATGCTCGATTCCAATGGTTCATTATTGAAAATAATAAACCAAAAAACGCTGCAAAGTCCTTGTCACATGGGTTTATTATTCTATTGGACATACGTACAGAGATGTTGACTGTTTATTTATTGTTTCTTTCATATAAAATAATTGAAATAGCTATTTCTGGTGGTTTCCACCAATTTTGGCCCCCAAAACACGAATAAGGTACGCTTTTTTTTTTTTTTTTTTTAAATAAATTATCTCTGATCATTGATAGTACGATTTAATCGTCTTGATCCACCTGTTGACACTTTTTCCAGTGTTATTCTACAAATTGATGGTGATTTCAGACGATTTCCCAGGTTTTTGACTCATAAAAAATAAATTTCGGGAGCTGAACATCTGGTAGAACCTCAATTTTCTACTCTTTGGTCAAAATCGACTTCATATTCGGTCTTCTCGTCCCCAAAAACATGAAAAACGATACCTTAAAAGCTCATGTTACCAACATGTTGCTAAAACGCAAAAATTACCTATTTTTATACACATTTTCGCTCATAACACCCCTGGGTATATTCCGATCGGGCTGAAAAGTTTCGGGACACAACTAGGGCCCAAATGGAGCATGTGTGCGTAAGAAC
Source organism: Leptopterna dolabrata (assembly GCA_954871275.1). Taxonomy (NCBI): domain Eukaryota; kingdom Metazoa; phylum Arthropoda; class Insecta; order Hemiptera; family Miridae; genus Leptopterna; species Leptopterna dolabrata. The sequence continues at coordinate 10,126,582 of OX940982.1, read as the reverse complement.
GATTTTTTTTAGACCGAAAATGAAGCCTGGACACGTGATACGGCGGACGGACATTGCATTTTGGTTTATTATTCCGTGAATAATACACCTATGTATTCGCTCAGCAAAAAATTTTTATAACACCCTCTCAAAATTTCTTCTTTTCCGTTTCAAGGTGCGTAGATTCCAAAAATGCAATGTCCGTCCGCCGTATCACGTGTCCAGGCTTCATTTTCGGTCTAAAAAATTCGTTCTTACGCACACATGCTCCATTTGGGCCCTAGTTGTGTCCCGAAACTTTGCAGCCCGATCGGAATATACCCAAGGGTGTTATGAGCGAAAATATGTATAAAAATAGGTACTTTTTGTGTTTTAGTAACATGAGCTTTTGAGGTATCGTTTTCCATGGTTTTTGGGACGAGAATACCGAATACGATGTCAATTTTGACTAAAGACGCGGAAATTGAGGTTTTACCAATGGTTCAGCTCCCAAAATCGGTTTTTGATGAGTCAAAAACCTAGAAAATTGTCTGAAATCACCCAGTGTGTATAATAACACCAGAAAATGTACAAACAGGTGAATTAAGACCATTAAATGACAATCAAAGATGATTTGAAAAAAAAAGAAGAAAAAAAGCGGTACCTACCTATATCATGTTTTGGGGGCCAAAATTGGTGGAAATCATCTGAAATAGCTATTTCAATTATTTCGCATGAAAGAAACAATAAATTTAACAGCCAACAATTCTGTAGAACTCCAATCGGATAGTAAACCCATGTGACAAGGACTATGCAGCGTTTTTCACACGTCAAGAAATTCTTGATGGGCAAATTTAAAGCTCCTCAAACTTATCCTAAAATTTTAATTTGCCTTGTAAAATAAGGAAATTATGGTTATTTTAGTGACAAGATCGAAAATAAGGAAAAAATCTTAAAATTGAAAAAACGAGGTTTTTTTTTAGTGGAGTAAAGAAAAAGTTATAGGACAACTTTTGGTGCAACTTAGTTGTAGAATCGAACCCTGTCCGTAGGAACACCCTGTATAAGCAATGGCTGAGACGGCAAACGTTATAATTCATTATAATTTTATAATATACCTACCTACGAGTGAAAGCTAGGCCTGTAGGAAGATAGACAAGGGTAGGAACACCAAGCGGATGTTAAGACCACTCGAAGAACATGACATTTTGGGGATGCTTAGAGTTGGCTAGTAGGTAAGAATAAGAATAAGAATATTTATTTGCACATTAGGCCTTTACGCCCTTAATTGTAACTCGAACTTGCAACTCTACTCACTTTTCTAGCTCGTTGCATCAGTTTGTGAGCTTTGCTCAGTTTCTTCTGCCCATGCTGCGCTGCAAGGACTCCGTTGCCGATGTGGTACTCGATCTTGTCCACTATGTCTCCCTGTTACGAGAATAAAACGAATTATGATGTTGATGAATCGTACGAATAGCTACTATGGTCATCAATATTCCGTTGGTCTACCCAAGAGTTCCGTATCTACCTGTTGATGAATGTTAACGGATATTTCAATCATCATATCCCTCAGCTGCTCTATGTTCTTCTCGAGCGCGATGATCTCTTTGTGTCTGTCTTTTGCGTCCTGCAAAGTCTGCATCGCCTCGTTCGTCTCTCTTATATACTGTTGAGAACAAAAAATAGGTAGATAGTAAAACCCAACGTATGAACAGCATGATTTTTTGATCAGTGCCAAACATTCGAGGCAGCAACCGTTTGAGCAGTGTTTGACCAAGTTTAAAGCGAAAAAATGTGCATTTAAAAAAAAAAAGAAAAATCGCTAAAACAAATAAGTGAAATATGAGGAGCGTCCAAGCAAAAGGAACGTGCCCTCCAAATCAAAAATTTTCAGCAGACGCGAAAAACGTTTCTAGAAAGTATTGCTACGATTTTCTTCAACTTTAGACCATTCAACCGAGTCCCTAGAGATGTTGAAAATATATCTGCAAGTGAAAATTATTTTCAGAGAAATGTTAAATTGGTTCGTTTTTGTCCAGAATGCATGGCGCATGTTCGTTTTCGATCGGATCCCACTTGGGCTTGTTCGGTTTTGCTTGAACCAACTCCATGCTGCCACTTAGATTACTTCATGTTCATTTGTATTTTTTTACATTTAAAATTCGTTAAAAAAAAACTCATGCTCAATCTGCTGCTCATTTTTATTAATTTATTTAAATTTGAGGCATCATTGGGTTTGTGTTCATATAGATAAGTCGCCAAATGTTTCAGGCTTCACTTGATCTTTGATTGGACCAGTGGTGAAGAGCTCTAACTACCAGGACATGAAAGTACATGCAAGTTTTTCACACTTGTATTAGTTCAAACCTGGCTGAGGTTTTTATATAGATTTTAAAGCCTATATAATAACATCATCAGACTTGTAAGTCAAACAAATTAGTAATGGTTAAATTAAGTAAGCTGTCTTCCAAACAATCACATTTCCTTGTATTTACGGCGTTCCCGATATATTCTGATCCATCGATTTCCTGACTGACAAAGGATCTCCCAGAAAATTCCACAGCTTCCCTCCACTTACCTCCAATAACACAAAACTGCGAACAAACAGAAGCCACTTAGGGAAAAGAAGCATTCCGATTGGCTCCCTGAATATATTTGCCTTTGCTCAGGGCACGCCTGTGGACATGTTCGTGTCTACTCAGACCATTCATTTTATACCTTCAATATGAAACGGATACGATCACTTTTGCTCAGTTTCACATCTGAAACAGACGCATACTGCCGTCTTACGTGACAATCAATTCTTTTTTTTTTGTGCGATTATGTTCGCTTTTGCTTGGACGCTCATGAAATGAAATGTCGAGATTGAATCTCCAACAGAGAGGTGTACAGCACAGGAAGAATGTGTTTCATACAAGGACGTCTCCCACTGGTTGTGTAGGTATGTCTAACTGTTTGCCAGCTTTATTAAGCTTGTACAATCAGAAGGATTTAGCAAAGTGAGTTTCTGAAAATTTATTGTTTCAATGCATGGAATCGTTCCAATATCCGTATGGGTAGGTAAGTCTTAGGATGCCCCATTGTTTTTAGGTATCTCTTCTCCTTTCCCTAGATTTGACCACCAGAACAGCACAAAAATGTTATCTTTACAGATTCCAGGTCAACAATCCAGGCAATAAATCACCTCAGTGGTGTAAAAAATGTGTTTAATAATTATTTCTCAAAAATAATGAAAATTATTTTCAACTTCTTGGCATGCACCAAATTAAATGTCCAATAGGAATGTCCATTCAGGGGTGCAACTGAACTCACTGGCTGACCAATAAGCAAAAATGCTAAAGCCCCAGTCGATCCCTCCATTACAATAACTTTCAAAGCTATAACTGGAAAATCACTGAGTCGAACACTCTAAAAATAAATACAGCTGAGCATAGGATGAAGCAGAGGACCTGGAACAGCAACTACTACACTGGTGCACTAGCTGGTAGGTACATCAACAGAACGGACCGTATTCTGACTCCCCACCTTGGTAGTACAGAGGGGTTAATGAGCTGCTTAAATTTCTCAAAACCCTGAAAAGAATCATGCTGAGGCACAAAAACACTCCGTACTTCCGCTGCCTCATGAAAAAATCGATTCGCCCCTCTGCATAACGTGACCGTAAGGAAAGGTAGCTGATTTGGACACATTCTTAACAGGTGTATCAGATTTGCAACCCAGCGGAGAGAGCTATTCAACGATGGTGCACAACATACGAGTATCATCAGCCTCTTCAAAACTGACTTCACTATCAGCACTATGAGGGAGGTTTTTCATTTTATTAGACAGTTTTTGTACTTCCCGTCATCTTTACACGTTCAACCTTGGAAACGGTGATACGGGAAGATGAACCAATCAGCTGAAGCATTTCTTCCTGTAAACGTGCAGTTCTTCGCGTATACGGGATGAGCTAATATATTTTTGTACTTCCCATTATCTTTACATGTACACCGTCTCTACGGTTGGACGTGTAAAGGTGAAAGGAAGTAAGTACAAAAACTGTATATGTACTTCTTCACACACATGGGAAGAACAACTGCTACTTGTAGAGAATGCTTGAAGCTCATTGGTCCGTCTTCCTGCATCATCTTGGTGCATCAGTCGGTCCCACGGTTGAACATGCAAAGATGACAGGAAGTGTAAAAAAACCACAGTCATGCAGCATGGCTATAAGAGCGAATTTTCGAAGAAATAACTGATTTTATGTAAAACTGTTTTATCTCAAGAAATAACCACGTTCCTTCATCTTCAAAGTGCTCCAGTTTGAGAACGGAATGAGATATCGCAATTCTGATTTCACCATCGTGTTCAGCGTAGAAAAACCTTTAAAATGAGGTGTCACTTGTCAGACTGTTTCATTTTGGGAATTTATGGGTAATTTTTCCCCCCTAAAACTCCCCAAAACTCCCCCTTAGAGTGACCCGATTCTGCCCATCTACGAACTTAGCCTGTCGATTGCCAAGACAGATTTTTCGTGCAAATTTGAACTTTTTATCTCAATTCTGTCGAGAGTTATCGTCTGGAATGACACATACATATATAAATATATATATAAATATATATATATATACATATAATTTTTGGTGTCTTTCGGCAGTGAATTCAGGATGGTCTGAAACGGATTTTGGTATAAAAATCTTTCGGAAATTCGAGTTTTAAAAATTTTGGACCGAGAACAATAGCTTCCTTTTCTTCGAAAATTCGCTAAAACTGTCTAGTCTCACAGTTGAATGTGTAAAGATGACGGGAAGTACAAAAACTGTCTACTGACCAATGTGGCCTTACAGTTTAAACTCACTCCATAACCGATCAACATCTCTACCTACATACAACATCATCCCACTCCCAACAAACAATCAACACATCATATGACCCATCATCCCCCAATCAACATAACCTCTACAACCCATCACCCCTGTAAAGGTTCTCACACACTATGCGGGAACAGGACAGGAAACGCCGTGGGTAGGACACGGGGTGACGGATGGCCACCGCTGTCCCGTCCTTCGCCTATACCCACATTAGGCAGGACTTCCTCAACTCTCTTTTCCCCACCGCTCGCCATGCTCCCCTCATCACAAGCAAGGGTGTGAGGGTCAATACGGGGAAGGCGTGCGTGAATGTGGGGAAAGGAAAACATTGGACGGTGGACGGAGAATGTCCGGTGCCAGGCAATGCCGTTTTTCGCTTTGAGAGAGAACGCGGTGTAACCCGTCCTATTCCTACCACATGCCACGATCGCCGCGTCCCACCTAGTGTGCTTATCTCCATTCAAATACACAGAAGTGAAAAATACGACCCGTGACCCGCACCTGTTTCCCGTCCTGTTCCCGCCTAGAACCTCAAAGGTTCTCACACACTAGGCGGGAACAGGACAGGAAACAGCTACGGGACACGGGTCCTATTTTTTCGCTTCTGTGTATTTAAATGGAGATAAGTACACTAGGTGGGACGCGGCGGTCACGGCATGGGGTAGGAACAGGACGGGTTCCACCGCGATCGCCGTCAAAGCGAAAAACAGCGTTTCCTGGCACGGGACATTCTCCCTCCACCATGCAACGTTTACCTTCCCCACATTCACGCACGCCTTCCCCGCGTTCACCCTCACACCATTGCTTGTGACGAGGGGAGCATGGCGAGCGGTGGGGGAAAGAGAGTTGAGGAAAGTCCTGCCTAATGTGGTGGGTATAGGCGAAGGGCGGGACAGCCACGGCAGGCCAGCATCCCGCGTCCTACCCAAGGCGTTTCCTGTCATGTTCCTGTCCTGTTCCTGCATAGTGTTTGAGAACCTTAATACTACACTACCCCTTTCCATGGATCATCTCAACGCTCAGCGTATAACTCTATCTATGTCCGGCGTGGCTACGGCCAAGGCAAGAAATTGACAATCAATCCCGCCATCTTCACGTTACCATGGAAGAAAGAAAGCCTCCTTTTCTTCCATGAGTTGTTGCAATAAGATTTTAGGGGAGTTTTCAGATTTAAGTTTGTTCGATGTTGTTGTGTTTGATATTTGCATAAATTTGTACTGAACTTTTGTCGGTGTTCTCAGTTATGTTTGTGCCCGATTCATATTTTTGCTTTTCAGTCGACCAGTTCATTCGAGGAATAGAAAACGTGGATACCAACACCAAATTAATCTTACATACGCCGTAAGTTGTTGCATTATTAAAAACCATTGTTCTGCAGGGTTTGCCTAATGTTTTGGAACTACCTAACTGCTCACGAAATTAGTGGGGGTTGGGTTACCAGACTCTTTTTTATAGTATCTGTACCCTTTAGGGTAGGGCCTCATAATTTCGTACCGTCTATTCTTTTTTCATTGTGAAGCCAAATATTATACTCTTTTTTTTCACAGCCTATGAGGTTAGCTAGGAACATGGAAGTAGAATCCTACTTGAATGGCTAGAAGGGAAGGTCAGTGTTCTAGTTATTTTTTTGGTGATATTTCTGAGGCTGATTTGAGGTGTACCGTAACTATTAATAAAACGCTTGTTCCACTGATTAATTCAGTTGATTCACAGTTTAAAAGTAGTTCTATGCAATTCCAACAAAGTTAACTGACCTAATAAAATCTTATTTTCATTATAAATTAAATTCAGTTTGATGATTTCACGTACCAGTTCATGAAACGACCTAACATCACCTATTTATATGTATATATTTTTTTAAACAAGGATGTAGTAGGTACTCTGTTCTGGAAGCGGGAATCTGGTATCCCTAAGGGGGGAAGATGTTCAAATGCCGTCAGAACATGAGAAAAGCACTTCAGTAGGTATAATAATTATGTCTCGATCATTGGTGCTTTATTTAAAAAAAGATATTTGTCTTTTACCCAGGGCTTGCTGAGCACAAGAAAAATTCAGTCAGTGATTAATAATTAGTCAGTAGGTAAGAGGGTTCGTCACTTCATGCTGGGTTTTTATTTTAAAAATTGCGCTTTTATAGACACCATCCCCTCTACGTATTGTGACGGTCAGCCTAGTAAGACAACAAAACTCGATTAAATACTGTGTCAAATAAAATAACGGGTAATAATATACAATACGCTTGTCACCCACGATTTTGTTAATATAGAGATATTTTACTTGAAGTACGATTCAAAGAAAAATTAAATACAAATTAAAGGTCGGAATGATGAAAATAGAATATAATAGATGAAATAGAATAATGTGATATACCCGACCGAGTCCATGTACTGATTTAGTCATGTGAACGAATTTTAAGCGCATCATAACTGTATTACTATTTCACTATTATCCAACGAGTTGCCCTCATTTTGAAATAAATAAATTGAAATCATTTGCAGTTCCAGAAAATTGAAGAGAGAAATACCTACCTAACAAAATTCTGATGAGTTCCTCGGCTTCTGTCCCATAATGTTGAATATTACATTTTGGAAAAATACTCGTAGTGAGATAAGAAAAAATTGAGAATGTTACTGCCCTGTAATTGAGGCGCAAGGTGTCTTAAGGGAGTTCAATGCCACAGCAGCTGCTGTGCTTCCTGTCGGTCCCGAAGATGTCGGTTAAGGCGCCCATACACTGTCCAACCGTCGGGCCCAACAAGGGGTGGGGAGAGGCGAAAACGCGCCCCCCTGCCAACCAGATGGCGCTTCACACACGATCCAACCAAACAAGCACCCAATCCGACCAAGTTTCCCGCGTTTTTTTATTTTTCCCGAACGTGAATCCTATAGTTTTCCAATAACTCCGTTGTTGCATCAACTTCGGTACAATTCATTGTTTCACCTCTCATGATAATAACAAAACAGTAAAGCTAGGTTCACATGGAGACGCAATTCCGGACGGCAATCCGGCACGGCAACGCATTTGCCGGAATTTTTGTCGCAGAGGCGTTCACATGGCAGCGGAGTCATAACAAAATGCAATCGCAAAAAACAAACAATTGCTCGAACTCGAAACCGCAATATCAACCACATAAATGTCGAATTTCAATATGGCTGAACAACCAAACAAGAGAGGTGTGCGCAGTAACCTCCGCGCAGATCCGGCAACGCATCCGACAGCGGAAAATATGTGGAGATTTTGATATAGTTTCCAAGGCACTGCGTTGAAATAATCCATTTTGCGTTGGCCAATAGCATTGCAGAACGCATAGCCGTGCCGGGCTACCGTCCGGAATTGCGTCTCATGTGAACCTAGCTTCACAGTAAACACCAATTATCCAAACTCCAATATCTTGAGGTACTGGCACAACTGATAACAGGAGAAACTGATAAAAATTACGTAAAACAACGTGTGTGCTTCAGACGAACAAAAAATTACAGGAGAAGAAGAAGAAGTTGGTCCGACAGTGCCACACACGGTACAACTTGGTCGGGAGTAATGGAGGAGGAAGGGCACAACCATGTTTGTTGGGCGGTTTTGCCATCCGACCACACCCAACCAGGTTGGTCGGATCCAACGGTTGGACGTCCTCCCACACACGATCCAACAGTAGGGAATGGGAGGCGTTTTCATCTCTCCCCACCCCTTGTTGGGTCCGACGGTTGGACAGTGTATGGGCGCCTTTATCTACAAATACCTGGGGTTTCCGACTTTATTAGTCTTTCTTCATCTTCAGAATTGCATTGTGAACAAAATGTCTCAATATTAATACAATTGTGGATGACAAGTGAATTGTATATCATTATTTTTTGCACGCTTCAAGTACCTTCGTCCGTCAAATTTTTTTGACCTTGTACGTACCTACCTACCTACCTCTTAAGTAGATTATAATAATGTGTTTTCCAAATCCGTTTGTTTTGAAACAAGAATGAAAAAATGCAACTAATACTCCTACAAATATTTTTTTCTTTTCCGTGGAACTAAATATTCACGCGCCAAGGTTCGAACCACCACACTTGCATACGAGTCTGCAACGCATTGGGACATTTTCATGTCTTTACCTATTGCTTTTGACATTATTAATATTAAGAGGTAGGTACCTAATTTCAATAAAATAGACGATTCCGGATTAATTATCTTCTACACTCACGATCATTAGTTTGTAAACAAAATATGAGAACAGTTATGCCCATAGCTCCGCTATTCGTATAGTCAATATGTTATGGAGAACATGAAAATGTTCGTTAAATCGAGAGCTTTCCAACGAGTGGTGAACGATTTTTGTGGGTTAAAAAGTGTAGAAAATGAACAAACCTAACAACGGGGTCGTTGTAAGCGGAAATCATTATAAAGGCACTGTAACACAATTTCGTTACGCAATTTCGTGACAGTTTTTTGTGCTATGTGCCAGGGCAAAGACATGAAAATGTCAAAAATAATCCAACAAAAATAAGCTAAGTTACTAGGTAGCGATTTTTTAACAGAACAATTTACGTAGCTACTTACACGAGTTACAAATTTTAATAACTTGTCACCCTCTTACAACTTACGATAATTTTCGAGAGATTGCAGGTTGATATTATAGAGACAGAGATTTTACCTACTCACTGTATTATAATAATTTTATATTGAAATATTACAAATTAATTTTCTACACATACCTCCAAAATCGGAATTCGTAGGAGTTTACGAAACGAAACATTCGGAGTTCTTCTCCCCGTTATTTTTACGAATTGCGTCAGCGGGGTTTCCTCCTCTTTAGAAAATTAGTGGCGATTGGAGATTCAGTATTCAACTGACAGCGAAAAATGGGGGAGTTAAGGTTGCTACCGTATTTTTCAAGCGTGATAAATGTTAACCTGAATCTAAAGCTTAACAGTTTCAAGACCAACTTCGTTCGTCCACGACTCAAATGGGCATGCCAAATTTCAACGTTCTATTAAAAGGTATACGTGTAATTACTTCAGACGACGGTAGTTTGCTCCAATTTAAAAAAAAAATGAAGACAGGTAGGTAGGTGCACCTACCAACTCAGACTTAAAATAAGTATATAAGATAGAAGAGCATTATTGAGACACTTACGTCTTGCACGAAGACTGCGAGGTCTTGTGAATCTAGCATAGCCATCAGTTCCTCGTCAGATACCTCTACGTTGGCTGGAACACACGGGATTTTTCGTATCACCATATTCGCGACTGACAACAAAAATGAAATTCCCTCTCTCAACTACTTACGGCGTGATTTTGAATTCGTGAATTTGATGAGGATGTTGAATTGTGCGTACAGATAGAACTGACGAATATCAGACCGAAATACGATTCTCGCTGAAGAATTACTCTCAATAAAACATTAATCTTCATAAGAGCTGATTTTAAATACATGTAATGTTTGTTTTTATACTCAACATTGATTTCTAGCGTATTTTACTGCAAGATCTAGTATAACACCAACATATTTTTCCATTTAGCAACCTCTGAGACTTGTTAGCCGCTGTTGATTAAAAGGACACAGTGTTTTCTGCATCAGTTATTCACCGAACTTTAAAAAAAGTGTTAAAAAACTAAGGGAGAATAGAAATTTTTCCGTTAACGACTGCTTGATATAAAACTGTAATTGGTCTTATGGAGAGTCATTCGGCTTTCCTGTTCATCAGTGAAGAAGCTAATTAGCAATGTACATAACTCAAATGGGGAAAAATAAGCAGTGTTTTTTTAAATGAGAGCGATTAAAAGTAAAAATGCGGCAAGAAATGACGTATGAGGTCTATTGACATCTAACTTTCCCTTGGTTTGATTTTGATGTCGTGTTTGTGGTTTATTATTTTCAATTATGAACCTTTGGAATCGAGCATGAAAAATTTTTTTAACCCCCCCCCCCCCCTCAAAATTTGATGGTTTTGCTTCAAGGTTCGTAGAATCCGAAAATCGAATAAAAACATTTCTGTCCGTTCGCCGTACGCTGTACTAAGCACTTTTCTTAGTTACCATGAACCGAAATTAATGAAATTCGGTGCTTAGCTTGAACCAAAGCATTTTTTCAGACCACCCAGAGCATTGTACGAACAGCTG